>CM053786.1:70000-670000 GCA_028749045.1 Cupressus sempervirens
CTTTTATTGTAAGTCCACTGATGATGGGGTGAAATTCCCCAGAAACATGTCTGGACGTCTTTTCAATAATTTCAATAAAATTTGTTCTTGCTTATTTCTGGATCTTTCTGATGCTGCAAGTGATACTTTTGTTAAATTTTAAATCTTAAAGTTCCTTCTTCACGCTGCCATCAGATTTTTCCAGTTTTCCTGAGGCTTTGCTATCGGTGTTTAATGGCTTCTCCAGTTCACTTTTCTGTCCTGGTGCTTCGCTGTTGATGGCTTTCTTTGCTTCGGGTCTTGGCAGATGGTTCGTGGTTGGTTCCACCCTTGCTGTCCCCCTTTGCGATCTTCGTTGGTGCCAAATTTTTGTGGGTCGATCCTCTTTCCTTCGCCTTCCTCTGGTTTCGGCGAAGGCCTGGGCTGTCGTTTTTTATGCCCTTCAGGGCTTTGCGGCCGCTCTGCTGCTTTTTTGCAGCTTTTTGGCACTTTGTGCCCCTTGGCACTAGGTGCATTTTGTACCCCGTGCCGCCTTGGATCCCTACTGGCAATGTCGTGGCCTCCTTCGTCGTGGGTCTGCATTTTCGACTGGGGGTTCTTCTGCTCCATGCTGCAGTTCTGGGCTTTGTTGCCCCTTCGGACGCCGCCTCTCTGCTGTCGCAGGACGCCGCCTCCTTGGATCCCCCTTGGCGATCCTCTTCTCTGCAACTGGTTCGTGTTTGGCCTCTGCCCTCTTCGTCGACCTCTGCGGTTTTGGCGCTCGGTGTTTCCTCTCTCGGCCCCCACGGGCGGTTTTGGTGGTTTCCGCTTCCTTTCGGTGGTTTTCGATTTCCCGATTTTGGTCCCGATTTTGCTGCCTTGGTGGTTTCCATGCTCGTGGTTGCTCTTGGTCGCCTTCACTATGGTTTGGATTTGTGCCTCCTACTTCGTTGGAGATGGGTCCCCTCGTACCTGGCTACTATGTAGCGAACACGAGGGCTTCCCTAAACCCTATTCATTCATGGCTTTTTGCCAAAAAGTACCCGCACGACTATTTTTGGTCTTTTCTTCTCTCCATAGTGATGTTTTAATTAATTAATTGATTAATTGATTAATTTTATAAGCATGACTGTTGGTTTTCTTGGAAGTTGAGAATTCCCCTCACTTCTATTTAAACCATTTTATTGTATCTTTTATTGTAAGTCCACTGATGATGGGGTGAAATTCCCCAGAAACATGTCTGGACGTCTTTTCAATAATTTCAATAAAATTTGTTCTTGCTTATTTCTGGATCTTTCTGATGCTGCAAGTGATACTTTTGTTAAATTTTAAATCCTAAAGTTCCTTCTTCACGCTGCCGTCAGATTTTTCCAATTTTCCTGAGGCTTTGCTATCGGTGTTTAATGGCTTCTCCAGTTCACTTTTCTATCCTGGCGCTTCGCTGTTGATGGCTTTTTTTGCTTCGGGTCTTGGCAGATGGTTCGTGGTTGGTTCCACCCTTGCTGTCCCCCTTTGCGATCTTCGTTGGTGCCGGATTTTTGTGGGTTGATCCTCTTTCCTTCGCCTTCCTCTGGTTTCGGCGAAGGCCCGGGCTGTCATTTTTTATGCCCTTTAGGGCTTTGCGGCCGCTTTGCTACTTTTTTGCAGCTTTTTGGCACTTTGTGCCCCTTGGCACTAGGTGCATTTTGCACCCCATGCCGCCTTGGATCCCTACTGGCAATGTCGTGGCCTCCTTCGTCGTGGGTCTGCATTTTTGACCAGGGGTTCTTCTGCTCCATGCTGCAGTTCTGGGCTTTGTTGCCCCTTCGGACGCCGCCTCTCTGCTGTCGCAGGACGCCGCCTCCTTGGATCCCCCTTGGCGATCCTCTTCTCTGCAATTGGTTCGTGTTTGGCCCCTTCCCTCTTCGTTGACCTCTGCGGTTTTGGCGCTCGGTGTTTCCTCTCTCGGCCCCCACGGGCGGTTTTGCTGGTTTTCGCTTCCTTTCGGTAGTTTTTGATTTCCCGGTTTTGGTCCCGGTTTTGCTGCCTTGGTGGTTTCCATGCTCGTGGTTGCTCTTGGTCGCCTTCACTATGGTTTGGATTTGTGCCTCCTACTTCGTTGGAGATGGGTCCCCTCGTACCTAGCTACTATGTAGCGAACACGAGGGCTTCCCTAAACCCTATTCATTCATGGCTTTTTGCCAAAAAGTACCCGCATGACTATTTTTGGTCTTTTCTTCTCTCCATAGTGATGTTTTAATTAATTAATTGATTGATTAATTAATCTTTTTAATTAATTGATTAATTGATTAATTTTATAAGCATGACTGTTGGTTTTCATGGAAGTTGAGAAGTCCCCTCACTTCTATTTAAACCGTTTTATTGTATCTTTTATTGTAAGTCCACTGATGATGGGGTGAAATTCCCCAGAAACATGTCTGGACGTCTTTTCAATAATTTCAATAAAATTTGTTGTTGCTTATTTCTGGATCTTTCTGATGCTGCAAGTGATACTTTTGTTAAATTTTAAATCCTAAAGTTCCTTCTTCACGCTGCCGTCGAATTTTTCCAGTTTTCCTGAGGCTTTGCTATCGGTGTTTAATGGCTTCTCCAGTTCACTTTTCTGTCCTGGTGCTTCGCTGTTGATGGCTTTCTTTGCTTCGGGTCTTGGCAGATGGTTCGTGGTTGGTTCCACCCTTGCTGTCCGCCTTTGCGATCTTCGTTGGTGCCGGATTTTTGTGGGTCGATCCTCTTTCCTTCGCCTTCCTCTGGTTTCGGCGAAGGCCCGGGCTGTCATTTTTTATGCCCTTTAGGGCTTTGCGACCGCTCTGCTGCTTTTTTGCAGCTTTTTGGCACTTTGTGCCCCTTGGCACTAGGTGCATTTTGCACCCCGTGCCGCCTTGGATCCCTACTGGCAATGTCGTGGCCTCCTTCGTCGTGGGTCTGCATTTTCGACCGGGGGTTCTTCTGCTCCATGCTGCAGTTCTGGGCTTTGTTGCCCCTTCGGACGCCGCCTCTCTGCTGTCGCAGGACATCGCCTCCTTGGATCCCCCTTGGCGATCCTCTTCTCTGCAACTGGTTCGTGCTTGGCCCCTGCCCTCTTCGTCAACCTCTGCGGTTTTGGCGCTCGGTGTTTCCTCTCTCGGCCCCCATGGGCGGTTTTGGTGGTTTCCGCTTCCTTTCGATGGTTTTCGATTTCCCGGTTTTGGTCCCGATTTTGCTGCCTTGGTGGTTTCCATGCTTGTGGTTGCTCTTGGTCGCCTTCACTATGGTTTGGATTTGTGCCTCCTACTTCATTGGAGATGGGTCCCCTCGTACCTAGCTACTATGTAGCGAACACGAGGGCTTCCCTAAACCCTATTCATTCATGGCTTTTTGCCAAAAAGTACCCGCACGACTATTTTTGGTCTTTTCTTCTCTCCATAGTGATGTTTTAATTAATTAATTGATTGATTAATTAATCTTTTTAATTAATTGATTAATTGATTAATTTTATAAGCATGACTGTTGGTTTTCTTTGAAGTTGAGAAGTCCCCTCACTTCTATTTAAACCATTTTATTGTATCTTTTATTGTAAGTCCACTGATGATGGGGTGAAATTCCCCAGAAACATGTCTGGACGTCTTTTTAATAATTTCAATAAAATTTGTTCTTGCTTATTTTTGGATCTTTCTGATGCTGCAACTGATACTTTTGTTAAATTTTAAACCCTAAACCCTAAACCCTAAACCCTAACTGTAAACCCTAAACCCCAACCCTAAACCCTAACCCTAAACCCTAAACCCTAAACCCTAAACCCCAACCCTAAACCCTAAACCCTAAACCCTAAACCCTAAACCCTAAACAATAATAAACCCTAAACCCTAAACCCTAAAAAACCCTAAACCCTAAACCCTAAAAAACCCTAAACCCTAAACCCTAAACCCCAAACCCCAAACCCCAAACCCCAAACCCTAAACCCCAACCCTAAACCCCAAACCCCAAACCCCAAACCCTAAACCCTAAACCCTAAAACCTAAAACCCTTAAACCGCTAAACCCTAAACCCTAAAACCCTAAACCCCAAACCCAAACCCTAAACCCTAAACCCAACCCTGAACCTTGAACCCAACCCTGAACCCCCAAACCCCAAACCCCAAAACCCCAAAACCCCAAACCCCAAACCCCAAACCCCAAACCCGAAACCTGAAACCCCAAACCCCAAACCCCAAACCCTAACCCTAAACCCTAAACCCTAAACATTGTATGGCTTTTTGCAGAAAAGTACCCGCACATGCTAATTATTTGGGTCTCTTTTTCTCATAGTGTTGTTTTAATTAATTAATTGATTAATTAATATTTTATTGATTAATTAATTAATTGATTATTCTTGAGCATGACTTTTGGTTTTCTTGGAAGATGGGAAGTTATTTTCCCCTTCTATTTAAACCTTTCATTTTTATTGTAAACGTATTGAGTCCACTGATGAAGGGGTGAAATTCCCCAGAAACATGTCTCGACACTTTTTTCAATAAAAATTTGTTTTTCAATAAAAATTTGTTTCTCATGTTCTTCTGGTTCGAATCTTGGCTACGAGTGATACATTTGTTAAATTTTAAAATCCTAAATTGTTATCTTCACAAATGCCCTTGATTCCTGCCAGTCGTATCGGATGGTCTGTGATGTGCTTGGATAATCTTTCTTCGTCATCGTCTCCATCCGTTTTTGCGATCTTGGTCTCTTGCAGATCTTTCTTTGCTGATTTTGAGGTTTTTTGTTGTCGCTGTGGCATTTGTTCGCTGTTGTGGCAACTTGCTCGTCTTCTTTTGGCGTGCCTGGTCTTCGTCTTCCTCTTTCCACTGCCCTGCCGCATGGATGGAGGCCTGGGCGTTGTTTTATGTCGTTAGCCCTTTGGGCTGCATGCATGGAACGCGCCCTTTTTGGCGTCGTGTTTTGGTTTGGCCCTTTCGGGCTTCCTTCTCTTTGCGGTGCCTTTTTTGCTGGTTACGACCAGCCCTTGGCACCTACGTGCCCTTTTTTGCTGGTTGCGACCAGCCCTTGGCACTTGCGTGCCCTTGAAGACCCCCTGCCGATCGGTGTTCCTCCTCATGTGTCACGGCTTGGCGCGGCTTCGGCCCCTTTTTGGATGCCGTCTCCTGCGGGTTTCGGCTGCTTCCACGGGACGCCCACTGGGTCTCCCTCTTCCATGCCTTTGTTGTTCCCTCTTTACGCGAGGGTTTGCTGCTGTTCGGCTCCCCGTTTCTTCCAGCGAACAGTTTATGGCTTCGGTTTCTCTTGGCGGTTTTCGTGCTTTCTTGTTCGTGGGTTTCTCAGCTGGATTGCCCTCACTATGAGATTTTTTTTTGTGCCTCCTTGTGGAGTTGGGTCCCCTCCTGCCTAGTTACTTTGTGACGACCAGGAGGGCTTCCCTAAACCCTTAACATTGTATGGCTTTTTGCCAAAAAGTACCCGCACATGCCAATTATTTGGGTCTCTTTTTCTCATAGTGTTGTTTTAATTAATTAATTGATTAATTAATATTTTATTGATTAATTAATTAATTGATTAATTAATTAATTGATTATTCTTGAGCATGACTTTTGGTTTTCTTGGAAGATGGGAAGTTATTTTCCCCTTCTATTTAAACCTTTCATTTTTATTGTAAACGTATTGAGTCCACTGATGAAGGGGTGAAATTCCCCAGAAACATGTCTAGACACTTTTTTCAATAAAAATTTGTTTTTCAATAAAAATTTGTTTCTCATGTTCTTTTGGTTCGAATCTTGGCTGCGAGTGATACATTTGTTAAATGTTAAATGTTAAATGTTAAATGTTAAATGTTAAATTTTAAATGTTAAATGTTAAATGTTAAATGTTAAATGTTAAATGTTAAATGTTAAATGTTAAATTTTAAATGTTAAATGTTAAATTTTAAATGTTAAATGTTAAATGTTAAATGTTAAATGTTAAATGTTAAATTTTAAAACCCTAAACCCTAAACCCTAAACCCTAAACCCTCAACCCTCAACCCTCAACCCTAAACCCTCAACCCCAAACCCCAAACCCCAAACCCCAAACCCTAAACCCTCAACCCTAAACCCAACCCTAAACCCCAAACCCCAAACCCCAAACCCTAAACCCTAAACCCTAAACCCCTCAACCCTAAACCCTAAACCCTCAACCCTCAACCCCAAACCCCAAACCCCAAACCCCAAACCCTCAACCCTCAACCCTCAACCCTAAACCCTAAACCCTCAACCCTAAACCCTCAACCCTAAACCCTCAACCCTCAACCCTCAACCCTCAACCCTAAACTCTCAACCCTCAACCCTCAACCCTAAACCCTAAACCCTCAACCCTCAACCCTCAACCCTAAACCCTAAACCCTAAACCCTACACCCCAACCCTAAAACCCTAAACCCCAAACCCCAAACCCTCAACCCCAAAACCTAAACCTAAAACCTAAACCCTAAAACCCTCAACCCTCAACCCTCCACCCTCGACCCCAGACCCCAGACCCTCAACCCTCAACCCTCAACCCCAAACCTCAACCCTCAACCCTCAACCCTCAACCCTCGACCCTCGACCCCAGACCCCAGACCCTCAACCCTCAACCCTCAACCCCAAACCCCAAACCCCAACCCCCAAACCCCAACCCCCAAATCCCCAAACCCCTAAACCCCTAAACCCCAAACCCTCAACCCTAAACCCCAAACCCCAAGCCCCAAACCCTAAACCCTAAACCAAAAAAATATTAGACATGTTGTACTTAATATTTATATGGTTTTGAAAAAAAAAATTAGTGTAATTAATGTGTATATCTGCAAAAATATCAGAGATTTTGTATGTAATGTTTATATCTAGCACATATGGTTTTGAAAAACAAAATTGGTCACCTTGCTCAAATTTACCTTTATTCCTTTTCAAAATCCCACCTTTTCATTTCATCCCTATTCATCATATTTCTCACCCAATGATTGACTCATCTCACCCTATAAATATGCTCCATTTATATCTCCATCTACTGCATCAATACAGCTCCCATTTCATATTGATTACTTATTTGGACTATCTTTCTCCAATTGATATGTTTTAATAGTGCTAGAGAACTAATTATATTAGTTGTTGATGAGAACCAATAGACATTATTGTCTATCTTAGGGACATAATGAGAATATATGGGTGCAATAAAGGAAATGCCATCATTTGTGTTTCATCTATGCCTCTTCATTTTGATTTTGTTCAAGGGAAGCCTGTTAATGCTAATAAAAAATAACAATGCATTTTATAAGAGTTTACAATTATTCAAAAATAATAATGTTTTACAAAAAAATATACCTGAAGAACTATTAGCTTAGAAGAAAGAACACGGTGTTGAAATAATATAAAAAGTGATTGACATGAGAGGTTCACAAGTGAGAGTGTTGACCAATCTTGAAAAATTGAATGCTTAAATGAAGTCTATTGAGGTTCAAACACCTATGCCAGAGTTAGAACACAATGTGAACTTGATTTTAGATATGGTAGAGGTAGATATTTAGAAGTTTGATCAAAATAGGCATGAGAGAGAGTCTGTGGAAATATACCAGAAGGAGAAGGAGTAGCTTTACAAAGAGATTACATGACAGAAACAACAACTAGACAACATAGAGGATATTATGAGAGCACTAGATATAATCTAGGAAAGTTTTGTAGTAGGTACTATGGCATTGTAATCACTTGCAAGTGTCTTTGAGAATTTACAATCGAAATATTAGGAGGACTAAAACTTGTGCAATTTGTCATGTATTGCATCTGCATTTTCTTTGTCATTTCTTATAAGAGTGTTTCAAGATTGAGAATCACTGCAACATCATTTGCATGGTTTAGAGGTCATGTCATTGTGGTAGAGGATTATACAAGGGAATGAGTCTCGTGATTATGGAATTTACACAGAAGCAGAAGCTTCTTCTTCAACTCCTTAATCTCAACCCTTCACTAAAGTTATTCTTCCAGCAGTAAGAATAGATGATACAAATTTGTGGGAGCCAAGGGACCTTAAACCTATGCTACATTTTCTAGAGACATGGGAGAAGTTACTACCATCTTCAGTACTTCATAACATTTTGGATTATATAAAGATGCCCAAATTAACAACAACAGTAGATACTTGGGATCCTCGTAGAGAGACTGTGACAATACATGCAAGGTTACATCCTTGGATTCCATTGTTGGGCTAGCATATGGAACCTATATATCGAACCATTCATTATAAGTTGGGGAATGCACTTCATGCCTGGCATGCAAGTGATGCATCTACATATGCAATTTTATCACCTTGGAAAATTATATTTGATCCTGCTAGCTGGGAACATCTAATTGTTCATTTTATTGTACCTAATTTGATGACAATTTTATAGTAATTTGTAATCAACCCTAGCACTAAAAAAACTAGACCAATTTAACTAGGTTATGGCTTGTTTCTTTCTAAAAATATCTGCTATGATATGTTTATTTTAAATTTCTTGTGAACTCTACCCATTTTTCCTAGTTTGCATTATTTTTGTGCAGGATCTTGAGGTAAGTCACTTAGCACGAATTGAGTGAGTTTTATTGTTTTATTATTTGGATTCTAGAATATGTATGTAGTTGGATCAATTTTTCTATTGTACTAAGATGTAATAAGAACCCTAAAAAATATCTCTTTGTACATATAAAGAGATACATGTTTAGAAGGAAATATAAAGTGATACATGTTTAGAAAGAAATATAAAGAGATACATTTTTAGAAGGAAAAGAAAAGAACATTTACATAGGTATCTCTTCTCCCCTTGAATAAAATCATAGATCAAGGGCACAAATATCACAAGGGCATGACATAGTAATGAAATCCCAGAGCAAGGGCATAGAGATCACAAGGGCACGCCAACAAAATGCAGAGATCACATGGGCACAGAAAAGAAATGTAGCAATCACAAGGGCAGGGCAACAAAATCCTAGATTATCACTAATCTGTTGGAAATATTTTAGAATAACTAGGGGGGTGAATTAGTTATTCAAGGTCTAGATGTACAAATAAAACTTTTCTTAACTTAGTGAACCCATATAACATTCATATTCATGCATGCATTCAAATGAATATGTGAATACTTGAAACTTGCAGGTTATTGTCTAATAAAATTGCAAAAATATAAAGCATGAAACACAACACATTTATCAACACATTGGACACAACAATTTAACATGAAAACCCAATTTGGGAAAAAACCACTAGTAACATGCTACTCCTTTTTCACTCTTCTGAAGTGATGCCCTTTGCAAGGTCAAGCTTGTTAAAGGTTACAATACACACTATTAAATGTGACCCACTTAAGGGATTTCAATCACCCTGTTAAGAGTGAGCCTTGTTAGAGGACTTTAGGCCATTCACTTGGACTGCAACCCTATTAAAGGATTTTTCAATGACTGTTAAGTCAACCTTAATCCAAAGAATTTACCCTAGACTGATACAATTGTTAGAGAGTAACAATAGAGCTTTGATCTGATACAACTTACAACTTCACTTGTAGATTATAGATCTCTATTCAGTCCTCAATTCTACTTGGCTTTCATACATTGTAGCTCTAACAATTTGTTCACCCTTCAAGCATTTATCTCCTTAAGCCTTCTTGCTTAGTATGCCATTGCCGACACTTCTCCTGGGTCACTTGATGAAGCAAAATCCTTAATTCCTTCTCTTCCTTAGGTTCTCGCACATGACACTAATCTCTCTAACTCTTTTGCTTCATGACTAGACATTCCTATAAAAATGAAATTAGAATATTTTTCCACTCATTATCCATCATCTAAATTAGGGTTTTGGATGGATTAGGTAGGATAAAATGTATCTACCCTGTATCTTGTCTTCTCTAGAAACTTCTCTTAGAATTCATTTGAATTTGCCTCCAAAATGGTTTAAATAAAATTATGTACCACCAGCTCATCAATCTTATCTTCCTCCTAGTTCACAAGTTTCAAGAAAATAAACTTGTTAGCTTTTATTTGGAAAATCTTTGATCTTTTTCATAATGCAATAGCTCAACATTATCAATCTTTTGATGCTCGACACATACTACGTCACTCGACATCAACTTTAAAATCACTCAGCATCAACTAGATTTTACTAGTGCTTGACATCAACTAAATTTTACTTGGCATCTATTATCTTGCTCGACATCTACTAGAATTTTCTTTCACTCAGCTCCAACTGACTTTTTGCTCAGCTTGTACTAACTTTTCTTGGCACCTACTATCCACTCAGTCAAGCTTGGTAGATAAACTTTGTTTAACTTATTCTTCTAAACTTTCTAAGTGTAGCTAGCCATTTTGTAACCTTAAGTAGATCATCAATACATCATGTCATCACTTTCTTAAGTGATCCTTGTACTTCATTAAATAATCATAACTCAACCTTTCCTCTAAGTTCTTTTGTTACATCTTGTTGATCAAATCCTCCTCATCAATCAACTAAGTGATAGTACTTGAAACATATAAGCAATTGTCTTGCCAACAAATAGCAAGTTTGACATCAGTGACAAAATAATGATTGAAACACATAACAATCTCCCTTATAACAACCTTTCTAATCAATGATTAGATTTCAATAATCTTCCTCTTTAGCATTGATGGAAAATCAAACTGATCAACCAAGTCAATCAAATGATGAACATCTTGTTCAACCAAACTAAATAGGTTAAAATAGTAAGACAATACCAAAAAGAAAACTTGTATTGAAATCTCTCCCTCTATCAGCAACTTCCATCTTCTAATTAGGTTACAAAACATAACTCCCTCTAAGTTCCTTCTTATGCCTCTCTTTCATGTTGAATTGATCAGTAGAATATCTCCCTCTGATAATGATCCTTATAACTCTTAATGTCTCCCTCTTTGTTTTGATCCTTTCTCTGATTGATTTCTCCCTCTTTGAAAACAATGCCAAAGACATATACCAAACACTTGAAATCTTTAATATATGCAGATAAAGATTTTGTAGGTTCTTTAATTTCTCCATCTATCACCTTGTGTGTGACTAATTTGAAGTTTTTAGCTTTGTGACTACTTTAGGTAGTTCCTAAGTAAGATTCACTACATTAATTTGTATTATATGAACATCAACTTCTTTGATGTAGGGCACTCCCTCTATCACTTACATAGTCTTTGATAGAGGTATCACCCCTAGTTTAGCTCTTAGATACTCATAAGCATCCTTAGGTAATGCTTTTGTGAAGATATTAGCAATTTTCTCCTTTGTGTTAACATATTCCATCTTCACCTCTTTATCTTGAACCAATTCTCTTACATAATGATACTTGATTACAATGTGCTTTGTCTTTGTATGCATTACTAGATTCTTTGATATATTGATAGCACTTGTGTTATCATAATAAAGTATCATTGATTCGTTGTTTTCTTCCTTCATTCCCTTAAGTAACTATTTGATCCATACAATGTTTGTGCAGTTGATAGCAGTAGCAACATATTCTACTTCAGTAGTAGATTGGGAAGTGCAACTCTACTTCTTACTAGTCCATGTAACTAGTCTTTTGCCTAAGAATAATGCTCCTCCATTGGTGCTCTTTCTATCATCAATGTTCCCAACCTAGTCAGCATCAGTGTAGGCTCTTAGTTCAAAATTTTTGTTCTTCTTATAGTATAAACCAAACTATTTGGTTCTTTCCAAGTATCTCATTATTCTCTTCACAGCCATGAAGTGATTCTCTTTGAGATTTGCAGAGAATCTTGTAACTATCCCTATAGACAATGCAATATTAGGTTTGCTATGTACTACATATTGCAATTTTCCAATCATGGATCCATACAATGTTTGATTCACCTTAGCTAAATCATCATTCTTTGATAGCTTGAGTCTTCTCACCATAGGTGTACTTATTGGTTTGGAATCCTCTAATCCAAATGTCTTCAGTATCTCTTTGATGTACTTTGATTGAGTGATATATATACCATACTTCATCTGGTATACTTGTAATCCCACAAAGAATTTGATCTCTCCAAACATGACATTTCAAATTCTTGCTTCATTTGATTTGCAAAGTCCTTACACAAAGCATCTTGTCCTCCAAATATGATATCTTCAACAAATATTTCAAATAATAGTATACCTTTGTCCTTTTTTGTCTTCATGTATAGATTGCTATTATCATCAGTCCTTTCAAATCTTATGTTCACAAGATAAGTATGAAGTATCTCATACCATGCTCTTGGTGCTTTCTTTAATCCATATAGGGCTTTGTGTAGTCTACATACCATGTTCTTATTATTGTCATCAACAAATCCTTCTGGCTATTATATGTAGACTTCTTCTTCTAGTATGCCATTTAGAAATGCAAATTTAACATCCATCTGATAAACTTTGAAACCTTTGTATACAGCATAAGCAAGTAGAGTTTTCACTCCTTCCATTCTTGCAATAGGGGCAAATGTATTACTATAGTCAAATCCTTCTTCTTGTGCATATCCTTTGCAAACTAATATTGCTTTGTTCCTTGCCACTTCACCCTTCTCATCTAGCTTGTTTATAAATACCCATTTGGTGCCAATCACATTTTTGTCTTCTGGTCTAGGAACTAGACTCCATGTTTTGTTCTTCTCTATTTTTTGAATCTCTTCTTCCATAGCCTTGTACCAATCATCATCTTCTAATGTATCTTTTACTATCTTAGGTTCCTTCATGATTAACAAACATGATTCACTTCTCAATCTATTTCTTGTCATTTTCCTTGCATCTTTGTTTCCAATGATTTGATCTACTGGATGATGTCTTTTGACATATTTGGATAGTTTTGGCTTAGTTCTTGTAACTACATTTTGTCTCTTAGCTTCAGTGTCACTGAGTATGTCTTTGTTAGGTATTTCAACATCTCTTTCATGCATACTGAACTTGGAATCAGAATGTACATTTTTTTCATTGTATAACTTGGCATCTGGATGCAGGTTAGTTCCTAAATGCAACTCAACATTCATAGGTTGTGACTCAATAGTTACTAGGACTTGTTGTTGGTTTGCAACTTGATTTGTATCATCTTGTTCAGTAGGCATTCCTTCATAGAAGTATACAAATGATTTGTATTCTTCTAGTTCTTTCATAGGTTTAGCCTCATTTACTTCTGTAAATTCATCAAAATTCACATTTTCACTTTCCACAATCTTGTTAGTGTTGGTATTTAAACACTTGTAATCTTTACTTATTTTGGAGTAACCAAAGAATATTCCTTCTTCACTTTTTGCATCAAGCTTTCCATTCCTAACATCTTTAACAATATAACATTTGCTTCCAAATACCTTAAAGTATTTTACATTAGGTGGATATCCATACCATAATTCAAAAGGTGTTGAATGGGTACCTTTCTTGACTTGCATAGTGTTCAAGGTATATACATCAATACTTATAGCTTCTCTTCAGTCTTTTAGAACAACATTCTTCTCCATCATAAGTGTTCTAGCACAATCCATTATAGACATGTTTCTTCTTTCAACAATTCCATTTTTTGGAGGGGTCCTAGGTGCAGATGTCTGTCTTTTGATTCCTCTATCATTATAGAACATCTCAAACTCATTTGAAGTGAATTATCCTCTATTTGATCTCAAGCATTTTAGACTTTTACTTGTTTCTTTTACAACTTTTGCTAAGTACCACTTAAACATTTGAAAAGCATCAAATTTTTGTTTTAGAAACATGACTGTCATCATCCTAGAGTAATCATCAACAAATATCATTATGTACTTATCTCCTCTATAGCTTTGCACTTCAATAGGTCCACACAAGTCAGTATGAAAAATTTCTAGTATTTGCTTAGAGGTATAAGCTTTACTCTTAAAGCTTGATTTTGTCATTTTACCTAGCTGACATTGTTTGCATATTATATTATCAAGTTTCTACAACTTAGGTAGACCTCTAACAATTTTCATGTTATTGATACTAACCAAATTATCAAAATTAACATGAAACAATCTCTTGTGCCAAAGCCATGCATTATCAAATTTTTCAATAAGCCAAGTAGCATCCTCTATATCTAGATAGAATAGATTACTTCTAGTTTGATCACCTTTTCCAATTAGCTTCCCATTTGTGTCATATATCTTGGCAATTTTATTTACAAATTCAACTTTGCATTCCAAATTATTCAATTGTGACACACTTAAAAAGTTATAATTTAATCCTTCAACATAGTAAGCATTGTCACATGAAATATTGTCTATGAGTTTGATAGACCCTTTTCCTTTTATCAAACATGGTGCATCATTACCAAACCTTACACTATTTCCATCATAACGAGTTAAGGTAACAAACTTACTTTTGTCTCCAGTCATGTGATGTGAGAATCCACTGTCAATCATCCATTTATCATTCTTGTTCACACAAGTCACTAGTGCAATTGCCTCATCCTCATTAGGTTCATCCTTCATCGCAACATATACCACTTCATCATCATGTTCATCAAAGTCATGTTCATCAACAATGTAGCATGACTTCTTTTCTTTGTCTTGTAGTCTCTGCCATCATCTTCTCTTCTATTTTTGTGTTTGTTTCCTTCTTTGTAGTTCTTTTTCTATGTACATCTTGTAGCAATATGACCAACTTTATTGCAATTATGTCATGCCCAAAATTATCAGGGAAAAACACACGCACAATTTTTTTTAATAATAATTAATAATTAAACATGCTCTAAGTTTGATATGATTGAGATAGAAGTTTTAGTACAGGTTCTTTACATTACATCCTAAGATTTTAAACATGAGGACGATAACATCGTTAAAATTTTGAAACTTTCGTTATTAGATTAATATCGATAAAATTATGATATTACATTAACTTATAATGATATGCAATAAAACTTACTTAAATAACAATGTACATGAATTCGGATTTAAAATTACTTGCAATATCAAATCAGTCAAACCTACATTAAAACTTATTTAAATAGCCAATTAATCGATAAACTTAATCTACTTAATGGTTAAAACAATTAGATTACATTTAAATTAAAACTAACTAAATTAGTATTTACAAAATTAAACATAACTATGTAACTAAAAATTATTAACAATTAACAAAAAAAGTCCTTAATCAAAACATAAAATAACCTTAAAACTTTATTAAATTAACTAATTATACTTTAACAATTTAAAGTTTCATTTTAAACTAACTATTAAAATAACAATATATAGAAAAACTAGACTAAACTAACATGTAAAAAAATTTTTAAATAACTTAAAACCAAAGATAAACTATACTAATTAAAATTAACTCTAAACTAAACTAAACCATATTTTAAATTACTAACTACATTGAATCTGAAATTACATTTAAATTAAAAACTACTCTCAACAAACTAAACTAACATAAAATCCTAACACAACTATAAAAAAAACTACTAACTAAACCTACCTACTAACTAACACCTAACCACTAACCCTCAACCCTACTAACCCTACCAAACCCCCAAACCTGTGCATTCCCATGCACTAGTACAGAGTACAACGCTCTGTCCAATGGAACAAGCGCAGATCGAGGTGGGTGGAGGCCAATGCAAGGAAAAAAAACATTAAGAAATAATGTTAATCCTCTGCCAAGGTCAGTAACATGCTAAGGAGGGACAGGGTGATGGGATGCTGAGAAGATGATGTCATCTTCCATGATGACAATTGACATTTTTAAAACAAAGAAAAACTTTTATAAAGCAAACCCAAACTGATGCCCAAGGAAGGTGGTCATGCAATAAAGACCAAAAAGTTTATTAGGTGAAATGGATTGGAAAGGAGGCAATAAAGTATATAGATATTAACTTTTTAAAAATATATATATATATATTATTCAATTTTATGCACCAAGGAGATTTACATAAGATTTCTTTTACTTCTTTATTCTCTTAGGAAGGAATCTATTCAAGAATATGCTCTGTGGTCTTGGAAGGAATGAAATTTTCTCCTCATGCATTTTCCAGAGAGTTTTTAGTCTTGGGAGTGCATTTTTTTTTTTTGAAGCAAAATTTTAACAAGGCATGGTCATGTTATATTATGCATTTCATTTATGTTACTTAGGATTTAATCAAATCTATTATTAACATTTTTCCTTTATACAAGCATGCCAATGCAAGGGAGTACATTAGGTATAGTCTCTTAGTCTCTTATTTAAACATGTATGTTTTATAGTAATTCTTCAAGGACATGGTATGAGTTCTAAATTCTTATGATTATTATTATTTTTTGATTTCAGGAATACAACCTCTCAATCCAATTGATCATATTTTGAAGAACTTAGGAGGTGAATGATACTATACACATAATTGAAAAGGTGGTGGATTATTCTAATTCAAATTTGATTATAACCACTATGAAAATTATCAAGAAATGAAATATCTTTGATTTCGTAATATAGGGTTCGCTCTCGATTTGATCTCGTCATAATACTTATACATCATATTTGAAAAATTTCATTCTATCAATTTGTTCTTCCTAACAATTTAAAAACTTGAAATATCACAATTCATGACATTATCCGTTATTCTATTTTTCTTTTATGTGCAACCATATTAAATTTAATACACAATTAAATGACATGATAACCAAATATGCTCAACACCAATTTTATTGGCAAACCTGATTCAAAGGCTCAGCTGGGAAAGAATCAGGAAGAAAACCCAGCTTCGTTGCCATTTACAATAAGGTTTAAAATACAATTTACAATAGGATCTCAATCCCAAATTTCAACAATTAAATCAAATTTTTCCTCATGATCAAAATCAAGGGATTTGTAATGTTTTCTGGATCTCATTTCAAGAACCATGGAGGAAACCAATATCTGATCGGGTGACAATCAAGCAGAACCGAAAGAAAATCAAACATGCATAATCATACATGGTTTACACAATAGGATTCACAATGAATCAAGACTAGGGAAAGGTGGATTCTTCCAACCAGGAGAAGTCAAGCACAACACCAAATCAGATGCCCAATTGGGGCTATTAACCAATAACTTTCGTTCTGTCATTTAAACATGCCATACTTATACCAGGTTTGTGCTGATGGGTAGGGGCCCATAACACCCTATCCTTTCTCCCTCTTCTCATCTTGAGAAGAGACTCTACACTAGTTGGAGTCCAACTAAACAGACCTTTCCCAAAATTGGTCACTTCTGCCCTCTCCAAGGGTGAGTAATACCAAAACACCCATGCAAGGGAAAACTCAAAATTTCAAACATAAACAAGAAAGGAAAACAACCAAAATAACATGGTTATGAAATCTTCCCAACATACCCACAACCATACAAACAGTGAAACAACAACATGGTAGCATGAACATGAAACAAAACATAAAAACTGAATAAGGGAGATGAGAATTTCCTACCTTCACAAAGGGGTAATGGCAATGAACAAATTTGAGTAGAGTTTCCACTTCCTTCCTTCAATCTTCAAGAAATCTTCTCTAAATGTAGAGATTGGGTAACAACCAACTAGTCCAAGGAAGGCCTCTAAATAAGCCTCCAACTCAACCACCCAAAAGGAGCAATAACTATTTCCACCCACTAGCAACTCTAGAAACTCCTAACTCAACCTACACTATGGTTAAACCCTAAGTGGAAATGAGGTGAGGTAACTCAAGATAACCATGGTCAATTTTTGCACAAAGGCAAAAAGGGACTTTTTGAGTGACCTCAAAAGTCAAAAAAAGGGGCTTAGGGGTTGGAAAAGACCCCTAACCCATACCCATACCCTTTGGTTAGAATAAAAACATGTTTAAAAGCCTAGGAAAGAGGTTTAGAGTCAAATAAAAATTTAGGAATAAAATAGGTCTATCTAACTACTCTAACTTGCAAATTAAGCACTAATCCGGATTAGGGATGACTAACCTTAAATAAGAACCTAATAGAAAACTGACACTAACTTAAACCAACTTGGTCGAAAGGTTAAACAATTAACCCTAAATAGCACACCGAAGCGCATAATCATTTTATGAGTGTCAAGCGATATTGAAAGAACATAATTATGAACATTAACCTTCACTGAACAAAGAAGATGCATACATACATCTCATAATACAAATACGTAAATTACAAACAACAAGGTTTTCAAATTTAGCACATAGAGATTAGTTTTTTTCCTCCGTAGGGTTTCTTGGCTAAATATCTGCACACTCATTGCACACATCAGTAGTCCCGTAAAATCACATGTACATAAATGTATACATATTCAAAAATTCACATAGATTAAAACATACATCAATAAGGGTTTCTTTATCCTACTTAATTCTTAATCATTTAAAATCTCTTAAATCAAAGTCTCAATCCTACATTTACCAATTTCATCAACATACATATACATGAAACATTAAATGACAAACATCAAATATATCTGAAAATAACATCACACAACATGAATAATAAAATATGTTCTAAGCATCAGATAATGTCTCGACATCTCGAGTCATGAATAACAAAATAAGGGTAATGTATCACTATGCTACGATGGGTCGGGGCGAGGCCTCACAAATTAAAACAAATGATGGGTAACTTTCCTTTACCTCTATGAAATCTTCTTTCTAGTAGTGCTTCAAATTGTTCAATGTCTTCCTCATATGTATCACTGTCACTGGATGCATACTTTATCTTTCTTTTCTTCTTCTTCCACTTTACCTCCTTAGAATCCTTCAATAAAAAATTAGCTTTGAAAGTTGATTCAAGACTTTCTGGTTTGTAATCATCAAAATTAGATAGCTCAAAAGCAATGAGTCTACCTACTAGACCTTCAAGGGTTATATTATTTCCTAGTATACATCTCAACTCTTGGATTGTAGAAACTCTAATATCATAAATAGGTAGTAATTTCCTCAAGACTTTACTTAGCACAATATCATCATCTATTTGACTAGTAGCACCTTTTATCCTAGCAACATATTGAGCAATATTATCACCTTCTTCCATTCTCATGTCATCAAACTTACTTCTGAGGCTCTCAAACTTGGCTCTTTGAACATTTTTGTCTCATCCATAGATGGTAGTCAGGGAATCCCACTTTTTTTTGTAGTGTCACATCCTTTGATATCATCAAATTTGGAATAGCTTAAGGCAAAGGCAATCTCCAACATCGCCTAATTGTGTTCTTTCTTTTTCTTCATATCTTCAATAGTAAGGGCTCCTGCTAGATCAATATGTTCCACTATAATGGAAGATTGTGCATGATCCCCAAGTCATCCAAGGTGTAGCTTCATCAAAATTTTCCATGCAAGAAAGTTATCTCTATTGAGCTTGGGTACTTCTCTTTTAGACATCTTGATCTTTGTGCTTCTAGTACCTTAAAACTATTCCTCTTAAGCAGATGGCTCTAATACCAATTGTTGGAAATCTTTTAAAATAACTGATAGGGGGGGTGAATTAGTTATTCAAGGTCTAGATGAACAAAATAAAACTTTTCTTAACTTAGTGAACCCATATAACATTCATATTCATGCATGCATTCAAAAGAATATGTGAATACTTGAAACTTGTAGGTTACTATCTAATCAAATTGCAAAAATGTAAAGCATGAAACACAAAACATTCATCAACACATTTGACACAATGATTTAACATGAAAACCCAATTTGGGAAAAACCACTAGTAACATGCTACTCCTTTTTCACTCTTCTAAAGTGATGCCCTGTGAAAGACCAACTCTGTTAAAGGTTACAATACACACTATTAAATGTGACCCAGTTAAGGGATTTCAATCACCCTATTAAAAGTGAGCCTTATTAGAGGACTATATGCCATTCACTTGGAATACCACCCTATTAAATGATTTTCCAATGACTGTTAAGTCAACCTTAATCCAAAGGATTTACCCTTGACTAATACAATTTCTAGAGAGTAATAGTAGAGCTTTGATCTGATACAACTTACAACTTCACTTGCAGATTATAGATTTCTGTTTAGTCCTTAATTCTACTTGGCTTTCAACATTTCAGCTCTGACAGCTTGTTCACCCTTCAAGCATTTATCTCCTTAAGCCTTCTTACTTAGTATGTCATTGCAGCCACTTCTCTTGGGTCACTTGATGAAGCAAAACCCTTAATTCGTTCTCTTCCTTAGGTTCTCGCACATGACACCAATCTCTCTAATTCTTTTGCTTCATGACTAGACATTCCTATAAAAAAGAAATTAGAATATTTTCTCACTTATTATCCATCATCTAAATTAGGGTTTTGGATGGATTAGGTAGGATACAATGTATCTATCCCATATATTGTCTTGTCTAGAAACTTCTCTTGGAATCCATTTGAATTTTCCTCCAAAATGGTTTACATAAAATTCTATGCTACCAACTCATCAATCTTTTGATGCTCAACACATACTACATCACTCATCATCAACTGTAAAATCACTCAACATCAATTAGATTTTACTGGTGCTTGGTGCCAACTAAATTTTATTTGACATCTGTTGTCTTGCTTGGCATTCATTAGAATTTTCTTTCACTCGACTTCAACTGACTTTCTGCTCGACTTGTACTAACTTTGCTTGGCACCTACTTTCCTATTGGTCAAGCTTGGTAGATAAACTTTGTTTAACTTATTCTTCTAAACTTTCTAAGTGTAGCCAACCATTTTGTACCCTTAAGTAGATCATCAATACATAATGGCATCACTATCTTAACTAATCCTTGTACTTCATTACATAATCATAACTCAACCTTTCCTCTAGGTGCTTTTGTTATATCTTGTTGATCAAATCCTCCTCATCAATCAACTAAGTGATAATGCTTGAAACATATAAGCAATTGTCTTACCAGCAAATAGCAAGTTTGACATCAGTGACAAAACAATGATTGAAATATATAACAATCTACCTTATAAAAATCTTTCTAATTAATGATCAAATTTCAACATAATCTTCACCAACATTCAGAGCTCTCCACCCTTGTTCAAAACTCTCCACCCTCTTTTGCACGTAGCTCTCCACAATCGATCAAAAAAAATGGGGAATGATTAATGTCATGTTTTATTTTTTTTGTTTATAATCATGTTAACATCACAATTATGATGCTAATGTCAATTTTGTGATGGCATCGGGGAAAATTACAAACAAAAAAATGAAATTGCTCACAAATTACACTACCATCACAACTTGACCCCAAATGTTGTAGTGATATAAATCAGTTGATTGATGATATTTTTAATGAGGAGGAACTCAAGTTGAAAAAATATGTTTTGATCTCTCAAATCTCAGAAGTAGAGGACATAGAAAGAGAGACAAGTCCCATTACCATCAAAGAAGGTTTAGCAGCGTTATGTGAGGATTTGAAAGGTCCTTTAGGATTAGGTTTCATTCTCCCAAGTAGGGGAGTTCCTCATTGTGCGAAAGTGTTAAGAAAGTGAGGGAATAAATCCTTGCAAGATTTGTGTCTACAAGATGGGGGAGCTAAGGGTCAGATTAAATTAACCGATATTATTCATTCTAGGAAGGGAAAGTTTCTTCATGCCATAAATGTATTAACTTGGAATCTTAGGGGCCTCAATGCCCATTACAAGCAGCAACTCCTAAAATGATGCATTACTAACACTAAAGCTAACATAATTATTCTTCAGGAAATGAAACTTAATAGTGAAGAAATGGATAAGTTATAACGTTCATTAGATTGGAGGGAGATAAAATATTCCCTTGTTGAAGGGACTTCTAGAGGTCTTGCCATAATATGAGATCCTAGAAATGTATTGATTTCATCTATAAAATTTGTAAAAAATGGATGAGTGGTATGGTGAAAGGAAATAAAACTACATTTCACTATAGGTTTTTTAATGTCTATGGTCTAATTCACAATGGAGATAAATTTAGTTTATGGAAAGAGCTAGAAGGTAGACTAAAGTTAGAACAAGAAGGCCTATCTATTCTAAGAGGATATTTTAATGCTATTCTTTGATCTTTAGAAAATAGAGGAGGCATTAACACCTTCTGATTATCATCAAAAGAATTTTTTAATTGGGTAAATAGGTTAGGTCTTATGGAGTTGGCTATATTGGACAACACCTTCACTTGGAACAATAGAAGGAAGGGGTTCAGTAATATTTTTATAATATTAGACAAGTTCTTCTATCATAAAGTTCTATCAATGGTATTAGTTTCATCCCAATCTAAATGTGGGGCCTTACCCCAACCCATTATAGCTCAGTCGATACACTTAGTTTGATACATTATGATTCCACATTTTGAGACATTATATTTGATGGACTAGACATTTATCAGTATTATTTATGTAATACCAAGAAGATATTTACCTAGCCTAGAATACCAAGCTCTAGGAGCTTGTTGCAACCCACATAATGCCTTTTTTAGATGAAAAATAACCTATTCCATGTAAACCTCCTCCTCAAGATAACCATTTAGGAATGTTGTTTTAACATCCATTTGATAAACATGAAATTTAACGAAACTTCATATGCTAGAAATATTCTAATGGATTCTATTCTAGCTACTAATGTGAAAGTCTCACCAAAATTAATTCCTTTCACGTTGGGCATAACCTTTACACACACATCTGGCTTTATTTCTCACAACTTTTCCATTCTAATGAAGTTTATTATGAAAATCTCATTTTTCACCTATATGATTTTTTTCATCAGGTCTAGGAACTAGGTCCCATGTTTTATTTTTCTTAATTTTGTTCATTTTATCTTTCATAGAAATCAGCCACCAAGGATCTATGAGTGCTTCAACTACATTTTTGGGTTCAAATTCTGATATTAAAAAAATGTTTAGTCATGTGTGCATGTCCATCACTTCTAGCCCTAAGATTAGTGAGAGTGTTCAATGTATGCATGAGTGAAGGAGTGAACAAGGATAGAATAGAGCAAGGAAGGCTAAGTCTTAAAGGAGATTAGACATAACAACCTAATTAGTGAAGGAATGAACTAAGATATCAGGTAAGGAGACCAATTCAAGATATCAAAGAGAGGAGATCCGTAATTAGCTTTTAGAGAAACTGAAGGATTGGGTACTGAATCAAGATTGAATCCAGGAAAATCTCTTAAAAGTGGTTCTAATAGACCTATTTTAATATCCTAACAGAGTCCTTACTTTATTGCAAGTAAAAAATCCTTTAACAATGTAACGCCCCGCCAAGGGATCCAAAAGAATTAACCTAAAGTTTCACTAAGTTTGCTAAACATTTTTTTTTTTTTTTTTTTAAAGTAAGAAAGTATGACATACACATCAAACACATAGTAGCGGAAGCAATAACATGTAATCATCGATAAACATACATTGCAAGTTACATTTCTTAAAGATCCCAAGACGTTGAGTCACGTTTAAATTTAATTAATTCTAAGTCTAACAAATACCACATAAATATGATAGAATAATCAGAAGTCCCATGTCCATATTATACATTTGTTCCGAATGCCTCTCGGCAAATTAATTCGGAATGCTCAATCATCCACTGTACAATTCACAGGGTATGAAAGGCTTAAAAGAATATACATATGTAAAGATCAAGATACAACATCCTTAAATCCATGATACAAAGTACAGTAAAAATATATGAAACTATTCACCATACATGATACATCCATACATCCATAATGATAAAACATCTATCATAAAATCTAACCATCCATCATAATAATCCAAGAACATAGTGAAGGTAAATGCCAATCACGAAAACTCCAGCCACGGTGACCACGGAACGGATCTCAATGGTAAGAGTAAAAGCACTACCACCCGATCGCGTGGAACCTAAATGGTCCACTCCCACCGCGCTAAGGAGATAGTCTCAAGTCCCAAATAGGATAACAAAACCTATAATCATAAATACTCTCTAAGTCCAGGAAATCCTATAAGTATGCTAACTCAAGGGTTCCTAAAAAGATCGACATCTAAATCCCAGAGGTACCACAAGACACGTAGGAAACCTAATATGCAAGCGGGAAAGTGTCATCGCAAAAGTCACGTAGAAGTTACCCGAGCAATCCCTTAGGAATTCTGGGTCCCTACTGATCCTGCGGCCACTAGTATCCTCTCGTACTGATGAGGCATACTATGGAATGCAAGGTCATAACCAAGCGTTCTCTCTACCCCATCCCAGTCTTTACTAGCACTCATGGCATGGGAGAGAACATACAATTATCTTGTTAGGTTCATTTTCTCTCATTTAGTGTAAATGTTTTCACTTATTAAAAATGACTTACAATGGGTTTCTCAAGGCAGCCTCTTAGGGCTCCGACCCCCATTGCAAGCCACTTCCCGACTCTACACATAGATAACCTACCCTAGCTCATGAACTTGTAAATCAAGGAATCATAATAAAACTACCTCAGTCCTATACAAGCAACTGAAAAACATCATAAAAAGATAATCCACAAAATTACATCAGTTCTTCATGAGCAACGGATAACATCAAATAGTAATCATGTAATCACGACAGTCCTCTATCAGCAACTGAAGGCATCAATGATAAGTCACAAAATCCAATGGTTCTCTAATGAGCAACCAGAAAGTAATACAAGTATAACTAATCGAGACTCAGAAATGGTTATCAAATATAACTGATCGAGACTCAAAAATGGTTAAGTTAGGTATTCTCAAATACATACACCTCAGCTTCACACAAGGAAACTGGAAAGCAATAACAAACAGTAAACACAATCATGTCATAGAGCACTTCATCACATTACCATGGTCAGGTTAAGAAAGATCGAGACCAAATCATCATGACATCACATTCACAACCCCGAGCCTCTGGTAACAACCTGAACTGGTCAACGCTAAACCAACCCCAAAACATTCAAAGTACAAAGACAACATCAAAGTCTCAGAGATTGGATCTGAAAGTATATTATTTGAGTTAAGGTAAGGTTTATGTTTTAGTTTAATGTCGAATTCAAGTAACAAAGTTTTCACAACTACCCTTTTACGAATAACCCATTTCTATAATAACTTTCATTAAATCAATATCCAAATTTATAATTTAGTCAAATAAAATTCATTATTAATTAACTTAATTAAACTAATTTTAATTAAATTAATCAATATTCATTTGATCTAATTACTTATTTTAATGTAACCATTAATTGTTAATTTATTAATATTTAAGCAAAATTATTAATAAATTAAAATTTACAACTATATCTATGTATTTAATATTTATTTATTAAATATTAATAAAGTTTAAACTATTATGAAATTAAATATATTATAATTTTATTATTTAAAAATTCTAAATAAATAAAATTTGTTTTTATAAAAAAAAAATATATATATATAAAATATATATTTATATTTATAGTGGGGGGGGAGGGAATCACCCCATACCTGCCCCCCACTGTCGGAGGCCGACAGTACCTGCGTCGCAGGTATTGCGACGGCAGGTACAGAGTGTAACGCCCCGCCAAGGGATCCAAAAGAATTAACCTAAAGTTTCACTAAGTTTGCTAAATATTTATTTATTTATTTATTTTTATCTAAAACTTTTCAATTTCAAAAAAAAATCAAAACCCCTACTAAATTAAATGTTAATTTCTAAATCGAGAAAACAAGGGTTCTAAAAATTCATCCAGTCTCCATGGATACAGAAATTATTGAAGAGCAATTAATAAAATTCACAATATTGAATAGTTAAAACTTTCATCACAGCGAATTTAGATCTACAAACCCCAGACACGAAGAAGACAGGAAGGGATAATTGCATATTTAATGGATAGTCAAAACACAAGACCCTACCTGATCCTGATGCTATTATGCAATCTCCAAGAACTGTATGCGAATTCGCTCCTCTCAATAACCTTCCCCTCGAAGACTTTCTTCGTATCAGCCTTCTGAAATTTGCTTCCAAAAATTGTCCCCCCCCAAAAATTCTCATCCAAATTCCTCTATATCAAAAATGAACCCCCAAAGTTGTGATAAGCAATTTCTCCTCAAGTCGGGGCACTAATTGTGCGTTTACCCGAGAAGACTCTTTGCACAACTCAGTTAACTTCAAATTAACTTTTATTATCTTTTCTAATTCTTTTGCATTCAACTTTCATGCACATTAAGTTAAATGATTAAATAACTTTATTTAAAAATTTCACTTGACTTCAATTCTTAATTAATTTATTACTTTAAATCTTATGTGCACTTTTAAGAAATTAAAATAACATTATTAATTTTTATAATTTAATCTTTTAATTTAATTCTTATATTTAACTCATGTTTAGATCATGCGATCTAAAATCCTTTAATAATTTAATGTCTTTCAACTTTTTAAATTAATTTTAGAAACTTAATTGATAACATATTTAATTAATTTAATTAACAATAATATTTAGCATTTATTTAAAAATGAACTCCAAATATATATTATTATTAAATTAAATTAATATTATCCTGTTCTAAATATATCTTTGAACTTTAATCTCCAACTTTAATTCTTTTATTAAATTAATTAATTAATTAAAAATATAAATATATCATAATAATTCTTTATTAAATTAAATCATTAATTAATCTTTTTAATTAGACTTAATTAATAGAAAAATACACCAAGGACTCATAAAGCAATATACGAAAACCCATCATAGAAAAATACATACCAAATCGAACAAAAGGGTTATAATCATGAAATTACATCATTTGATGCATTCGGAGGGTACTTAACTCAGATACTTGTCCTAATTATCAATTAGGACAATTGGCTAAAGGGTTAAGGATTTGGACTTAAGAGTTTATCTCCCCTCTCTTACCATTGAGACAGTGCGATAGGGTACGCTCATCCTGACAATTCAGGGAAGTCGATACCCGGTACCTGCAACCTGCATAAAATCCACGCATGTACAAACACAATATTCTAAACTAAATAGACAATGGCAGGAAGTGGTGCATCGTGTAGATCCTGACTAGCAGGTGACTATGACTCCCTTCCTTAACCATATCAGAAACACCATACATAAATAAAATAGCACGCACACCATACACATGCAGTATGGGGTAAGTATCCATAAGAAACACATGGAATAATGAACCATCTAACTAATCATCATCGATAACTGAAATCATTGAATAATCATCATACATGCATGAAATATAGAGTACCAAGTAATCTCATCATATAATAAACTGAGTGTAAACATCATCTGATAATCTCTAAAATAATAATACTACTCATCAAACATAAATTGGCCTAAAAGATTTTGGCAATCATATCAAAAATGTACCTCAAAAATGTAAACTAGGGGCAGGCACTACAAACAAGACCTAATAGTCTTAAATTCTTTTGATAGAGTAGACCCTCACATGGTAGATCATCCAATATGATCAAATTATAGCCCTAATAGAAGAACTTTGTTGTTGGAGTAGTAAAGATTTGTGGGTTTCATCCCTACCCTAGTTTTACTTTCATCTTGAAGTGATTTTGGGTTACCAAAATATTTTGTGTTATGTGTTGATATTTTCATGGTTGTTATGCTTAGATAAATTTCATTTTAGCATTAGATTTTATGACTTTGTGGTATAATATCTAAGATATGAGATGGATTAGGTATGAATATGGAAAACTATTTTATCAGTGAAAAGTTATATAGATCTTGATTCACACCCCCCACTCTCAGTATCTTGTTTCCCATTAAGACTTCCAACAATTGGTATCAAAGTTAGATTCTCTAGAGAAAAAAAAACTCTAACTACTTGAGAGAACATATCTTAAAAATGGAGCAATAGAAAATGGGAAAAATCATTGAGAACTAGATGATTGAAATCTAGATTATACTGCAACAAATTGAAGGAGAAAAAGAGGAGTTGAGGAAATCCTTAAGAAAAAGGAAAGAAATGGCCATTCAAAAAAATGACACACTTTACAAGGAAATTGATACACAAGGATTGCTTAAAAGTGGAAATGTTGGTGATAGAGATGCAACAATAGATGATCTATTGGAGAAGAACAACATTCTAACTAAATAAATAAGAGGACTCAAATGAGAATAATAAATTCAATTAGTAAGACTATGTGAGGTGACTTTGCAAAAGAAGAAAGATGAAGAAGATAAATCATGGCTAAGGAAGACAAAAGACAAATGGCTACCAGAATTTAAGAAAGATCATTTGATATGTAGAAGCTTCAAACAATTAGTTGGATATGATGAATCAATTGTTAATTATAAATCAAGAATTAAATAGAAATGACATGGAGATTACAAATCTACAATCACATAATGATGGACAAGAATCAAAGGATGAACAAAACAAGAATGAAATCAAAGCCAAAATTCCAACCCTCACATTACAATATCACAAAATACACAATGCACATAAGCAAGAGAATACAAGCACATACAAATCTATATGCAAAATAAGAACAAGATTCCATGGCAATGGAAATCACCAACCTTCACAAGTGTTATGGTAAAATGATATTTAAAAAGAGCCCAATCCATTTTGCTTGCTCCAAATCTAAAACCATAATGTATGTAAAGATAGAATGTGGGTGAACACCAACTAACTCCTCCAAGGGCCTCTAAAAAAGTCTCTAAATCCCACCCACATATGAACATTAAATTTAGAACTGACCCTAAGTTTTTTGGCTATCACTTGTCCCCCCTATCATAAATGCAAGATTGGAAAGGAGTGTGGGTTTGGGGAAAAGTCAAAATTTCACTCAATTTTCGCAACATGTGGAAAGTAGGATATTTAGAGGGTCACCAAAACCACTAGGGGATTTTAGTAGTGTCAAAAATGTCCCTAACTCATACCCCTAAAACTTAGGCACTTAGATTCCACTAAAATTGGCCCCTAGGACCACTTTTTGGCCTCTAGAAGTAACTAGAAAAATTTGAATCCAAATAACCTAATTGGTGGGACTTTATAAGTATCTCTAATCAAAGGGGGATTTAATTAAATTGAAGAATTGAACAGACAAGTTCATGAGTTGTTACAGAAGGGATTGATTTGAGAGACTCTGAGTCCATGTGTTGTACCAGCCATAGAAGAATGGTGACTAGAGGATGTGTAGAGATTCTCATGCTATCAAAAAGATCACAATCAAGTATAGATTTCCATTACCAAGGATGGATGATATTATGGACTATTTGAGTGGAGCTGAGTATTTCACAAAAATATCTAAAGAGTGGATACCATCAGATTTGCATTAGAGAATGTGATGAGTGGAAGAATGCTTTCAGGAAAAAAGAAGGATTGTACGAGTGGTTAGTCATGCCTTTTGAGCTAACCAATGCACCATGCACTTTTATGTGGCTCATGATGAAGGATTTTCTAGGTAAGTTTGTTATTATTTACCTAGATGATATTTTGATCTTTAGTAAGACATTGGAGGAGAATTTGATCCATATTTGCAAGGTGTTTGATAAGTTGAGGGAAGAAAAGTTGTTGATAAACCTAAAGAAGTGCAGTCTTGTAAAGGATTTGGTGTACCTAGGATTTGTAGTCTTAGCAGAAGGTCTAAAAATAGACCTAGACAAAGTCAAGGCTATCCTTCAATGACCTACTCCAAGAAGTGTTACAAAGGTAAGATCTTTTCATGGACTAGCTACTCTTTACAGAAAGTTCATAAGAGGTTTTAGTAGTATTTGTGGACACTTGACTGAAAAAATGAGAGGGGATAAGAAAGAATTTAAGTGGACTGTAGGGGTAGATGGGAGTTTTAATCTGTTAAAATAGAAAGTTATTGAGCAGCCTATTTTAGCACTTCCTAATTTTAACAAGGTGTTTCAAGTAGACTATGATGCTAGTGTACTGCAATAGGAGATGTTATGAGCCAAGAAGGTAGACCTATTGTTTACTTTAGTGAGAAATTAAATGATGCCAAAATAAAATATTTTGTTTATGATCTGGAATTTTATGCTATAGTTCAAGCATTGAAGAAGTGGAGACACTATCTTCTTCCTAAGGAGTTTATTTTGTATACTGATCATCAAGCTTTGTAATATTTAAATAGTCAAGGAAAATTGAACCATAGGCATTTGAAGTGGGTTGAGTTTTTGCAGAGTTATACATTTGTTTTGAAACATAGGAGTGGGAAGACTAACAAAGTTGTAGATGCTCTTAGTAGAAGACAACTTTTGATGACTAAAATGTAGATAGAGGTGGATGGATTCAAGGAAATTAGTGCTTTGTAACTAGATGATCCTATTTTGGTGAAGCATGGAACGCTTGTATAAAACTTGTTATACAGTGGTTGGATTTCATGATCCAGGATAGTATTTTGTTCAAAGGAAGCCAGTTGTGCATTCCTAGAAGTTCAATGAGAGAGAATCTTGTCAAGGGGAAGCATAGTGGAGGATTAGCTAGACATTTTGGAAAAGATAAAACCATTGCTTTGGTTGCTCAGAATTATTATTGGCCACAATTGCAACAAGATGTGAATAAGTTTGTACAAAGTTACAGAGTATGTCAGATGGTGAAAGGAGAGAAGTAGAATACATGATTGTATCAACCATTGCCTATACTAGAAAAGTTGTGGGAGGATGTCAACATGGATTTTTTTCTTGGATTACCAAGGACACAGTGAGGGCATGACTCTATTTTTGTGGTGGTTGACAGGTTTTCAAAGATGGTACATTTTATTCCTTGCAAGAAGGCTTGTGATGTTATTCATGTAGCGGAATTGTTTTTCAGAGAAGTGGTGAGACTACATGGTCTGCCAAAGAGTATAATTTCAAATTGAGATACCAAATTTGTTGGTATTTCTAGTGTCCATTAAGGAAGAAATTGAAGATCGAGTTGAAGTTTAGTTCATCACAACATCCATAGACTAATGGATAGACAAAAGTTGTGAATTGCAATTTGGGAAACTTGCTGAGATGTTTGGTTGGAGACAAGCCAAAAGGATGGGATATGATTTTACCACAGGTAAAATTTCCATAAAAAAAATTTCTCAATAGGAGTACTGGTAAATCACCATTCCAAATTGTATATGGGAGTAGTCCCAGAAATGCTTCTGAATTGCAATAGTTGGATAAAGATGAGATAAGTAGTGCTGAAGTAGAAGAATTTGATAAGCATTTAACAAACATCCATGAGGAGGTGAGGAAAAACATAATAAAGATGAATGCATAATATAAGGCTAAGGCAAATGTGAAAAGGAGGTATAAAAAATTTCATATTGGAGATGAAGTCATGGCTCATTTGAGAAAGAAACATTTTCTAGTGGGTACATATAATAAGCTAAAGATGAAGAAGTTTGGAGTATGCAAGATAGTGAAAAGGCATGATTTTGGAAATTCTTATGAATTGGAGTTGCTTGCTAAATTGAATATTTCACCAGTATTTAATATTTTAGATTTGATAGAGTATTATGAAGGAGGTGATGGAGATGAAGTTGTAGAAGCGCAGTGGAGTATTTCAACAGCTAGTTTGGCTACAACGAAGATTAAGGAGATACTAAACACTCGTGTCAGCAAAAGTACAAGAAAAAAAACTTATGAGGAATACCTAGTCAAATGGAAAGGGAGGCTAGTAGAGGATTCATCATGGCTAGCAAGGGAGGAGGTTCACCATCTTGGTTTGCCTCTAAACACCTGAAACATGACGGAGTCACTTCTCAAATTAGCTCGGGTGTCTAATGCAGGAGTATCCTAGGTGTAAGAACAATCTTGCATCATCCAAAAATATTTTCTTTCTAGTCTTTTTTATTTTAATAAGGACTAGTAGATAGGGTAGTTACTATTTATGAGAACTTGCTATTTTTAGTAAGTTTTTCATACGAGCTTGAAATGTTCTCATTTTCTACATGAAGGTTCATTTTAGAGTTATAAGTCTACCATAAAAATCACATTGCTCTAGCTTTAGTATCAGAGAAGTTATTGTAGATTTTTGATAGAAATATTTATAGAAAAATCTTCAAGCTCACCATTAGAAGCCTTAGAGTGCACAGATGAGGTCCAAAAACTCAACAAAAGGGCACTTGCACCATTTTGGACCTGTAGATCAAGAGCTAACATTTCCTAAAAGTGGTTATAATGGCCAATTCATGAGTTATGGCCTTTCAAAGTTGGGCTACCCAAAATATCTAAAATAATTGTCAAAGATGTATTTGGCTAACTCTATATGTATTGTTAGGGTCTGTCAGTCCTAGGTATTAAGTTTCAATGTCTAGAACCTTCCTAGGCAGCATAAAATTGCCTATTTGAGAAAGGCCTAAACATTGTCTAGAACAACTCTGGGTGGTAGTTCGTAGCTTAGTCTTGCAGATTACTATAATGAAGGTGCCCATGTGAGTTAGCATTTTGTACTTGTGAATTATGTAATTCTGCATTTGTGGCACAAATAAGAAGTCCATATTTTGTTCTTGCATTTGTTGTTGTTTCTTTGTTTATGTTATGAGTTTATGGTTTTAAGGGGAGCACCCTTCATCATAATGTCTATTTGTGAGATTTTTAGTTTTTTAAAATTTAAAATTTTATTTTATAGGAGCATATTTTGAGGAAGCACTACCTAATATTTTAGAACGAAATGTAGGTCATATTAACTTTTATAATATGAAAGAGGGCTATCAACTATATACATAAATAAATGAAATTGTGAAAAAATATTGTAATGCAAAACTATTAAATGAATAATATGTTACTATATCATACAATTATTTTAATAATATGTTTTTCTTTTATAAAATTGTGTGACTATATTTTATGAATAACATTTTTTAGTTTAAATAAAATTTTAATACTTTAAGATACAACTTAATTAGTTATAATAGTACAATGATATTTACATTTAATTATAAATTATTTTATTAAAAATATATTTTTTCAAATATTTAAATATTCAAAATAAAATAATGATTTTTATTCTTTCTAAATTAAAAATTATATTTTTAATGCAAAAGTATCATTTAATTTTTTTTTTAATTAATTATATTTTATCAACTTTTAACTTTATGTATGAATTTGCCTTAGGGAAAAATCACCCAATCTCCACAGGTTTTTTAGCCAAATGGAAATTGCCACATACAATACGCCCAGTGGCTTCTCAAGGATTTTACCGTACTATGCAAAAATGGGATATGCATTTGCAATAGATGTATGAGTCATTATATCTATCAATATTAAGGCAGCAATTGATTGAGTTATCAACTTTTTTCATCCAGTCATCATAAGTTTTTTTATTTTGCATGGTTCAATTTTTTGTTACAATTCTTTTATTTCAAATAAAAGGTAGTCGGTAACTATGATAGTTGTTTTCTTGCAATTTTGCTACTATATTAAACCTAAAGCCAAAAAATAAGAAGTATTACTATTTATATTACTATTTTAGGTTACTATTTTAGGTTAGGTTTTGAATATTTAACAATTTTGAATATCTAAGAAAGGTTTAAGATATATGATTATACATATATCATACAGATGATAGATAATTCATAAATCAACTTCATTCATGAAGAAGGGAGCTATAAGTAATTAAATAATGAAACTCAGAATTTCATTGAGAGTTTGAAATCATTGTCTCTATTTGAAATACTGATTTTTTCTAATGTATAAATAAATAATTCAACATACTAAATGGTTGAATAAGCTAAAATAGGCATAGAAAAATAGGAGACTATCCACTTGTCTCGACCATCAAGTTGATGACAAAATTTATGCACATTCCCGTGGACTTATGCATTGGCTACACAAAAACCTCTAAAAGGAAAATCCTTTACAGGAGGATAATGAGTAGGAGAAATAGAAGTTTGGGCTTTAGGAGGTTTTGGTGTTGTGTATATTTTACACGAGATAATTACTTTAAAATTTGATCATATGGACACTCATGAAAAAATATTTGGTGTTATTTTCAATTGAGAACCAATGCCGAACCCTACCACTTTTACAAAATCTTTCCAATTGCTTAGTCGAGAACTATAATATTTAGCTCTAGAATTGAATCATACTATTCTATTTGAGATGAATTGAATTTCAGGTTGGGATGGATTGAATTGAATATAAGGAAGGCTAATGTTTTAGCCTTCCTTCAGGTCTAGATCAAGTAGCTAAATGCTATTTTATGGACGAAAAGAGGGAAATTTATTAATTTGATTCATGCAAAAATATTCTTTTCAATTTTAATTTGTACCTTTCCCTATCCAATTTTTGTGAAAAAACATTTCCAATAGTAAGCCTTGGACAATTTTTTTGCAAAAGTATATGGATATTCAAAGATAAACAACTCCAAGGATCTGGTCAAATTGTAGTTGTTCATGAGGGATCTTTTATCATTAGATTAGCTAAACCCTATTTAGGTACTCAAGGAGCAACTCATAATACTTATTATGGGAAAAAAAATTACGAAGGAGATACATTAATCACCATGTCATACAAAAGGTTAAAATTTGATGATATAATTCAAGGTCTTCCTAAAGTTGAACAATTATTAGAAGCCCACTTGAATATTTTAATATCAAAAAATTGAAAAAAAAAAAAATGTAAACAATTGAACAGACACCTAGCAATATTTTTTGGAAACTTTTGGGGGTCATTCACCAGTATTAGAATAACTAATACATTGACTCTTAGTTCATCAAATAAAAGAGTGGATTATGAACCTTATATCAACGGACAAACTCGAATTTTTTCCCAAGCTGCTTGGTTTTCAAGATCTATTGGATTGTCAAAATTTAATGAGTAAAGAAACAATTTTTTTTAGTGGAATGGATATTGCAATCCTCTCTACTTTGTAGGGAATAATGACTGATGGAGAAGCTCAACAATAAAAAATAGGAGAATTATTATGAATTTTTTGGTAACTTGCCTCCATTCTCATTTCACACGTTTCATGCTTTCAACTAACTGAATGCTCGAGTGCGAATAAAGGGCCAACCATTCATTGATCTAGTTGTTGATGTTCTAGTTGCAAGGCCCCCATGCTAGTTTGAGTACCTATGCCAAAACAAACCAATTTCATTTTGAGTCCTGGTCTCATATCTAGATTCGATTGTAGAGCAACACCATGTGCTAAAATGAGTTGCTAACTCCTATGTTGTCAACAAAACAACTCATATGAGTAAGAATACTTCTAGGTGTCTAAATAATAATTAATAAAATAATGCATTAACCTAAGTAAACTTAATTAAAGTGTAATAATAATTAATTATTTACACTTTGTTGACTCCTAGTCATTCTAGAGGCCTTTATATATAGACACTCCTAGTGTGTATGTACATCAATTCATTTTCATATTGTTATTTTTATCATACTTTATTGGTCCATATTGTGCCAATGTTTGAGCTTCTTGATCTTGGGTGACTTTTCCCTAAGAAAGATTCTTGGTGATATCATGTAAGAATTTGGTATAGCTTTGATACTATGTAAGAATTTTCCTTAGGGAAAAATCACGCAAGATCAAGAAGCTCAAGCACTAGCACAATATGGACCAATAAAGTATGATCAAAATAACAATAAGAGAATGAATTGATGTACAAGTACACTAGAAGTGTCTTTATATAAAGGTCTCTAGAATGACTAGGAGTTAGCAAAATGATAAGCCTCACAACTAAGCACATGTCTACCAAGAGTGGATTATCCTCCATTGAGCACAAAAGTTAGTGCATTGATGAGAGGATAAGCCTACATAGGTGTGTCATGTACAATTATTTTGTAGACACCATCTACTTAATTAGAGTGCAAACAATTGTGTTGTCTACATGAAAAATCAGTTGATTATGCAAACTCCAGTATTGTAGACAACATGTGCTAAAATAGAGTTTCTAACTCTTGTGTTGTCAATGTGACAACTCATATGAGTATGCATACTCCTAAGTGTCTACCTAATAAATAATAAAATAATGCATTAACCGAAGTAAACTTAAGTAAAGTGTAAATAATAATTATTTACACTAACAGACCCCCTTAAGTGCAACTTAGGAGAATGCACTTAAGCTCACAAAAGCTATGATGAAATGCATAATGGATCCTGGCTACTAGGCCATTTTAGGTACCCAAGTACAAATGTAATGCAATCTCTCTAAAAATGGAGAAAGAGGGAAAACCTAATGGGAAAAACCCTCCCCCAAAAAGAGAGATAAGTATAATAAAGAAGAGAAGAATCATGTGACCCCCCTGGTGAAAAATCCTACACCTCCAAGAGATCTCGCAAATGAATATACTTGACCTTCGTGAAGGGCTTGGTGAAGATGTTGGAAACTTGCTACTCAGTAGAACAATACTGTAATGCAATGACCTACTCATGTATCAACTCTTTGATGTAGTGCATATGAACCTCAATGTGTTTGGTACACTAATGTTGCACTAGATGTTTTGAGATTACAATGGCACTCTAATTATCACAATGTATGACTATGGGTCTAGGTAGATCAAAACCAAACTCCTTTAGAATATTCTACAACCAAATAGCTTTTGTCACCACAATCACAGCTCCTCAATACTCTGCCTCAGTCAATGAAAGAGAAATAGTGTTTTTCTTTTCACTCTACCAAAAAATGGGGATGGAACCAAGATGAAACATGTACCCTAAATTATACTTGCGAGAATCAAGATCCCCTGCATAGTCTAAGTCTGTATAACCCACTAACTATAATTACTAGTTGCATAGCATATCCCATATGTATGTGTTCCTTGGATATAGTGCAAGATGTGTTTGGATGCCTTCCAATGAAGCTCATGTGGCTCTTGCATGAAGTGAGAAACCATGCCAACTATAAATGAGATGTTAGGGCATATATGTGTCAAGTAGATGAGGCTTCCAACCAACTGTCTATACAAAGTAGCATCAAAAAGTGGAGTGGAACAATTCACTTCTAATTTAACACCTTAAAGAAAGGGAGTAGGTGTAGCCTTGCAGTCACTCATGCAAAACCAAGCAAGTAGATCAAGAGCATACTTGGGTTGTGATAATGTGATACCTGATGAAGACTGATGTATCTTGATACCAAGGAAATAATGAAGTAGACCCAAGTCTATCATTGAAAACCTATCCTACAAAGTATCCTTGAAAACATCAATGATGGATTTTGTACTCCCTGTAATGATCAAGTCATCAACATATAGCACAAGAAGCAAATGAGAATCATCCATCTAAAGAATGTAGAAATTCAGATTGGAATGACATCTGGTGAACCCTGCTAAGAGAAGGAAAGAATCCATCTTGGCATATCAAGCTCTTGGAACTTGTTTAATTCCATACATAGATTTCCTCAACTTGAAAACTGAGGAAGAATCTTGAATGAATCCCTATGGCTACTCCATATAAATCTCCTCATGAAGATCAACATTCAAGAATGCACTTTTCACATCCATCTAATGAAAAACCCATCTCTGAGCTACTGCTATAGCTAGTGTCAAATGAATGGAGTTCATTTTTGCAACTTGTACAAAGGTCTTAGCATAGTCAATGCTAGGTACCTGAGAGAAACCTTTTGCAAAAAGTCTAGCCTTATGTTTATCAACACTTCCATCTTCATCAACTTAGCTCAAAAGATATGGTCAAAGGTCTACTTACAGTCAACTTTTCTATGGGTGAATGTTCAACTTGTTCAAAGGATATGCATCTAGAAGAGAAGTTTGACAAAGGTAAGTCTTTGAGAGCATTAGTTTTTCTTGAGTTGGTTTACACTATTCTAGCAGGCTCTTTTTTAGTGACATTAGTTAGCAAGGGTCGCTATTTTCTCACTTTCATTGATGAATTTTCATGCTACACATGGGTCTACTTTGTTAATCACAAGAATAAAGTATTTGATAAGTTTCTATCCTTCAAGAGTCATGTTGAGTATTAATCAAGTAAAGCCATCAAGGTTCTTTGTATGGACAATGAAAGTAAATATGTGAACTCAAGACTTAGAGACTTTTGTGAACTTGAGGGTATTGATCTTCAAAGTCTTGTACCATTTAGTCCACAAAATACAAGTGTTGCAACAATAAGGATTGGAACTCTTAAGTCAATGGCAAGTTGTATGATTCAAGATAAGTCTCTTGATCCATCACTTGAGGTACAAGCTATAAGTAGTGCCAATCACATCCTTAATAGATCTCCTCATAATGTCTTAGATGGAATGACTCCTTTTGATGCATGGTGTGGAAGAAAACTAGTTGTGAAACACTTCAGAGTTTTTGGTTGTCTGGCATGGGCACACATATCTTCAAGGGAATGCAAGGCACCACCATCAAGGCCTTGTACTTTATTGGATATGAAGAAAGTGTTAAGGCATATAGACTTATGGATCCTAAGACTCATGAGATATTCATAGAGAGGAATATTCACAACAACTGAAGAAGGATCTTCTTCATCAAAGAGAAGATGTATTTTATCAATAATGTCTCCCAAATCTGCAATGTAGGACTCCACAAACAAGCTCTCTATGAATATATCATGAGTCTTAGGATCCATAAGTATATATGCCTTAACACTTTTGTCATATCCAATGAAAGTAAAAGGCCTTGGTGATAGTGCCTTGCATTCCCTTGAAGATATGTGTGCCCATGCTGGACAACCAAAAACTCTGAAGTGTTTCACAACTAGTTTTCTTCTGCACCATGCCTCAAAAGGAGTCATTCCATCTAAGACATTATGAGGAGACATATTAAGGATGTGATTGGCACTACTTATAGCTCTGACTTCAAGTGATGGATCAAGATACTTAGCTTGAATCCTGCAACTTTTCATTGACTTAAGAGTTCTAATCCTAATTTTTGCTACACTTGTCTTTTGTGGACTAAATGTTACAAGACATTGAAGATCAATACCCTCAAGTTCACAAAAGTCTCTAAGCCTTGAGTTTACATATCTACTTTCATTTTCCATACAAATAACCTTGATGGCTTTACTTGATTGCTTCTCAACATGACTCTTGAAGGCTAGAAACTTATCAAATACTTCGTTCTTGTGATTAAGAAAGTAGACCCCTATGTATTGTGAAAAGTCATCAATGAAAGTGAGGACAAAGTGACCCTTGCTAACTGATGTCACTAAAAAAGGGCCCACTAGAACCTTGTGAACCAACTCAAGAACAATTGATGCTCTTGAAGACTTCCCTTTCTCAAACTTCTCTTCTAGATGCATATCCATTGAACAAGTTGAACATTCACCTATAGAAAAATTGATTGTAGGTAGACCTTTAACCATATTTTTTGAGATAAGTTGATGAAGATAGCAGAAGGCAAGATGTCCATACCACTCATGCCATAATTTAAATTGTGATTATGAATGTGTCGACAAGGCATGTGAATGAGACTTAGGCACAAAGTGGGAGAAAGAAAAAAGTTGTGTGTCATGATTGACTTTACCCATTGCAACCAATAAATCATCCTTAAGGTTGTGCACCATTATTGAATTAGGAAGGAGCTCAACTTTACTGCCACCTCCATAGTGAGTGATTTGGTAAATTGAAAGGAGATTAGTGCTAAGGTTAGGAACATAGAGGATGTCTTTGAACTCTCCATTTTCCATCTCAACTTTTCCTTTCCCTTCAACTTCCACTTGTATATAATTCCCTACAAAGATTTGAAGTGCCTTAGATTTCTTTAATGAAGAAAAGTGTCCTTTTGAAGAACCCATATGATGTGAGGCAACCGAGTCAAGAATCAATTCCCCTGAAGAACTTGAATTTTCCATAAATGCTTGCCCTTTTCCCTATGAAGTGGATGGATTTGAATCCTTGGAAGCATTTGGCACAATGATTTTGTTCTTCTTAAGTAAGTTTTCCAACTCATCTATTCTTTTAGTCTTGCAATGATGCTCATCAACATTTTTGTAAATGCATCAAATGAAGGCTTAGTGAAGGCTCTTCCCATGGTCAACTTGTGAGTGTTGTAACTTGAAACAAAAAATGCATACTCTGAAGGTCGCCTCTTCAAGATGTGATGAATCAATCTATCATCCTTCATGGGATTACCACAATCCTTAAGTAGTGCTATCAATTTATTGGCTTTGCTGACATAGTCTTGAATTGTGTCAAAATTCTTAGGATCCAATAGAAATAGATCATCCTCAATTTGGAATCCCTTTTCCTCATCCACCTTACCATATAACCCTTCAAGTTTTTCCCAAGCACCCTTGGCATCTTTAGAGCTAGAAATTTGGAAGAAGAGATCTTTATGAACACAACTCCTAATAATTCCTAAAGCCTGGTTGTCTTTAACTTGCCAATCAACTTGTGTAGCAGCATCAGTGGGTTTTACAATTGTACCATCAACATGTAGATTTAAACCTTTTTCCATTAATCTACTCCATATAATATCTTTCCATGTAGTATAATTGTGTGAAGTTAAAAGTGGATTTTAAGGTGAACCCATGATGCAAAAAATTAAAAGAGCACAAGAGAGAAAGAGAGACACAAGAACACAAGACACACACCCCCATTCACTCAATCAAAGAACCCCCTAAAAATGATGCTTTTGGCACTTTATATATAGTGCATTTACAATAGGCCACTTGTCAAAATGGACAAAAGTGGGCTTCTAATTTTTTTGTTTACAACCTCCTTTTGGACTTCAAATATGGTACTTAGCAATGTAGCTCAGATGTACAACAATTTTGAAGTTATATCAAAGCAAAACAATGCAAAGAAGGAATTATTTTTGAAAGTGGTATTTATGTCCACACAAGCCTATAATCTAATTGTAGATCTAGAAAGTAGATAAAAAATTATTCACTTTCAAAAAAAAGGAACCTAAAAACGTGTCCAGATGAGCCCACACTAAGCCTTTGAGGTTGCAAAAATTGGGATTTGTGATTTGCAAAAAAATTCAAGAACAAAGATCTCAAACATCCTACACCAATGTGTAGATCACAAAATTCTGCCCCAAACAAAAACAAAATTGATCGAAAAAAGGAGTTTGTATGAGGGAGATATCGTTGTTTGAAAATCACCTATATAATTATTTTACTTGAATCACTGTTGTCACACCTCCAAAAGTAAAATGACTCTAAATTTCACCTCAAATGTCTAATTTTGATGAAACAAAAGTTGATTAGGGGGGGTTTTTTGACCTTCTAAATGTGATGTCAATATCTAATTTGCACCAGAAAGTTCCAATCTTCAACTGCAAAAATCTCTCCTACTGGCCTAAAATGCCAATTTTTTCATAGAATTTCATAAATAAACTGCAAATCCAAAAAAAAATTGCATATCAAAAAGGAGAAGCAAATGAAAAAAGAACATCTAAAAATTAATTGCACAGATTTGAAGAGATCATACTAATTTCGCAAATCAGGCTTTCATGTTCTGGCTTGTAAAAAAAATTGCCTCAAACTTGACTATGGCCTAGGGTAGGCAAATTTATAGTCAAAATTCATTGAATCAATGCTTCAAATTTAATGGTGGGGTCCACTTTGGCTCTAGATGCTCCCAATGATTGCGATACTCTAAATCTGAATTGGGGTCCTTAGAGAGGTGAAGCAAAAAAATGGTCTCCAACGGCCATGTGAAGAGAAGCTCTCTTAGCTCTGATACCATGTAAGAATTTTCCTTAGGGAAAAATCACCCAAGATCAAGAAGCTCAATCAATAGCATAATATGGACCAATAAAGTATGATCAGAATAACAATATGAAATGGAATTGATGTACATACACACTAGGAGTGTCTATATATAAAGTCCTCTAGACTACCTAGGAGTTAGCAAAATGATAAGCCTCACAATTAAGCACATGACCACTAAGAGTGGATTGTCCTCCATTGAGCAAAAAAGTTAGTGCGATGATGAGAGGATAAGCTTACATAGGTGTGTCACATAAAAAGATTTTGTAAACACCATGTGCTTAATTAGAGTGCAAACAACTATGTTTTCTACATAACAACTCAGATGATTATACAAACTCCTATGTTGTAGACACTGTGTGCTAAAATGAGTTGCTAACTCCTGTGTTGTCAACAAGACAACTCATATGAGTACTCATACTCCTAGGTTTCTAACTAATAAATGATAAAATAATGCATTAACTTAAGTAAACTTAAGTGTAATAATAATTAATTATTTACACTAACACCTTACTACTCTATCTAGCTATTATAAATTATGACAAATACATGCCACTATGTGGCACTTGTTTATGTGTATGCAATAGACTAAAGGAATCCAAAGGTCGTGTCTATTGACATATAAAAAATACTAATCTTAGTATATTATTTTTAATGTACCTATAATAAATTAAGTTTCATATTTATATTTGTTTGTATTTATATTTAGTAGTTAACATGTTTTGATATATGTTTAATAATATATTTAATTTATATTATTAAAAAATACATATATATTATAAATGATAAATATTTATATTACTATTATATTATAGTAATATTATATATTGCATTATATAATATTGTAATGATAATCTTTTATTATCATGTATTATAATAATTTATATTATATATTTAAAATATCATAAATTATATTGTTTACATTAAGCTAATACTATCATTATTTATCCATTATATTTATAATTATGTAATTTAATATTATTAAAATCTCTATTATTTTCATTTCTACTTATTATTAAGTCTTATCTAGATGGGGACATCACAGTATCGAATCTTAAATCAATAATGTGTGATAATACTAGTGCTATTCTATTGACTAAAAATCTAGATCTGCATTTAAAAATGAAACATATTACTATAAAGCATCATTTTCTAAGTGATAAAGTTCTTAACAATGAGTTCTAGTTGATCTATGTTCCCACTCAAGCCCAAATTGCTAATACTTTCACAAAAGCTCTACCTAGAATATTTGAGCAATTTAGAACATAATTGAGAGTTGAAGTTAGTAGTGTAGACACCTAAAATCCCTTAGAAAATAAAGTATTTTTATTTTCTGAAAAATTCCTGATGACATCGTCATTTATTAATTATTTATTTATTTAATTTATTTATTTATTTTTATGCCATTAAATCCCTTTATCTTAATTAAAAATATTTAATTAAGGAATCCCTCCCAAAAATGTTTAAATCTTATTTAAATATTATTTCCTTATTTATTAATTATTTAATTAATAAATTGACCAAAAATCCCAAAATAAATAAATAATTTATTTTTTGCCCAAAACTTGGCCAATTTCCTTAAGACCACTAACCTCTTCCAAAATCTTCTAATCCTTCTTTAATTTCAATTAAAGGCTAATCCCATCATTTCCTACCCCTAATCCCAACTCAAAATATTTAATTAAGATTAAATATTAATCCTCATGTTTATTAAAAAGTTTTAATAAATATCTTCTCAACCCAAACCCTTGAAATAAATAAAACTTTATTTATTTCTTAAAAATCTAATTTATCCTCATCCTAAGAAGTTCTAGACTCTTCTAGAAAGTCTTCATCCTCATCCTAGGAAGTTCTAAACTATTCTAGAAAGTCTTTATCCTCATCCAAAGTCTAGACTCTTTTAGAAGATGTCTTTAAACCTAATCCTAATCCCCTCCTAACCTTGTCACATTTTCTAAACATGGGTTAAGACTTACTAACCCAAGCCAAAGTTAACAAATATCTCCTCCTTCACCCACCCTCATTAAATGCCATCCACTTGCCTATCCCTAAGCCAATCCTAAACCATCCTAATCCATCCTCTAATCATTTGCACAATCCTAAGCAAGCTTAAAACCTTCCTAATCAAGCCCAAGTTGAAATTCCTCTCATCTCCCTCAAAATATCCCAACCATAAAACTTTATGAAGCCCATTAGGCCATAAATGACTCTTTCAAGCCCTTTCATTGCTCTTACAAGCCATTGTGAGGGTCTTTATGAAGATTTTATCCCTTAAGCCTCCTTTGTTGACTCATCCTTCCCCTTTCCTCCATCCAATGACCTTGTGACATGTGTCACTCCCTGATTGGCTATAAGGAAGCACAATCCATGTGCTCTCGTCTCATTCAATGTAAACCTTCCATAAGCTTTCTCTCATCCTTGCATCCTAGCCATTGATCCCTCAAGCCCTTTGCCTATTTAAGGAATCATCTCCCAAGCCATTTTAACACAATCCATGAAGTAAAGTCATAATGCCATTTTAAGAAGCCATTTTATATCAAAACTATACACTCACACCCAAATTCCAACTCCATTTGAAGCCCTTTTCGAAGCATAAGCTTGAGCATAAATCCTATCTATTTAGACAAAGCCACTCAACAAGAGAGCTTCTTATTGAGAGAGCCCATTAATGGCTCATATTCTCAATTAAGAGCTTATCTTAGTCTATCTTGAAGTTTATGAATTTTGTTTAGTTTGTAGAAGCTTTATTTAAATTTGGTTTCTATTAGCATACTAACATTGCTCATATACATTTTGGCACACCCGGTGGGACCCTACACGGGTCATCTTCATTAGCTTTTTTAGTCAAGTTTTGTATGTCATTTGCTAATTTTGACTAATTTTGCTTGTTTTTGTGATTGGTAAGATTGTATAAATTGGTTTTGTAGGTCCTCATGAGCATGAAGAAGACAAAGGAACTCATAGTCTATCTCATAGTGTTTGTAGATTTTTCAAGCTTATAGGTGGACAAAGCACTTGAAATTCTTCTTCCTCTTCTTGTCTATATTCTTCTTATTCCATCTACTTCTTCTTCTTCTTCTTGTGGGAGATCTTGGCCATTTTTTTTTTAAGGAAGCAAAATCATACACACTTCTTTTTAGTGCTTAAAATGAACCCCCAAATCATACTTAAATCCATTAAAAACTAAAAATTTGTAAAAAAAAAATCTTTTAACAAGTGAAACTAAACCAATCCAATCATTTTCATCCTTACAACATCAAAGTTTTAGATGCATTCATGCAAAGTTAGGAACACTTCATTTTTGAAAATTTAAAAAGAACTTCAAGTTTCCATTTCAAAAGGTTCAAAATCAACACTAAGTGCACACTAAAATCTAAATCAAACTCAAAGCATCAATCAAGGATAAAATGAACCTCATTTGCAAATATTTTAAAGTTCTTTTAAAAATCTCATGAAAACTAAGAGTCCTAAATGGTTTCCAAAATTGCCCTAAAAGCTTTGTTATTTTTTTCAAACAAATGTCTTGTTGCAAAATTCTGAATGTTTCTTAGGTTTTTCATGCATCAAAACAATCTAAGAATATCATTTTTGGGCTTAACACATGCAAACTAGAACACAAAATCTTGAATGAAAAGCAAATTCCATTCCAAAGAGTCATTTTCACTTTTGAGTCCAAAACAATCTTGAATGATCTAAGGTTAAAACAAAGCACTTCAAAGTTCTTAAAACAACACACAAAATCTCAATCTTGAATGCTCAAAGGAAAAAAACTTGAACGTTTAATCACTTGTCTTTGAATGCATGTTGCTAAAATCACTCTTGAGTGCCATGGATTAAAATCAAGTTTGTTTTTTTTATGAATGCATGATTAAAACAAAAAATCCAATCTTGAATGCAAAAGGTCAATTAATCATTACAATATCTCACACTTCATCTTTTGGGTCATAAAAAGAATCTACATTTTAGAAACTTTCTAAGTTATAAAAACAAATAAAGACGCTTTAAGTGAGTTTGTAGTTGGACTCACCCTCTTTAATCACCCATCAATTTAACCATTGGTTGCAATCTCAGCGCCATCTATGGGGATGGGTCCACCTAAGAGGGTGTTAAGTGCTCCACAAAGATCAAACTTCACTTACTTGTGTTTTTATTAGTTTTTCTAAGTTAGAAAATTTCTTGAATGCACATTAGTCTTGCTAACACTTCATTTGGGCATAAAAAAAATTGAACAAATCTTGACGTGGAGGGCCTCCGGGCGCGTGCTTGAAATCGAATTTCACACATCTTTATTTTGGGCTTAAAATAAACTCACACTCAATCTTGAATGCCTTAAAGGAAATTAATCAATACTTGATGTGGAGGGCCTCCGAGTGCACGAGTTTACTTTCTTGTTGACCGTAACTCTTCTTCTTGTTTGCATTCTTCGATCGATTTTACTTTTGTTAACACTTCAAGTTGGAATTGAACATTTTCATCCTAAATATGTGTGTTTGTAAGGTCTAGATCAAAAAACTTAAGCGTCAGTTGGAAAAGAACTTTGTCTTTTAGCCCAAGGTCATCCAAATCTTCTCTCTCCTTGTCATCTTTCGAGGCTATATTTGGTGCATAAGACTACCATCCAAAACCTTGTTTCTCTTTTTAGGAGGCCTGCTTGGAGATTTCATCACCCCTTGGATGACCTCAACTCCAGCGTTTCGGTAGAGTATAAAGATTGGGAGGTGAATCCAAAGACACCTCTCTTGGAATCAAGATTTTGTCACTCAGGCTAAGCCTCAAGGAACTTTATACACTTGAGAAGTGAAAGAGGAGAAGTGAGTTACCGCTCCTCTCAGCTATGTGACATCTTTTTGTTTTCATCTACGAATTTGGGCCTCACGTACCTTGGGTATATTGAGGACTCCCTAGCTAAACCATCTGTCAGCCTTGTAGACAACCATCTAAGATGTTAATGTGTTTGAAGTGACTAATCAAAACATTTGTAGAACATACACACTCCGTGGTGCAAGTATCACATTCTGACAATCACAAACTTCTATCTGGTTGTTCCTATCTATTGCTTGATTTTTTTCTTGTTGAATAAATGTTTACCAAACTTGGTCAATCCTAGCTTAGGGCACACTTAGCATAGTCACTACCTGTTCCAGAAGTTGAATGAGTTGAAGCAAAACAACCAAAATCTCTCTAAGCCAAGCACATTCAGGAATTTATGTCAGAACAACCCAAACCCAAATAAAAGTTTCACAAAGTCAAACTCAAGCCGTCTCAAGCATACCAAGAACTTTCAGCCAAGAGAAAGGAAATAACACCAAGCCCTCAAATTTCCAAACTCCACAAAGTAGAGGACAAAGCTACCGAAAAATCCCTTCAAGACACCTAGTTAGATCATACTATCCAACTTAACCAACATCCAGGAGTTAACCCTACTTATGCATTACCAACTAGGCATGATTTCTATGATTAAACCCCCTTGTTTCTCCACATCTTCTTGCATAAGCTTCACTTTAGATTCATCCTTTTAGGTAAGAAAACCATCTTTAGTCCTCCCCTTAAGCATTTTAGCTCATCCATCTCATTTAGAACCAAACCATCTAGCCAACAATCCAAAATCTTCACATCCAAGCCTTCAAAATTGTTGTCACTTTGCCAAAAGTTTTCCATTCCTAACATCTTCCAAATCCACCAATCTCACCAAGGTTATCCCTTTGACAGAGCTTTGTCTAAGGTAATCTAGCTTTGTCACTTGTTATCCCTCATCACCTTGAGCTAAAGGTTGGGATCCACAAGTGGCCAATCTCGTGCTCTTTCTAAAGGATCATCAGTCTATCCTTAAGTTGACACAATCACCACCAAGCTTGCACATAGAAAAGCAAACCTTTCATAATTTGGCAACATATCTTTGAAGTTAGAATCCCCAACCCAATCCTCCTTAGGTTTTGTCATATAGCTTTGCCTCAACCTAGGAAATCATTTGCATAGAAAAGCCTTCCCCCTTTGCATCCATCAACATTGTTGCATCTCATCTCTAGGAACATTCTGCATTTTTATGCCACCCGTCACTCGTTTAGCCAAAAAGAAGAAGGAAACAATGGAGCCCTATCATTTGGATCAAACAGCTTCACTCCCCTTGAGCACCCAACCATCCTTCAGCCTAGAGAACACTATACCATCACCTAATAACATTGAAGCTTTCATGAACCAACCAGGAAATGCAGTATTGGTGAATGTCGTTATAGACAAGAACAAAGAAATAATCATGGCTAACTTTCGAAGGGACAACATAGGAGCCTTCAACTTTGGAAGACCTCCTCCCTTATCAAATCCATCTCACCCATTGTTTGGACAACTCCCACCACCCATAGGCTCTTATGATTCAAATTATCCTCAATATGTGCCAAAAGAAGAGCCTCAACCCACCCCATATGATCCAACAGACCCAAACATACCAGCCTCTACTCAAGTTGAAATCTCCCTTCCGCAAACCAATCCAGCCACCACCACTCCACCATTGGTCATACCACTCAATCCCAAACCCCCTTCGCCCAAAACACCTCATCATTGACTCCCTTCACTATTGTTGTTGCTGCTTTCCAACCCAGCCTTCCAAATCCGCCCATCTCCCAAATCAGTGCTAGCATCTTTGGCCAACCTTAGCAATATAAAACTAGGATGCCACCCATGGGGCCAAGTAATCAACCCTTCATCACCCCAGCTTGTTTACCTCAGCTTAGAACACAATTCCATCATTTCCACTAGGTCCTTGGAGCTCAGTGCCATCAACCACAAATCCACAAGCTACTACCCTCACTCCACAAAGCTATCAAACCCCACAAGCTACTACCAATGTTCTGCCAAGCTCTCAAGTGACCCAAGCTCCTGCCACCCTTCTACCAAGCTTTCAAATCTAGCCACCAAGCTATCAAACCCCATCAGTTCCATTTCTAAGTTTTCAATTCTCACTACCTCCACCACCAACTAATCCATTACCTCCTATTACCAACTATTTTTCTATGCCACTTCTAGGAGGAAATCCACCACCACCAACTACCAATTACTTGGCCTCTTTTGCCATGCAGATACCTTCCCAAATGGGGACACAACCCACATATATTGGTCAAACTCCTCAAATCCAAAGTCAAGTTCCACAAGCTCCCTGATCCTTACCCCAAGTTTCACAACCATCTTATACCTTACCTCTACAAAGCAATCCATTTATCCCATAGCCAGCTTATGTTCCTCAATCCCAACCTCAAATCCAATATCAACAGCAAGCCTCACAACACATGCAGCAATATGTGCCACCTCCACCATAGCAACCCATCATCCACCATTTAGTATCCCAAGCCATGTACAATCCCTACCAGCCCATACCTCAAAGCCATCCATATTCCATTGCCCTATCTAGCACATACCTACCTCAGGGCACTCCTACATTGGGGGCACCCCAACCATCACCCATTAATTCAGAATGGGAAGTCATGAAGATAGTTTTGAAGAACATCCAAGAGGGAAATGATCCAAAAACTTTCAAATTTGAGAATGTGTGCCCTTACCCATTTGACAGAGCCATTACTATGACTCCATTCCCCAAGCATTTTGAGACACCCAAGTTTGACAAATTTAGAGGAAAAGGAGACCCTGTCACACATATGAAAGAATTTTACATGCACTACCAAGAAGTGGCATACGATGACGTCTTCCTCTTGTGCCTCTTTCCCAAAAGCTTGGCTGGACCAGCTCTTGAATGATTTTATAGAATACCATATGGCACAATTAAAAACTTTGTTGAATTGTCTAAGGCATTTGTAGCCCAATATGCCCATCTTGTTGAAACAGAGCTATTAGTAGTGGATCTTGTCCACACTAAACAAAAAGGTGGAGAAAGCCTTCTTGAATATTTGCAAAGATGGAAAACCCTTACCACCCGCATATCTTGCACCTTGCCAGAGCGCATTTGGTGAAAATTTTTATTGATAATGTCCATCCCAGCTTGGCTCACCACATGACCATGAACTATTTGCAGACCTACAAAGATATCAAAGAGAAAGGAATGATCCTTGAGCAAGGACTCATTAAAGATGGTGTGGTCAAGATTTACAAAGAAGCCTCATATACAAACCATTTCCTTGGAATTGATATCGGCATAGCCATCGCCAGCTCGTCCCACACTTGTAATGACCCAAAAACCATCCTCGCCTCCATCCTATCTACCATGAAGATCAATAACAAAGGCTATGGATAGTATAGTCTATCAGATGCATTTTTTGTCGAGGCACTCCCACTTGATCCACACGCTCATGGGTGACCAACATATCACAAAGCTAAGGAGATTCCACCTCCTCGTTACAAACAGTTTGGCCCAACAACCTTCGTATCCTCAAAAATCCCTCTTCATGAGGAGCTCACTCCAGATATCAACAATTGGTTACATAAGGATGCACCTCCAAGAAATCAAGCAGGCCTTGATCGCTTTAGCCAAAAGTATCCCCAAGAAAATTAGCTCATCACTTAAAAATGGAACTATCAAGGTGGTGGTCTAAGACCAAAAGAAAAAGGCATGCAGTGCCCCATCAAAGCACACTAGTGGGAAACGAAGTCAAGTCTTGGCTTTGGCATACCCACAACTAGGGGCATCAATGAAAATGATCATGCTTTTTTGAACACTTATCGTGACCTTGTCGAAATCGAAGACATTCCTAAGGAAGTTGAAAAGAGATCCTACGATGATATCCTAGACCAAATCTCCCTCGAAGACTCTATTCTCCAAGAACTATCCAGCCATTTCATTGACCTACCACTCGCCCATCCACAACTCATAGATTGGGACCAACCAAGCATCATACACATTGATGAGTTCACATCAGAGGAAGTGTTTCTGAGATTCATGGGAGCTGAAACACCTCACAAGAAAACAAAGCCAGACCCAGCATATATCTATAAGCTAGATCGCAAGGGGTATTTTGGAGAAAATCCCCAACCTAGTTCTAATACACCCAAAACTCAAACTAGGGTAAATTCAGGACTAGCTAACGCAGTGAAGAGAGCCCCTCAGCAAGAAAATCTAGAGTCACAAGCAGAACATGAGGATTTAGCATTGCCTTCTCAAGATAATCGACCATAGGTGTCTCTTATTCTAATTGAGGATACTAGAGAAGTCAACATTAGTTCTTCAAAGATCCTTAGACTTGTTCACATTGTTGCAACCCTATCACAAGACCAAGTTGATCTCCTCTTTGAGGTCTTACGAGAGAACATTGGCTGACTTGCATGGTCATATCAGGACATGCCAGGGCTGGATCCAAAGCTTTTAGTTCATCATCTTGTAGTTGATCCAAAGATCAAATCTGTTAGACAAAAGCTTAGAAAAATGCACCCCAAGGTGGCATTAATGGTCAAAGCTAAATTAGAAAGAATGTTAGCTGCTAAGGTTATCTGACCTATCGACTACTCAGAGTGGATCTCCAACATGGTCCCCATCACTAAACCTTCTGGTGACATCAGAATCTGCACTGATTTCAAAGATCTTAACAAAGCTTGTCCAAAAGATGATTTTCCATTACCCAACATAGATATGATTGTAGACCTTACAGCTGGACATGAAATTCTGTCCCTCATGGATGGATTTTTTGGGTATAATCAAATCAAGATTGTAGAAGAGGATCAGCATAAGACAACATTCACTACCCCTTGGGGAACCTTTTGCTACAACATTATGCCTTTTGGCCTAAAGAATGTTGGGGCTACATATCAAAGAGCTATGACAACCATTTTTCATTATCTGATCCATAGCATTTTGGAGGATTATGTGGATGATATCTTGGTCAAATCTCATACCTTCATGGATCATCTTGCTGACTTGGAGAAATTCTTTGATAGGTTAGCCAAATATCATCTCATGTTGAAATCCCAAGAAGTGTGTCTTTGGGGTCACATCTGGCAAGCTTCTAGGCTTTATAGTTTCTAAATGAGGTATAGAGATCGACCCCAAGAAGGTCAAGGCTATCTTAGACATGCCTCCTCCCCAGACACTATGACAACTTTTCTCTCTTTAGGGAAAGCTTCAATCTGTTCGGTGCTTCATCTCCCAGCTTGTAGATAAGTGTACACCATTTGCACATTTACTAAAGAAGGATGAGAGCTTCAAGTAGGATCCTTTATGTCAGCACAAATTTGATTAGCTCAAGCAGTATCTCACCAATCCCCCTATCTTGGTTCCACCAGTTCCTGGTCATCCCCTGATTTTGTACATATCAGCAATGCCTACTACTCTAGGGGCACTTCTAGCACAGCTCGATGACTACGATAGAGAAAGAGCCATCTACTACATCAGTAGAACCCTAGTTGGTTACGAACTCAATTATACTCCTATGGAAAAAGCTTGTTTGGCAGTTGTTTTCTCAACTCAAAAGCTTTGCCACTACATGCTAAGTCATACCATCCAATTGATCTCCAAGATCGACCCTCTCAAGTATATGCTCTCTAGAACAACACTTACAGGCCGTTTGGCCAAATGGGTTATGCTCCTTAGCAAATTTGACATCCAATATGTGGACAGAAAGGCAATCAAAGGGAAAGCTATAGCAGATCACCTCGCTGATGCACCTCTAATAGATGCATATCCTTTGATCACAGAATTTCCAAATGAGCATATCTGTCTAATTGAAGAACAACCCCCATGGAAAGTTTATTTTGATGGCTCATACACATCTCATGGATCAAGGGCAGGAATATTTTTGGTCACATCTCAAGGAGATTACATCCAAAAGCCTTCAAGCTACAATTCCCTAGCACCAACAATATAGCTAAATATGAGGCTCTCATAGTAGGATTAAAGGTAGCTGTAGAATGGAACATCACTGAGTTACAAATCTTTGGCGATTCTCAGCTCATCATCAAGCAAGCCCTAAATGAATATCAAACCAAAGATGAAAATCTATTACCCTACAAAGAGCTAGTTGATCAGCTAACCCGACATTTTACAAAGCTTCAATTTTCACAAGTGCCTCGAATGTAGAACAAAGCAACAGATGCTATGGCTACTATCGGCTCGCTCTTGGAAATTCCTCAAGCAACTACACAGTATGAGTTTTTAGTCAAGCAGCTCCTCACACCCGCCTATGCAAATGAGGATTCAAATCGTGTTTGTATCTTGGTTGGTCCCCAATCCCCTTAGTACCATGAGATTTACGCTTACCTTAACAATGGTATCATATCCCCTCACCTCACACATACCCAATGCCAAAACCTCATTCAAAAATCATCCCCCTATGTTATCATAGCCAATACCCTATATCGTCAGGGTTATCACGATACTCTCTCTCGATGTTTAAATAAAAATGAGGCCGCGATGGCATTAAAAGAAGTACATTCTAAACTTTGCGGTGCCCACACAAGTGATATTGTCCTAGCGTGAAAAATCCTTAGAGTAGGCTACTATTGGCCTACCATTGAAGAAAACTCCTATGACTTTGTCAGAAAGTGTCTCCCATGTTAGCAGCATGCAAATCTTGTGCACACTCCAGCACAAGATCTACAGCCTATTGCACCACCTTGGCCTTTCACTTGTTGGGGCCTTGATCTAGTTAGAACTATCACACCTCTCTCATCTAATGGACATAAATGGATAATAATAGCTATAGACTATTTCACTAATTGGGTGGAAGCAATCCCCCTAGTCTTAGCTACAGGAGTTCAGGTCTCCAAGTTCATCTTGTACCACATTGTTTTGCGCTTTGGCATCCCATCCACCATCTTCACCGACCACGGAGGTAACTTTGAAAATCTCAACATGGAAAAATTATGCACTTCCCTCCACATCCATCACCACTTTTCTAGCCCATATTTCCCATAAGGTAACGGCCAGGCAGAGGCAACTAACAAAATCCTCTTCAAAATCCTAAAGAAAGTTGTCAATGATTTCGGCCGCGATTGCCACCTACAAATAAATCTAGCCCTATGGGCCTATCAAACTTCCTTCCATACATCTACAGGCACAACTCCATACTCCTTAGTCTATGGTGCTGAAGCGGTACTACCCATAGAGGTTGAACTTCCCTCCTTGTGCATATCTTTTCAAGGGAAAATATCAGATGAAGAATACAGAGTAGCCAGACTCACCCAACTAGCTCTCTTAGACAAGAAGTGACAACAAGCCTATGATCATCTCATAGTCTTTCAAACTCGTCTCAAAAGGAATTTCAGCAAGAAGGTGCTCCCATGACACTTTCAGCTAGGTGACATGGTCCTCAAAGAAAATATGAAAGTCCAAGCTAATCAAGAAAAGAAAGGCAAGTTTGAACCTACATGGCTTGGTCCTTATGTTGTCACTGCATCGTTTGGCTCCAAAGCCTATCAGCTATCTACACCAGAAGGAGAACTCTTGAATGATCCTACTAACATCATTCATCTCAAGAAGTTCTATGCTTGAAGATCCTTGTTATACCCAACTTTTGAAAAATACAAAAAAATAGTAAAGAGAAATAAGTGTCCAATGGTGAAAACTTGGCAATTCAAGCACCTTGGATAGGTACTTTGGTGAAAACTTGGTAATTTAGGCACCTTGTGTACTAAGACTAATCCATTATCTATCACTATCCTATCCCTCATCCATTCACCCACCATCCCATAACACACATGTTTTTTCCCTTGGTGTTCCAACCAAATATCCAAAATCTAATGAAGCTTGTAAATACCTCCTGTACAGCTTGTAAATCTTGTACCTCAGCTTGTAAATCTTGTACCCTAGCTTGTAAATCTTGTATCATCCTGTGTTGCATAAAACTGTAACTAAAGGAAATAACACTAAGAAACTAATGCACATTCCTACATTATCATACAAAACCTCAAAATATGAAAGAAGACATGTAAATGAACAAAAAAATAGCACTATGCAAACCTCATGAAACCATCAAGTGATTGATGATTTTACATTGTTGTGGAATGTGGTTGCTCACAAATCCAGTAGCATAACAATGAGGTAGACAGTGCCTCCTAAAAATGAATAGAGGGCTCTCCTTTTATAGGAAAAGGGATGCAATGGATGGCTATGATCGAATGAAAGATGGAGGGCTAAGATCTCTAAGGATCAATGAGGTTTCAATGAGGTGGAGGAAAAGTAGACTCCACGTGGATTAGGGTTTTGACCATTAAAAGGGGACTATATGCTCACACATGTGTGAGCAACCTTTGATGGTGACATGTCAATGACAGGTGTAAGAGGTGTGAGAAGCATGGCTTCTCACACATGTGTGAGACAACTTGAAAGTGATGGGTCAATGAAATGTGTAAGAGAGTTGGAGGCTTAAGGTTTCTCACACATGTGTGAGACACCTTGGTTCACATGTGAAGGGGGACAAGGTTGTAAGAGGCATGCAAGATATGAGAGAGAAGGAAAGTGTGAACATCTCTCACACATGTGTGAGGATTCCTCACACATGTGTGAGAACACACTTAGGATCAAGAGGTGATTAGCTAGGATGATTATGCAAAGCAAGCATGATTAGGGAAGTGGGTAGGTTTAGCAAGATGGGTTAGGTAGGCTAGTGAGGTTAGGTGAGGGTTAAATGTAGGAACATGTGCTCAAATAGGATTAAATGCAATATTTAATTCCTAGTGGGATTAGGCAAGGATTAATTAAGTAAACAAAGCACTTAATTAAAGGGGATGGGTTAGGATTTAAATAAACTTTAGTTTTTTTAAATCAAGAAAAGGCAAAGGATTAAATAAACCTTAGTTTATTTAAATTAGGGTAAGGCAAATGTAATTATATAAATGAAAATTTGTTTAATTAAGGTAGGAGAATTAAATAAATTTATGAATATTTATTTAATTGGCTAGGAACGGGTTTTGGAAAAATTTAAGTGTCTACATTTTGCCCCTCTTTGATATAACATTAGTAATGTTATATCAAAGAAGAATAAAATATAGTGGCTGAAAGGATAAGACTAGTAGCATGATGCCCCAATCATGAAAGGATGAGGAAGGATGACGAGGATGGAAGGGTATGCCCCCTCGAGAGGACATGCAAGTTAGGAGAACATGGATGTTCTCTTGAAATGCAAGGAAGATGGAAGGGAGTTATGCTACAAAGGTATGAGCAACCTAAGTTTGATATTGTATTTAACACTATGCACCAAGGTATGAGGAACCAAGATGACAATGTGTCAAGTACGTGATAAAGGGGTCTAATACAACCATATGCCTTATGAAACCATGATATGGAAGACCATGATTCCTAGGACAATAGGATGCAAAGACCATGAGAAATGAAAAAAATGCTAATGCATACAAGTAATCAAGCAACCATGCACAAAAGACCAAAAGCAAACCACCATTTTGCCCCTAGTCAAGCTGAGAACCCATTAATGGATTGATTGATGATGATTGATTAAGGATGGAAAAGCTAATGCTAAGCATAATGGACATCCAAGGATTGGGAAGGATTCATCCCATGATAGTGATGTTTGAATATAATAAATGGATTATCAGCTAATTGGGTCAAAGTGACGAATTGATTAGGATTGATGTACAAGATTACAAGATTAGACTAATTGAATTAGTATTGATTGCACAGTGATTGAGATTTTTTTTTGATTTTTTGATTTTATGATGGATAGAAGAATGAACATGGATGAGACTAGAAGAATTATGTTGATAGGATGAAGAATGATGAGAGTAGAATAGATTTGATGTGAAAGAATTAGAAGAATGGAAAATTGATTGAAGTATGAATTTGATTGAATTGAGTGGAAGAACTAGATTGAATGTGATATGAATGAATAGAATGGATAGAAATCAATTGATTGAATGAATGTGTGAGAGAATGGATAGAAATGAATTGATCAAATGAATGTGGAATAGAATGGATTGGAACCAATGACAAGGGAGAGTCAAGGTAGGGTAAATGAAGGAGAAGCAACGTGAGGTGGTGGAGGACAAGAATGGTGAAAGGATATGAGGGGCCAAAGGATATGGTGGTGAAAAAAAATGTGGGGCCAAGGATCATGTTTCAAATGAGTCCAAATGATGCCCCATACCAAGGATAGGAAAATGGAAGAAAATGTGGTGGGAAAGGATGCATGAAAATGGTAGGAGATATGGTGTGAAGGATAGCGTATGGAGGAAGAGAAGGCATGTGCTCTTCCAAAGCATGTATGAACATTTTGATATTGTGCCTCTAGTATTAATCATGAGCATGGGCATGAAAGTGCAATGAATAAGGAAAATGTGAGGGAGGGATGGAAAAGGGATAATGATATGAAGGGTATGGATGAAATGTGTGATATGAAGTGGATGAAATGAAGGGGATAACCAAGATCAAGGACATAAAAAGGATGGAAGTATGTAGGCGTATGGATGGAAAATGGATGAAATGAACATGATAGGGACTATGGAATGCAAGATATGGAGAACATGTCAAGATAAAAGATGTGAAAGTGGATGAAAATATGTAAGATAATGGATGGAGGATGTGCAAGGGATATGGAAAGTGCATATGGATGAATGAAAGGAAAGTGAAAGTCAAGATCAAAGAGGAAAGAAAATTATGAATGATAGATGGAAGCATGGAAGATCTGTATGGAAGTTTGGTATGGATGGAACTTGCCCCCAGTGTAGAGTGCAAGTGGAAGAGGAAAAGTGAATGGAGGGATAAGTGGAATTGGAAGACGATGGATAGATGATAGGAGAATGAAGGGAGGACTCAAGCATCTAGATATATAGATAGTATCCCTTGATACTTATTTCCTTTTTCTTTTTCTTTTTTTCTTTTTCAAGGAATTTTTACTATTTTCTCATAGATGTTGGTATGGTAGGGAAAAGAAGGATGAGGTGGATTGGGGAATGGAGGACAATGACTTATGGAAAGGTTTGGATTAAGGGATTGGAGTGAGTGGGAGAAAGATATGGTTGATGGATACTAGGTTGGAAGATGTTGTGAATGAATGGATGAAGCAAGTGGAAATATCGTCATTGACACATACCTTGAAGGGTGATGGAAAGTAGGAAATTGTGGGCGATATGTAGGGGAAAGTGTGGATTTTGGGATATAGGCACCCAAAATGGAAGAAGGTGGCAATGGATTTGGGAAGGTGGATTTTGGGGCATAAGGACCCAAAATGGATTTGGAAAGTGGAAGCGTGGATAGATTATGCATGAGGGGAGTCTTTGGATTAGCAGAATTGGATGGCATTGTGAATCTTTCTTTGAGATTCATTGCTACATTAAGTAGCTTTGGTATCCACATAATTTTTGCATTTTTGATTTTGAGCCCTTGTGGCTTTTTTATTTTTCTTTGGATGAGATTTTTCTTGTCTTGAACATGTCTTTTAGAGGGGACATGTTGATCCTTGGGCTTTTGTGGATTTTTAGCTTCATTTGATTTTTCTATAGCATCCAATTTCCTTCCATTGGCTATGGTAGGGGTGCATGAAAGTAAAGGAGATGGAGAGCGTATGGATGGTGAATGTTGGAAGGAAGTCAAGGATGTGTGCCTTTGTTGATCTTTAGGAGCATGAGCAGATGAAGGAGAAAACATGGATATGGTGGATGGATGTATGTAAGGACTTAAAATGGATGGAAGGGATGAAGGGTTTGGCTTTGGAACATAGGGACCTAGAATGGATGGAAGATAAGGACCTAGAATGGACTTGGAAGATGAATGATGGGAAGCTATAGGTTGGGAAGGAGGAACCTTGAATTTCAAAGGAGTAGAAGGTGTACCAACATCTTGAACCATGTTTTCTACAATGGGATATTTATCATTTTCAAGACAAGATGTGAGTCTAGGTGTATGGGGTTCATGAGTGGATTGGATAGGTATGGTAGGATCATGTGGAGGCTTAGGATTATGAGGGCTAATAGGATCATGATATGGAGTGGGATCATGAAACAAAAATGAAGGGGTGCTTTGATCTTGACTTGAAAGAGGATCATGTGGCAGAATGCATGGATCATGAGATGGAGTGGAAGGAATGGAACCATGAGATGGAGTGATTTGATCTTGACATGGAGGAATATCAGTGGATGGAGTGGAAGGAGAATCTACATGAAGTGGAGGATTGGCGGAGGCTAACTCGTGAGATGGAATGGAATTGGTGGTACATGGAATGTCTTGATCTTGGTTAGGAAGGGGATCATGAGATGGATGAAGAGGGGTAAATGGATCTTGAGGGATAGGGGAACAATGAGATGGAGAAATGCTCAAATCGAGAGGAGAAGAGGCATCTATAATGTTATTCTTTGGAGGAAGGACTTTGGGTGATTAGCTCTCTTTATTTTGTTCTTTACACTTAGCCAAGAGTGATGTGAACAACCCCTTACAAGGTGGGGATGATGTGGATTTTGGAGGACGAGGATGGTGTGAAGGTAGAACCATGGGTAGTTGATTGCATAGAGGGTTGGAGTTGGATGGGACATGAGGACTATGATCTTCAAAATATGGGGGAAGAGGACACATGGCATGGAAGGTGGCCTCTTGATGTTGGCTTGCCAATATATAATTCTTTAATTGTTCAATTTCCATGGCAAGGGTATTTGTGTTGGAGGAATTGTGTGGGCTATAAATGGAATTGTATGTAGTTGAAGGATAATGAGGTGGATTTCCCTTGTCAAAGGTAGAAGAATAATGAACATGAGATGGATGAGAGTTGGATATGAAGTGGTGAGGATGGATTTGATATGCTGGTTGAACGGGAGGTAGAACTCCATATTGTCTTTGAAGATTGTCAACCATTTGATTAAGCAAATTCAAATCCATAGATGCTAGACGAAGAGTGGTGAAAGATTTGATGATGAAGGAAATATGAACTTAGGACTAGGAGCTTTGGACTTTGTGTTGATTTGAATTGGATTTGATATTGATTTGATTGAATTTGATTGGATTTGATTTGATTAAATTTGATGTTTATTGGATATGATTTGATTTTAATTGGATAAGGGTTTGATTTGATTTGATAAAAACCCTATGATATTGAAAAAAAGTGAATGTTGGATGTGAATTAAAGTCCAATGTTCGTGAAAATGCTCCTATGACCAAAGTAGAAGATTTGATGCAAAGTTGAATTAGAAGAAGACTTGAATGAAATTAGAAAGATGGATTATGGAGGAATATGTAAATGGATTGACTTAGAAATCGATTAGAAAAGAACGAATTTGACAAGGGATTGGATTAGAAGAATGATGATGTGGAGGATTGAATTAAGAATGAATCATGAGATTGGCCAAGGAAATTGAAGTTGGATGATGATGAAGCATGACTAGGATGAAGATTAGGAAGTAGATTGAATGACGAGGAAATGATGTGGACAAATGGAGATGATGAAGATGTCAAGGAATGCTATGAATGATGAGGACAAGAGATGTATGAGTGTGATGACTTGGATGGAAAGAAGATGTGACGTGGAATTGATGTGAATCACTTGACTAAGAGGACTTGAACCAAGACTTGTTATTGTTGTTTTTGAAATTGTTTTTGATTTTTTGAACTTTTATGATTTTTTTTGAATTTTTATGTTTTATGATGTTTTTGGATTTTTGTGTTTTAAGATACAAAAGCAAACAAGAAAATATGTACAAGGCAAGTTTAGATGGTTTTTGTCCCCTTCGAATGGGGGGGGTTTTGAACATTCAAGCACGTAGAACACACCAACAAACCTATAAGGTTGCAACTAGGATATACAAGGTTCAACTAGAGGGCGTCCTCAATATACACAAGGTACATGAGGCCCAAGTCTGTAGATGAAAGAAAATATTGCCACACAGTCGGGGGGAGACGGTAACCCAAATCTCCTCCTTCACTTCCCAAAGTTATAAAGTTCTTTGGGGCTTAGCCAGGAGTGACAATATTTTGCTTCCAAGAGAGGTGTCTTTCGATTCACCTCCCAATTTTTATACTCTGCCAAAACACTGGAGTTGAGGTCGTCCCAAGGGGTGATGAAATCCCCAAGCAGGCCTCCTAAAAAAGAAAAACAAGACCACTTATTTCTTGTGCACCCAAGATCACCCGAAGGCGTGAGGGGAGAGAATACGTAAGTGGCCTTGAGGTTCAAAAAGACACGCGTTCTTTCCCAATGAAACTTTAGGTGTTGTAATCTACTTGAAGACACACGTGTTTAAAGCATACAATGTTCTTTCCAATTTGAAATAGTGCCAATGTAAATAAAAATGCGGATTCGTCAACAAAAAATTAAATTGAGCGTGTGCATAAGCAAAATTGCTGAAAATGAAATCAATTTCCCTTAAGACATTCAAGATTGTGTGAGTTCATTTTAAGCACCAATTCGAAATGTGTGCTAGCCTAAGCATACATGTCCATTCCCTTAAGGCATTCAAGATTGAATTTGATTGTTTTAGCATTTAACCATACATTCAAAGATGAGTGTTTAAGCATACACATTCATTCCCAAAACAAAATTAACACAAAAACTTGCAAAGCAATATGAGTAGTGAGAAAATATCCCTGCAAAAAGATAAGTTAGTGCATCAAAACTTTAGAGAAAATGTGAAACAACCCTGCAATGAAAAGGTTAGCACAAAATTTGGACTTTGATAGAAAAAATAGAGACCTAAACTACATCAAAATTTCATGAAACCAATATCATCATGACAGGCTCGGAATCAGCTTTCTGGCGATATTTCATTTTTCAAAAATGGAGCTCGTATGCTCAAGTTATGAGCAAAAATGTGAATGTTGCTCCTTATGGCTTAGAAAGCACGTGGACTACTGATGCAGTACTGACGTCAGTGACCTGCGAGGTTAAATTTGACGGTTAGGAGAACATCAAGCAAATTTTTTTTTGTTTTTTAAACATTTTTGGAGACCACAAGGATATATAGAAATTTACATTGTACATGAAAGATACATTGTTCATAAAAAAATAAAAATTTAAAATTTAAAATTGTGTTTGATTGGCCTTTTAAAATGGAAAAATAATATTTAAAAAAAAGTATTTTTTTTTTAAAATGAAAAACCACGGGAGGAGGTTTGGCTAAGCGAAGAGGTGGGAGGATGGTTTTTTGCAGGGTTTAGGCGTCTAGGGAGCAGTTTTTGCAACCGCCGCAGGAGGGAGGGAAGCAGGGTGGAGGATGAGAGCGGGTTTCGAGAGTTAGGCGCAAGGGCAGGCGGAGGAAGGTAGTGAGGAAAATGGCAGCGAAGCAGAGCGGGGGAACAACTAGGAGAAGGGGGTTGGACCATGGCGGTGGGCCGCAGATTGGCTGGCATGGGATTGGTTGTAGTGGCGCATGGGCGGCCGGGAAGTGGAGCGGCATGGTGGTGGGTTCACGGCGGCGCTCAGTGGAGGCCGCAGAAGTGGTTTTCGAGGGTTGCAAAGTGGGTGGAGCACCCCGAGCATTGCAGGGTGTGTGGCCGTGGCAGAGGTGAAAAGAAAACGGTGGTCGAGGGTGGAAGCAGTGTCAGGAGGAGGCGTTGGTTAGTCGCGCGGGAGGAAGGGAGACGAGCGGGGAAGACAAGGTCGCGGACAGAAGGGAGGCCGCAGGAAGCGGAGAGAGGCTGCGTGTGGGCATTTGCAGGCCGAGCAACGAGGCATTTTCAGGGAGCGGCAGCGGCATGGGTTATGACGGTGGGGGGTTTCGCGCTGCCGGTAGCAGAACTGCAGAGGGGGAGAGCCGTCGGGGGGGCGGTGCTCACGAGCGCCGCTCACCTGCACAAAAAAGACAAAAAAAAAAATGATTTTTTTTTTGGATTTTGATTTTTAAAATTTTGATTTTTAAAATTTTGATTTTTTTTTGTTTTTAAAATTCGATTTTTGATTTTTAATTTATATTAAAAAACCAAAAACTAACAAAAACTTATTACATATGTAAATGCTAACTTTTTTACTTTTTTTTGGTTAAATTTTTAAAAAAATTTAACTTTTTTTTTTTTGATTTTTTAATATTTTCTACTTATACGAAAAATGAAATGAAATGAAACAAAAAATCTACCCTTTTTTTTTTTTCAAACAATTTATATATTAACAAAAGGGGATTTTTTTTTTTTGGCTTTTTAAATTTTCCTAATAACGAAGAGGATATTCAATGCATATGTACCCTAAAACTTGAAAACAAAGCAATAAACAAGATATAAAGTGTTTTATGTCAAAAAACTTCCCTTAGGTCCTCCAAATGCAATGATGGGCTCCTTGACTTGATTAGATGCTCCTTATGAAACTTGATATCCAAATACATGCTTTTTACCTACAAGTTTGAAAACTCAAAAAACACTCAAAAACACATTAGATCGTTAGTTTGAACCTGTGAAGTGGGTCCCACCGGGCGTGCCAAAAATGTGTTGCATAAAAATGTAACTAAAGGAAATAACACTAAGAAACTAATGCACATTCCTACATTATCATGCAAAACCTCAAAATATGAAAGAAGACATGTAAATGAACAATAAAATAGCACTATGCAAACCTCATGAAACCATCAAGTGATTGATGATTTCACATTGTTGTGGAATGTGGTTGCTCACAAATCTAGCAGCATAATAATGAGGTAGATAGTGCCTCCTAAAAATTAGGAGAGGGCTCTCCTTTTATAGGAAAATGGATGCAATGGACGGCTAAGATCGAATGAAAGATGGAGGGCCAAGATCTCTCAAGATCAATGAGGTGTCAATGAGGTGGAGGAAAAGTAGACTCCACATGGATTAGGGTTTTGACCATTCAAAGGGGAAAATATGCTCACACATGTGTGAGCAACCTTTGATGGTGACATGTCAATGACAGGTGTAAGAGGTGTGAGAAGCATGGCTTCTCACACATGTGTGAGACAACTTGAAAGTGATGGGTCAATGACATGTGTAAGAGGGTTGGAGGCTCAAGGTTTCTCACACATGTGTGAGACACCTTGGTTCACATGTGAAGGGGGACAAGGTTGTAAGAGGCATGCAAGATATGAGAGATAAGGAAAGTGTGAACATCTCTCACACATGTGTGAGAACACACTTAGGATCAAGAGGTGATTAGCTAGGATGATTATGCAAAGCAAGCATGATTAGGGAAGTGGGTAGGTTTAGCAAGATGGGTTAGGTAGGATAGTGAGGTTAGGTGAGGGTTAAATGTAGGAGCCATGTGCTCAAATAGGATTAAATGCAATATTTAATTCCTAGTGGGATTAGGCAAGGATTAATTAAGTAAACAAAGTACTTAATTAAAGGGGATGGGTTAGGATTTAAATAAACCTTAGTTTGTTTAAATCAAGAGAAGGCAAAGGATTAAATAAACCTTAGTTTATTTACATTATGGTAAGGCAAATGTAATTAAATAAATTCAAATTTATTTAATTAAGGTAGGGGAATTAAATAAATTTATGAATATTTATTTAATTGGCTAGGAACAGGTTTTGGACAAATTTAAGTGTCTACACATCCCTTGTATCATAGCTTGTATATCCAAATCTTGTCCAAAGCTTGTACCATATTTCAGCTTGTATTATATGCCAAATCTTGTATCCTAGCTTGTATCCTATCACGTGCACACAAAGAACCCCATTTTCACTTAAGCTTTTTGCAAACCATCTACCTATCCACCTATCAACTATTACAGACATCCCACCCTTCACCAACATTTCCATCTCACAAAACCAAAACATGAATAAACCTTGTACATTTGTAACATATCTTGGTCCATCGGCTTGTACATCCTCTTTAGCTTAGTACCATTGTATCTATCTAGCTTTCGTGTTAGTTCCTCCTTGATCAGCATCTTGCACACATCGCACAACCCTTGGTTAGCTATTCCAATGCATCCTTTAGCTAGATATCCTATCACCAAAGTGTTATCCTTCTTAGTTCAGCTTGCTAGATGCATCACTCATCCAAAATCCATCAGCTTAGGTGCTCTACGATAGATCCTTGCAAGATATAGCTTTCCTCATGTCTGATCTTGGTCCGTTAGTACCTCATCCTACCCATCTTGTTGGCAAATGGTTCTCTTTTGGATTTTCACTTTCTTTTGATTTGGAATCTTCCCTTTGAGTCTTGAGTTATCTTTTCCAAGCAATCTTTTTGTTCCCTCCTCAAGGTTGCCATGATCTTCCATATCATGGTATACTTTGAATGGGGCAATCTAAGCGTAAGGTCTTGATCAAGTCTTTTGTTTGTTTTTATTTTCTGCTTGTGGGTTACCCAGTGTCTGTTCCACACTGCTTCCTCTAGGATTAATATGTGATGCTTAGGCAATCCTTGCATATTTGTTTTGAGTCAGTCCATCAATCCTTTGTACAGTTGGTGAAAAGGCCTTGATGTTCTTGGTAACCTTGGTAATTAACCAATAGTCCTATAGCAAATCTAGTGCTCAACTACATGGTGGTACTTCTCTTTGAAATATCCCCCTACTTTAAAAAAAAAGCTTCAATGGTTTCCCTTCATCTCCATTATCCCACATCCATATCCAGCATCTGTCTCTCCTACCCCAACTTATGCATCAGTATCTCTCAGAATCAATCATCACTCTTAGCTTTAGGGATCCACAATCCTAGTCTTAGGGATCCACCAATCAAATCAATTCACCAAGCCTCATCTTTCGAGATCCACAATCCTAGTCCTAGGGATCTCCGAAACCCATCTTCCACTAATCTAACTCTTTGAAATCTTGTTGCCTCAACTTTATCTCATCCCATCATCCATCTCCCTATCTTGGATTCCTTTTTATAGCACTTTGCTCCTTCATCCTCTGCAATCCCTGAGATCTTAAGCTTGCTTCCTCTTGTGCCTCTAATTCTCCCTTTATCATTCTCCCGTAGTGAGAGTTTGAGCTAACTAAACCTCTTCTCTTAAGCCAATCTGAGTCTCCTTGCTCATTTCGAATTCTTGTACTTTTCAAGAAGCTGTCGAGCCTCACTTTCTCTCCCCGCCACCTTCTTGAGGAGGCATCTCGCAGTCCATTCTCTCCTCTTTTGCTCTAGCCTTGGGCATCTTATTTTTTTTATCTTTGATGCCATGCCACTTGCGGCATCACATCAAAGAGGGGCAAAATGTAGACACCTAAAATCCCTTAGAAAATAAAGTATTTTTATTTTTTGAAAAATTCTTGATGACATCATCATTTATTAATTAATTAATTATTTAATTTATTTATTTATTTTTATGCCATTAAATCCCTTTACCTTAATTAAAAATATTTAATTAAGGAATCCCTCCCAAAAATGTTTAAATCTTATTTAAACATTATTTCCTTATTTATTAATTATTTAATTAATAATTGACCAAAAATCCCAAAATAAATAAATAATTTATTTTTTGCCCAAAACTTGGCCAATTTCCTTAAGACCTCTAACCTCTTCCAAAATCTTCTAATCCTTCTTTAATTTTGATTAAAGGCTAATTCCATCATTTCCTACCCCTAATCCCAACTCAAAATATTTAATTAAGATTAAATATTAATCCTCATGTTTATTAAAAATGTTTTAATAAATATCTCCTCAACCCAAACCCTTGAAATAAATAAAACTTTATTTATTTCCTAAAAATCTAATTTATCCTCATCCTAAGAAGTTCTAGACTCTTCTAGAAAGTCTTCATCCTCATCCTAGGAAGTTCTAGACTATTCTAAAAATTCTTTATCCTCATCCAAAGTCTAGACTCTTCTAGAAGATGTCTTTAAACCTAATCCTAATCCCCTCCTAACCTTGTCACATTTTCTAAACATGGGTTAAGACTTACTAACTCAAGCCAAAGTTAACAAATATCTCCTCCTTCACCCACCCTCATTAAATGCCATCCACTTGCTTATTCCTAAGCCAATCCTAAACCATCCTAATCCATCCTCTAATCATTTGCACAATCCTAAGCAAGCTTAAAACCTTCCTAATCAAGCCCAAGTCAAAATTCCTCTCATCTCCCTCAAAATATCCCAACCATAAAACTTTATGAAGCCCACAAGGCCATAAATGACTCTTCCAAGCCCTTTCATTGCTCTTACAAGCCATTATGAGGGTCTTTATGAAGATTTTATCCTTTGAGCCTCCTTTGTTGACTCATCCTTCCCCTTTTCTCCATCCAATGACCCTGTGACATGTGTCACTCCCTGATTGGCTGTAAGGAAGCACAATCCATGTGCTCTCCTCTCATTCAATCTAAACCTTCCATAAGCTTTCTCCCATCCTTGTATCCTAGCCCTTGATCCCTCAAGCCCTTTGCCTATTTAAGGAATCCTCTCCCAAGCCATTTTAACACAATCCATGAAGTCATAATGCCATTTTAAGAAGTCATTTTACATCAAAACCATACACTCGCACCCAAATTCCAACTCCATTTGAAGCCCTTTTTGAAGCATAAGATTGAGCATACATCCTATCTATTTAGACAAAGCCACTCAACAAGAGAGCTTCTTATTGAGAGAGCCCATTAATGGCTCATATTCTCAATTGAGAGCTCATCTTAGTCTATCTTAAAGTTTATGAATTTTTTTTAGTTTGTAGAAGCTTTATTTAAATTTGGTTTCTATTAGCATACTAACATTGCTCATATACAAGCAGTACTTTGATTAGTCTCCAAGTGGGAGGTTATTTTTGTAGATTTTTTTGAGTCTCCAAGTGAGATATTATTGTGATGTAGATCTTAATCAGACTCAAAGGTTAATTTTTATCCACTTCATTCAGTGTCGTTCCCCCTAGATTTTACTATGGGGGTTTGGTGGCAGCACACAACACCCCCATGCTCTAGAGGTCAAGGGGAAATGCCCCTTGCAAGTTCCTAAGGCAATACCATAGGCGAGGTCAAATGATAATGCTCCTTGCAGGGTCTTGGGGTGAGTAGTTACACTTTTCTATTGGTTAGCTTATTCTAGCCCTAATTTTGTAAGTGAAAAAAACTTATATAAAATTTCTTATGGTTACGGATTTCATAATGCATGATGAGTTTGTGCTTCTTGTGGTAATATTGACTTGTAAGGGATTGTGTATTGTTATCAAGTTGTAATCACTAGATATTAACAATTTTTGAATTTTTGTTTGGTGGATGTAGCCTAGGAATTGGGTGAAACATGTTAAATCTTTGTATCTTGTTTTCTCTTGTGTTTGATTTATTATTTTCTAATACTAGTTATATTTACATGTAAATGTTATTTTTTCTAGTTAATCCTAACATGTTCAATAGATTTTCAAGGTTTTAACACAAATCAAAGACATGCCAAATTATTTCTATCTAAAGGTCACAGATTCCATCAATACCTTAGCCCGTAACTTGATGCTCCCTTGCCTCATTAAAAATTTATATTAACTTTGTCATGGAGTTTTATTAATACAAACAAAGGAATACGATGATTTAAATCTTGGAGAAATCTGAGTAAACCACTTGGATTATTCATTGCACCAAGATATCAATTTTTCTAAGGTAGGGTGGCTTCTAACCTATGTTCTTAGTAAGGGTTGCATTTTTTAGCATCCCCCTTGGTCCCAATATAGGGTTAAGGCCTCACAACCCAAAAGCACTTAAATTTGATGGTCTCGCATGCAAGATTAAAGCATCAAGGACCCCAAGCACATCAAGCATGCCCACCTGGAAATTCCTCCATGGTTATAATCCCATGAGTGTCCCCACTAGATAGATATAAACATTATATTCTTCTAAGACTTTGATCTCTACCAAGATATTTATGATTATAGTGGGTTGGAGTAGCTGGGTTTTCTTGTTCCCACTTAGGTCATTCCCTTGTGAATTGTTTCTTCAGCATGGTAATCCCTTTAAAGTTCAAATATCCCATTAAGAAATCTTCACAAAATAGATAACAAGAGGAGGTCAAATTTTAAATTTTCTTCAAAGAGGAAAATACAATACTCTCCTACTCCTAATTTTTCTTCCAAACACATCAAGCAAGGGGTTATCTAAAGCTACTACAAACTAACCTATCAAACTCACTTTCTTTGATCCACACCAATGGGTCAAAGTTTCAAATTATATTATAAAGACACGAGTATACTTCTCTACCAATTATATGAACCTCTATGTTAGAATCTAAAAATATTAATAAGCTAGAAAACTAGTGCAAAGAATAAATATCTAAACTATGAATGCAAATGATACAAAATCAAAATAGCAACACAGAGTTAGTCTCCAAGAGAGTAATGCAAATGCTAGAAGTAAAATAGCATTAAGAGGATGCAAAAATAAGAGATGCAAATACAAGCCAAGTAGCATGCTTATATAGGCTAGGAAGAGGGAGGAGGTGGCAACACTGACCAATGAGGAGCTACCATCTATCAGACTAAAGATAGCAAAGTATCTTCCCAAAATAGCTAATGGATGCTCACATGTAGGAAGGTGACATCTCACAACCATTCACTTAATAAGACATGCTTTGTTAACCTAAGAGACATTATTAAAAGCATAGGAAAAACCTAGCAATATAGGGAAAAATAAATAACCTACTAGGAAATTAAAAACTACACTAACACCCCCCCCCCACAAAATAAGAAAAGCTTAGGTGGATGTAGAAATGGGTCTAGGGAAGTCAAGCCTGATGAGGTACCCATGTACATAAAATTCCCCCAAAAGAGAGAGAAAAGAGACCCCCCAAAAAAGGTTAGGACTCCGAGTGAGAGGAAGAGGCCCCCCCAAAAGAAGAAGCATCCCACACCCTAAACAAAGCTTGGAAATGAAGGAACTTGCTCTCACTGAAGGGTTTGGTGAAGATATCAACAACCTACTCAAAAGTCAGACAATAGGGAAGGTTGATGATGTGAGCATGGATGAGCTCTTAGATGTAGTGCATATGGACCTCTATGTGTTTGGTATGCTGATGATGAACCAGATTCTATGAGATCTAAATAGCACTCTGGTTGTCACAAAATGTGACTAAAGGTCATCTAATCTGGATACCAAACTTAGTGAGAAGATGTTGAAGCCAAATTCCTTAGTGGTGATATTTATAGCTCCCCAATACTTGGCCTTAGTAAAAGATAAAGCAATAGCAGATTGCTTTTTGCTTGACCAATAATAGGACCTAAACCAAGGAAGAAGGTGTAACCTGAAGTAGACTTGCAATCCTGAGAATCACCCGCCCAATCTGAATCTATGTAGCCCACCAAATGAAGCTCAATACCTACTGTGTAGTGAATCCCACAATTGTGAGAACCCTAAATGTAGTGAAGGATCTGCTTGGTTTCTTTCCAGTGCATCTCATGAGGCTTCTGCATGAATTAAGAGACCATGCCTAAAACATATGAGATTTTGGGTCTCGTATAAGTCAGATAAATGAGACTCCCAAAAAGTTGGTGGTAAAAAGTTCCATCAACAATGGAGAAGAACACTGAACCTCAAGTTTTCTCTAGAAAGGAATGGAATCGAAGCAAGCTTATAGTCAATGATATGAAACCTCGAGAGTAAATCTAGAGCATACTTAGACTATGTGATGGTGATCTCAGAAGGAGACTAAAAGATCTCAATCCTAAGAAAGTAATGCAACAAGCCCAAGTCAGTTATCAAAAAACTATCTTGAAGGGCCACTTTGACAACCTTAATGGTGGGTAAAGAACTTCTTGTGATCAGGAAGTCGTCAACATACAAAACCAAAAATAGAAGTGAATCACCCTATTGTAGAATGTAGACATTAGGATTAGAATGGCATGGAGTGAACCTAATTGATAGAACAAAGGAGTACATATCAACATACCAGGCTCGAGGAGCCTATTTGAGGCCATAGGGAGACTTTCAAAGATGGTACACAAGTGAAGAATCCTAAAGGAAGCCTTGTGGCTACTCCATGTAGAACTCCTCATGAAGGTCACCATGAAGAAAAGAACTCTTCACATCCATCTAATGTACTTCCCAATAATTAGTTGTTGCAATGGCAAGAACAAGTCGAATGGAATTCATTCAGACAACTGGTGCAAAAGTCTCAGAGTAGTCAATCCTAGGAACCTAGGAGAATCCTTTGGTGACCAAGCAACCCTTGTGTTTGTCAACTAACCCATCTACTAAAATTTTTTTCTGATAGATCCACTTACATTGAACGAGTTTTCTTCCCTTAGGAAGAGGGACAAGATCCTAAATGTGGTTCCTCATCAAGGAACTATACTCTTCTTACATAGCTGTATCCCACTAAGGAATACTAGAAGCCTCATGAAAGGATTATGGATCTAAGGCAATAACAATGAAGACATGTGGAGCATCGTAGAATTGTGAATGAGTCTTCTTGGTGTCTGATGGATCCCAAACCCAATCACCTGTAAACTGCAAGGTTTGTTTAGGCCAAAGTGGACCAGAAGATGGAGAATTTGGAGGGGAATTGTTAACCTCTAAATGATGACTAGGAGAGGAAGGAGGTGAGTTCTTTGAATCACTCTCTACATCAAAAATGGAGGTAGAAGACTATTCAAGTGAATCTGACTCATCAGAAGATCTGTCATGTATTCCAAGTGACTCCAATGTCAAAGTAGAATGAGTTGGAGAAGTGATAGAAAGTGAGCTTGAAGATCCCTCCTCAAACTAAACACTCCTCTTAATGAACAACTCAAGTGTAGTAGGGTGGAGTAACTAATAACCTTCACACCATCAGGATAACCTACAAATATGCAAGGTCTACTCTGTGGATCCAAGGCCTTGTGTTTCTCTATAGGTATGTGGGCCCGTGCAGGAGAGCCAAAAACTTGAAAGTGCTTAACTGATGGTTTTCAACTACTCCAAGCTTTAAAAGGAGTAACTCCCTTCAAGGCTTAGTGAGGAACATGGTACTTAATATAGCAAGCACAGTTAATGGCCTCTACCCAATACTATGGTGCAAGATATCTAGAGTGAATCATACAATTTGTCATTTCCTTCAAGGATCTATTCTTTCATTCTGCAACACCGTTCTACTGAGGATTGTACGAAACTAAAAAAATTTTACCTCACTTTTTACCATGTACCAATTTTGCAAAGTGGAGATTAACTTGTATTGTATTTAGTCGGGTCAATTTGGTCTTTTCTTCCTCAAGTGATAAGTATCTCCATCAGGTTTTCATCTTTTCCCTTCTCCCGCATTGAATGGCCAGGTGGGTTTTCTTTATCATCATGAGTCTTTTGGGTAGTTTAGGACCTTGCTCGATGGAGATTCTTGAATTATGTTACTTTAGATGAACTACTTGTAGCTCATTTTTTTTCGAACATGAAGAAAGTTGAAATGGTAGAAAATCTAGTTTTGTTTTCTCTTTGGCAAGTTTTCGCACCCCGAAGGTGAAACCCCGTCGAGATTCACAAATGTGGTTTGCAAATTTAAATGGAGAGAGAAGAATTATGTTATGGATGGATTATTCAAGTATTTTCATGTTTTCACTACATGAATCATTCAAAACTCACCAAGATGATTTAAAAAAAGCATTGGCGAAAAACTCGAAAATAGCTTCTCCTCGGTGGGTTTTGAACCAAGAAGTCAGTTTTCCAAAAATGCATTTGTGAAAAGGTAAAGTGAGTCAGTTGGTCCCATCTTTCACTTGAAAAGCCAATTTTATATTTTTTGGAGGCTTAAACTAAAGTTATTAGGGAAGAGAAGGTAAGAAGAGGGCACAAGCCGAAAAGTGGAAATCACCTTCTCCTCCGCGAGCTTTCTACCCTCGATAGTAATTTTCTGCAAGTAATAGAAAATCATTCTTGTAAGCATAGTAATTGTGTAAATAGATCATGGGATGTTTTGGGATAACTATTTGAAGCAAATCAATTGAGTTTGTGAAGGTATTTTAAATAGAATCCAGTCAGGCAGATTTCTTCCTAAGGAGTACTCCATTTCTACTTCTCCGAAACAGGGTAAAAATGGAAAAGTAAGTCTATAATTAAAGAAAGTTACTGTTGGGTGAATAGGAATAGTGAAAAGATAGAGAAAAATCCATTACAACCCTCACATTTACTAATTCAATGGATTTATTCTTAAATTCGATCGTGTGGTGCGGATCATGAAAATCAACGGATAGATTAAGGGTTCTTATATAAAGACAAACATAACAGATTTTCAAATTACCATTTTCTTTATCCAACTGTTATGCCATTGTATTGAATAGTGCTCTCAAAAAAATTTAGAATTATAGGGTTTACTCTTGGCACTATTCGCAATTGTTGAGTTTCAGTTTGCCTCAATATTAGACAAGATCGCCACAAGATTTGTTGGTTTTGATGGGCTAGATGGAGTTAAGTCAACATGGCAGAATATCATAGACACTTCACTCCATTTCTTTGACATGCAAGACTTTCAAAGAAGACTAAGGATGGAACTAATTCACCCCATAATAGAGAGACTTCGAGGAAGTGGATTAGTAGAGGCAGCTAGATTTCCAGTAGTAGAACAAGCTCTAGAATTGATTATTGAATGCATCAATCATTACAATCCAGATACAAAACAAATCTTACTACCAAATCAAATAGTGCTAATCTCAATTGATAGGCAAGTGATGGTGAATTGCCTACAGATTCCAGAATGAGAGGAGTTCTCTGAATTAACAATTGGAGGAGCTATGTTTGAATTCTCTCTAAAGAAGATGGTGTGGCAAAAAGAGATCATGAGTTCTTGGTTCCAAAAGCCAAGGGGAGCTAAGAGTAAGGTCCCTAAAATCCTTTTTCGCACTGATCTCAAGCCTAAGATTGTGGACATTCTGGTCCTCTTGTATTGACTTAAAGGTGAGGTAGAAGCCTTTACTTTTGTAGAACAATATTTCTTTTTGGTGCAAATTATTTACTCGGATACACAATTTATTGACTGGGCATATGAGGTAAGTGAACATCTGTCTAGGGCTCTCAGTGTGGCTAAGCTCTACAATTCATTTTATATGTCTTCTTTCTTGATATATATGTTGGCTTCCCTACAATTATGGATGAGACTTCCTAGATTAGAGAATTTCCCTGATGACGTGAAAAGCTATGAATTTTATCCATGCCTGCAATTACAGAATAGTTATGCGAAGTATATCAAAGTAAATGATGCATTCATAATGAGAATATGCAGGGAACTCCAAGGATGTTTGGAGTAGAGATTCAATCCAAAGGCAATGGTGGTCATCAGTAAATTTGGTAGTTATTTCATTCAATTCTCATCTTTTTCTTATTTGCATCTTGTAGTGTTTGACGGATTTCCTCTGAAGTTTCCTAGATACACGAATGACATGATTGTACTCATTGAGATCATGAGGCAAGTGATTCAGGTGAACGTATTGAGTGCCAGTTTGAGGAAGAAAGGGTATGAATTCCCTATGAAGGTTGAGGCCTATAGTTGTGAGACTCAATCAGATGCTAAAAACATGCTTAAGACATTTGAGAACAAGTACAAGTTAGAAGAGTATGAAGTGGTGAGGCCTATATTTGACCCAAATGGGTATGCCAGAGACATGCTTAAAATTGGAAGCATGATCAAGCAAGTTACCACTATGGAAGATTATTGGGTGGATTGTAAAGATAAGTTGGAAAGCCAAGATTGGGCTTTTGCTAGATTGATAGTGGATCAAATAAGGACATATGGCATTAACTTAGATGTGGAAGGCTATAAGATGATGGGAAAAATATGTATAGTAATACATATTTGACCAAATTGAGAAATACTCCAATTAGTTCTGAGCCATATGTTGATATGGAAGAAAACCTTGATGTTATGATGGCCCAGATCGTCAAGAGAACCGAAAAATGGGTTGAGTGGACAGCAAAAAAGGGGCAAAGTAAGAGCAAGACTATTCAAGCTTCTCCAACCACTAATACTCCCACTTCTTCTCAGAGTGTCACACCAAGTGTTACAACTACGGCTGCTCAAGGACCTGCTCAATCTATAGGAGGAGGTGACCAACCCTCGGAGAAAAACATTTCAATAACTCCAACTTGCCAAGGTAGTCCTCTACCAATTATTGGAGCCCAAGCTAGGAACAAAGAAAAGAGTGTAGAACCAGAATCAGTATGCAAAGAACATTAACAAATGAAGTAAACATTCACAAACCAAAAACTAAATTCACATATATGCTTAGACTAAGAAAGAAAATAAGAAGTGCAAACCTCACAAGAGAAAACACTCCATGCTTTCTTGATTCTGTAGATGTGTCCTTTTGCTGTGGATGTATGCTCAAGATGCTCAAAAGCTGCTTCAATGGAGATGGGTAATGGCAAATTGGTAGCTTTGTGAGCTCTCAATTTGGCATTATAAGGGTATGGTTGATGGCTTTGGTTCTCAAAATAGCATGGTAACTTTAGCTCAAAGATTGTTGATGAAATGGCTTGGGATGGGATTCAATTTATAGGCTAAGGGGTAGAGGGATGGAGGGCTTAGATGCAAGGATGGATGAAGGCTTAAGGAGGGCTAAGATGCACTCAAAGGGGAGCACATGGATTGTGCTTTTTTAGCACCAATGGGAAGGTGACACTTGTCACAAGGAGGAGGAGTGTGAGAGGGTAGGGTTAAGGGTTGGTTAAAGTCATGATGAGTGGGGTTGAGTATGTAAGAGGGATGTAAGAGGAATGAGTGTGGAAGAGGGAAGAGTGTGTAAGATGGATGTAAGAGTCATGAGTGGGCTTGTAAGAGTCTTTATGTTTTGTAAGAGCACTCATGACTTAGTGGTTGGGTTTTTTTTGAGGGGAGACTTTGGTTTGGATTAGGAAAGTCTTAAACTTGTTTAAGGAATGTGACAACATTAGGGGGTGGATTAGGCTTGGGTTTAGGATTAGATTAGGGATGTTAGAGATGTGCAAGTGGATGGCATTAATGAGGGTGGGTGAGTTAGTGGCTAAGCTTGGTTAGTATGGGTGGATGGGGTGGATTAGGCTAAATGGAGGATTAGAAATAGGTTAGGGGTTTTTGAATTTGAGGATTTCATTTATCAAATAGATTTATTTAATAAATGGGGATTTTTGGAATTAGATAGAAGAATAGGATTTAATTGATAAATAATAGATTATTTGATTTATCAATTAGGACTATAGATGATTAATTAAATTAATCAACTAGGGGATGACAAAGGATTAATTAAATAGAAATTTAATTAATAATGCCTTTTTAGATAACTAAATAGGATTACTAAAATAGTGTAATCAAATTTAGGTGTCTACAAAGAGGACTAAAGAGCCGAAAGATGGTGTTACTACTCCAGTCTCACCTCCTCATGTTACTGCTCCAATCTCACCTCCTCATGTTACTACTCCAGTCTCATCTCCTCACATTACTCCAACTCCATCTCCTCATCATAGCCCTACTCCATCTGCAAGTGCTCCCCTTTTGAAGTCAACTGGTTCCCCCATTTAGATAGTAGAGATTGGGGATGAAAAGAGCAATAATAGTGAGTCCATTGAATCTGACAAGGCTTCAAGGAAAACTCAAGAGGAAGAGAAATCCCTGAGTTCATCTAGGCTTCTATTTCAAGATCCAAAGAATCCTTTTTCTGCAACTACAGTGGCAATGACTTCAGTGAAGAAGAAAATGTTCAGTATAGAGTCACTTTGGGCTGCTTCTAAAGTGATTAGTATAGAGTCCTAGCTAGAAGACACCTTAGAAAGGAAGAGAAATATGAAAGAGGAGCGTATCCCTGCAAAAGATATTGTGTCTCAAGCAGTTCACTCTGGGTCTACAATAGTGAAAGCTAAGAAGCAGAAGACTTTATCAATACTTGGGCAAGATCTAGAAATAGGACACTTAACAATGGAGGTAGCAAAGCCAAAAATAGCAAGGAGAAACTAGGACATGACACCCGATGATTTCACTCTGCATTCAATTGATCTTGGAGAGGCTAGACATGATACAAAGGTGGGCCTATGGAGATCAAGTAATGAGGTGATAGAAGAACAATTGGAGAGCCTTAAATTGTTGAAAATCAAGATGAAGGCTGAGATTGAAGAATTGAAAAGATTTATGAGGTAGTTAGTTGTTCCATTGGCAACCATTATTGGTGTGCCTACTACAGAGAAACCTACAGTGGAAGAAGTGCAAGCTTTCATCTCAAAGCTTTAGAAAGATAGGCATTTTGGCTAGATAGGAAAAGAATGGATTGAGAAAATCAATGTAGATGGAGTTGCTTTGATCGACCAAATTGGAAATTTTATCCTTTGATTGGAGACTAAGAAGGATAATATCATATCTAATCACAATACTTTGGCCATGGAGAAGGCAAGATGTGATGAGTGCATTTCCCTCCTGAAAATGATCATCCAAATGAAGGCAAAGGAGGTGGTTGAAGTGAAAATTTTGAACAAAGGGATTGATCCTCTATTCGAATAGCTTCAAAGCATGCAATTTAAATTGGAGATGATTCAAGAGGCTGAAGGGGGACTCAAAGAAATAGGGGAAAAAGTGAGGAAGACCCAAGACAGAGCATTCAAACTCATGCAAGGATTAGACACTGACCCACAAACTAGTGGGCAAGGGAAAGCTCTTATTAGGTAGCAGTAATGAAAAACAACTTCTCCACATACTTGAGTAATCTATCTAGAATGACTTCAAGCAGTCAAAATAGAGTGGTAGAGTTGCAAACGCTTGGTGGATACATACATGTGGCTGCTGGAGAATTGACAAATCAACTAAATGCAGTGAAGGAGCTAGCTCGAGAGCACTCGAAGTGGCTCTTAAGGTTCACTAATGTACATGTTCCTAACCACTGTATATGAGAAATATGTTAGCAAGTAATACTAATCTATTCAAAAACAAAAGCATTAACTAGAATATAAACCATAACATAAATGAGAGACCAAAGAGGAAACCCCAATTGGAAATGTGAGCCAAATGAATGGACTCTCCCAATGGGATTTGGCTCCTTGCTTGGTAGATGGGTCTAAAGATTGGGATGTATGCTCAAGGTTCCCAAAAACTAGCTTCAATGGAGATGAAAAATGGCAAATTGGTAGCTTTGTGAGCTCTCAATTTGGCATCATAAGGGTATGGTTGATGGCTTTTGGCTCTCAAAAGGGCATTATAACTTTAGCTCCAAGATTGTGATAAAATGGCTTGGGAGGGGATTCAATTTATAGGCTAAGGGCTTGAGGGATGGAGGGCTAAGATGGAAGGAAAGATAAAAGTTTAAGGAGGGCTAGGATGCACTCAAAAGTGAGCACATGGATTGTACTTGTTTAGCACCAATCAGGGAGTGACACATGTCACAAGGTGAGTGGATGGAGGAAAGGGGAAGGATGAGTCAACAAAAGAGGCTCAAAGGATAATATCTTCATAAAGACCCTTCATTATGGCTTGTAAGAGCTTGTAAGAGTCTTTATGGCTTTTGTAAGAGCATTCATTGTTGGGTGGTTGGGATATTTTGAGGGGAGTTGAGATTGTTGACTTTCTTTGGCTTAAGAAAGTCTTAAGCTTGTTTAGGGAATGTGACAACATTAAGGGGTGGATTAGACTTGGGTTTACGATTAGATTAGGGATGTTAGAGATTTGCAAGTGGATGGCATTCATGAGGGTGGGTGAGTTAGTGACTAAGCTTAGTTAGTATGGGTGGATGGGGTGGATTAGGCTAAAAAGAAGGTTTAGGAATAAGTTAAGGGTTATTAGATTTGAGGGTTTCATTTATCAAATAGGTTTATTTAATAAATGGGGATTTTGGAATTAGATAGAAGAATAGGATTTAATTGATAAATAATAGGTTATTTGATTTATCAATTAGGACTATAGATGATTAATTAAATTAATCAGCTAGGGGATGGCAAAGGATTAATTAAATAGTAATTTAATTAATGATGCCTTTAGAGATAACTAAATAGGATTACCAAAGCAATGTAATCAAATTTAGGTGTCTACAACCACAAAGAAATGATTCCACTTATAGTTTTTGCTAAAGCATATAGAGTGAAAACTGAAAAGGGAAAGAAGTTCAAGTGATTCAATTGATGCCCCCTTTTCATTTTCTATTGAAATCTTTGCATATTTTGTAAATTTTTTAATATGAAAAATTGGCATCTTGCCATTTATCATCCTTAGAAGATGAACCAATTAAAATTCATATTGTAATGGTCGTCTCTCAAACTCTATATGTATGAAGTTGAATGATTAATGAAAGGTCAACAAATTTTGGTGTATAATACTTGATGTTGGAGAGTCAATTGAAGAGTATTTTATGTCAATTATTTTCTGTTCCAATAAGTTGATAGTTGTTAATTAGTTGATTCTTTCTCTTAAACTAAGTTACAGTAGGAAGGAAAGAATTGTTTCATTCCTTTGTTTCGAGGTTGTGAATAAATGTAGTAGGATGTGTTGTGAAATATTTGGAGAAGGACTCATTAGACCTTTTTATTATTCCATTTTTATCTCTGTTAATAGTTGTAGATTAGTTGAATGTCGAGTGTATGAATACATAGGATGTGTGAGTTCTATCAATTGGTTCATAGACTAAGAAGTTCACCTTGCCTGGATTAAGTTCTGCTTAGGCTTAATTCGGTTTACCTCTTCTGCTCTCGAGTTAAGAGCATACCCTGTGTTAGTTTTAGGATTAAAACATAATTCATTGCATATTATTCCATAAGGGGCCTGTACCTACCAATTCAGAGAAAAGCCCATAATCAGACAATGAATTTTCAACTATTGTAACCAGATATTGTTCATGATTTGGGCACTAAAGGTCATATTATTAAGAAACAAGGACAAATCTATTTACCAACAGATTTTTGGCCACTCTACTGGGGAATACGAATAGTCACTTGATCAAAGAGCCTATGTCATGAGGGAAAATGGTACTACCTCATGAAAACATAATCCAAGTGCTCCAACCTAACCTTGGTTTTCAAGATGACTAAGAGGACATAATTTCATCCCTTAGTTTGGAGGCACAGAAGGAACACTGAACATTATCAGAATGCTAGCTAGGTATTAGAAGAAGAAGAAAGAAGAGTTGAAGCCTTGGAAAGAGTTGTTCAAAGGAGAGATATCCAAAGAGCAAAAAGACAATTAAGATAATAAGCTTAGAGATAAACTAGACCCAGCATCCTTGAACAATTTAGGTTCCTCAGAAGTACCAAGGAATAGGGTGGGCAGGATCCTACCTTTGATAAACTTGCAAAGCTTGGCTTTCCTATTTTAGATGTCCCAAATCAGAAAGGTGAAGGTAAAAGTCAGAGTAGACCCCCTTCCCCTATTAGAAATTAGGACTCTAGCACTTCACATTCCACTTGTCAGGTGTTAGCACTCCACGGAGTTACTACCCCTCCAATTGTTAATTTTTTGCCATATACTGCTAGAACAATTATGGCCGCTCCATGGGCTACAACAATAGGACTGTTAGCATTAAATGCTTACCATCCACTCCCAGATGGTTCAAGGAAGAATTTCCCTAAATTCCCAGGTGATGGGAAAGTTACTACAGATGAACACATTAAAGCTTTCTTTGTGGCTACTCATATCTTAGGAGTAGGACATAAAGATGTCGTTGCAAGATTGTTTGTAGAAACCCTCATAGATAGTGCAGAAAATTGGTTTTATCATCTAGTTGATGGCTCAATAACTAATTGGGATACAATGAGAACTAAATTTGAGAGAAGATTCAAGACTGCGAAAGATGAACATGCCTTGCTAACACAGTTGACTTCAATTAAGAAGCAACCAACTATGAGCATGAGGGATTTTGTTGCCAAGTTCAACAAGATTAATAGAAAAATTCCTACTGCTGATAGACCTACACCTGGTAATCTAAAAACTTTCTTTATTAGCACTATGCCTCCAAATATCAATTATGATCTAAGAAGGGAACATCCCACCAATCTAGCTAATGCACAAAAGAAAGTGATTGAATGTGAGGACAATTTAATTTTCATGGAAAAATGGAAACAAGAACTTCAAACTAAAGGGAGTTGTAGTAATGTCACATCATCAGAAGAGATGATTCAAAAGTTGTCTAATGAATTAGTAGCAATGAAGAAGCAGTTACCCAGATTCAATAGCTCTTGTCAGCGAAATTACCAAAATTCACCAGGAAGAAGCAATGAAAGTATATTTTCACAGCTTACAAGTTCATAACCTAGGTTGCAAATTGAAGCAGTGCTAAAAAAAGGGAATATGTGCATCTTTCATTTGACCACAGATCATGATAGTGAGAATTGTCTAGAGACTACTCGTATGATGTAGTTGTTATCTACTAATGAATTAAACATTGTGGCTCCTTGTTCAGAACTTGATTCATATTCAAATGGAAAATCTGGAAATTTATTTTTAGAATATGAATTAGATTCTGAATCAATAGGTGAGTGTTATGCAACTATTGATGGAACTTCATACATAGTGCTTACCCGTGGACAAAGGTTGAAGAACCAAACCTCTAGTCACACTCATAGGAATGACTTTAGTCCTTCAACAAGTAATGTACATACTGATCAAGGAGCATCTACTTCACAAATAGGTAAGGACAAGACATCCTTTGATTTCATTCAATTTTGTGAGGAGTCAAAAATTCAAATTTCCACTATTGATTATTTAAATTCACATCCTTCCGAGTTAAAAAGACTGGTAGACCAATGTAAGGGAAACGTATCAGATCTAATTGTAACGAAATAGTTGAAAAAGAAGATGAAACCTTGACATTTGGTTTGTTTAATGAAGAAGATTCCATAGTTTTAGCAACTTCTCCTAGGAAAAAACTTGAACCCTTTTATATCTCATTGTACATCAATGGATGTAAACTCAGTAATTGCATAATAGATTCAGGTGCATTGGATAATGTTATGCCTTATTCTGTAGCTAAAGCTTTGGGTCTCAATCTTACTAAAGTGCATGGAAGATGCTATTCAATGGATGCCAAACAAGTTCCCTTACTCAAAAAAATTAAAGAAGCTCAGGTAGCTTTAGCTTCACATCCAGAAAAGAAGCTCCTATTGACTATCCTAGTAGCTGATATCCCAGCAAGCTATGGACTTCTGTGAAGTAGAATTTTTTGTCATGACTTAGGAGGAGAAATAAAATTAGACTGGTCCCAAGTAGTAATACCTATTGGGAATAAGAAAGTCAAATTAGAACCTGAAGAAAAGGAAAAGTTCACAGTGTTGAAATCAGATGACCCTAAAGCATACTTTTTTAGTGGTCAAGGCTCTTAAATTTTTTTGGTTCTATATCGTACATTCACATTCAATAGTTTTTGTCCCAGATGTAGCAGTAAAGAGTGTACTGTCACAATAGGATATAGGTTTCAATGTCAGAGGAAAGTGGGTAGAAAAAATACAAGAATATGATATAGAGATTAAACCTACCAAGTTAATAAGAGGGAATTCTCTATGCAAGGCAATTGCAGAAAACAAAATCACTGAAAAGTCAAAAGAATTAGGTGAGAAGAAATTGGTGTTAGCTGTAGGTCTCTACAACTCATGGTTTGAAAAAATCTCTTACCTTTTAACATATGGTGAGTGTCCAAAAGGCCTAAATGCAAAGCAAAGAAGAGACCTTAAATTAAAAGTAGCTAAGTATGTGATTTGGGATGGTAAGCTTTTCAAAAGAGCTATTGACAGTACTTTTCTTAGGTGTGTAGATAAACAACAGCAAGAAAATTTGTTGAAGACATTTCATGACGAAGCTTGTGGAGGATATTTCTCTTCATCAATCACAACATTTAAAATACTAAGGCAATGTTATTACTAGCCCGGGATGTTTAAAGATGCATATGCTTGGGTAGAAAAGTGTGAAAAGTGCAAGATGTTTTTCGGACATCCTCAACTAGCTACCCTACCTTTGAGACTTGTTATCATCAAAGGGCCTTTTCAAAAGTGGGGCCTTGACTTTTTTGGTCCTATTAGCCCTACATCCAGTGCTGGTCATTAGTATATAATAACTGTAACTCACTATTTCACTAAATGGGTAGAAGCTAAAGCTACGAAGAAGACTACTTTGGAGGTGGTATGTGAATTCATAAAAGAAAACATTTTGGTTAGGTTTGGTGTTCCTATTAAACTAGTGATGGATAATGCATCGCATTTTTTTTCAATCAAAATTACTAATTTATGTTTTGAGTATGGGATCAACATTGGTCATTCATCTTATTATTTCCCTCAAGCCAATGGCAAGGTAGAGTCTAGCGATATGAACTTAATTAATATTGTTAAGAAGCTAGTCTTAGATAATCAAAAGACCTGGCACAAAAAGATTCATGAGGTACTCTGGGCAGATAGAGTGACACCCAAAAGGGCAATTAGTATATCTCCTTTTGAACTGGTTTATGGAACTGAAGCCAATCTGCCTCTACCTTTAGAGTTAACCACGAACAAACTCAGAATAGTAATTGAGGATGATGTCTATAAGGATGGTTTGGAAAAGAGGATCCTATATCAGAGAAAACTCAAAGAATAAAGGAGAGAGATTGTAGACCACATTACACAGCACTAGATGCGAGTGAAAGAGCTTTTTGATATGGTGTTGCTTTGGGAAAAAAGAAAGGCTCCAAAAGGAATGCATAAGAAGTTTGATGCTCTATGGAAGGGTCCATTTAGAATTTAACAAGCATTCACAAAAAATTCTTTCAAATTGTCATATGAAGATGGTGAAGTACTACCGCTGACTTATAATGGTCAGGATCTCAAGTTCTATCAAATTGCAAATTGAAAATAGGTAGCCCTTGTACTATACTATTGTTAAACTTACTGTCTTGTGTGTGTCTTAGTTAGCCTTTTCCCTTTTATTTTCTTTTCCTTGTTCCTTGTTTTGTTTATTTTTTGTTGTGTTGTCACCTTTTATCTTCTTTTGTGAAACCAGAGATTCTAAGTTCCTTGCTTGGGCATACTCTACCCAAGTCCCTAGTCAAAGCCAGCTATTGCCTCATTTTTTACCATGTACCAATTTTGCAAAGTGGATATTAAATTGTATTGTATTTAGTAGGGTCGAGTCGATCTTTTCTTCCTCAAGTGATAAGTATCTCCATCGGGTTTTCATCTTTTCCCTTCTCCCGCATTGAATGGATGGGTGGGTTTTCTTTATCATCACGAGTCTTTTGGGTAGTTTAGGACCTTGCTCGATGGAGATTCTTGAATTATGTTACTTTAGATGAACTAATTGTAGCTCATTTTGTTTCAGACATGAAGAAAGTTGAAATGGTAGAAAATCTAGTTTCGTCTTCTCTTTGGCAAGTTTTCGCACCCTGAAGGTGAAACCCTGCCAAGATTCAAAAATGTGGTTTGCAAGTTTAAATTTAGAGAGATGAATTATTTTACGGATATATTATTCAAGTATTTACATTTTTTAACTACGAGAATCATTCAAAACTCACTATGATGACTAAAAAAAAGCATTGGCAGAAAACTCAGAAATAGCTTCTCCTTGACGGGTTTCGAACCAAGAAGTTAGTTTCTCGAAAAGGCATTTGTGAAAAGCTAAAGTGAGTCAGTGGGTCCCATCTTTCACTTGTGAAGCCAATTTTATATTTTTTGGAGGCTTAATGTAAAGTGATTAGGGCAGAGAAGGTAAAACGAGGGTGCAAGTGGAAAAGTGGAAATCGCCTTCTCCTCTGCGGGCTTTCTACCCTCGAAAACAATTTTCTGCAAGTAATAGAAAATCATTCCTGCAAGCATAGTAATTGTGTAAATCGATCATGGGATGTTTTGGGAAAACTATTTGAAGCAAATCAATTGAGTTTGTGAAGGTATTTTAAACAGAATCCAATCAGGCGGATTTCTTCCTAAGGAGTACTTTGTTTCTACTTCTCTGAAACAAGGTAAAAATGGGAAAGTAAGTTTGTAATTAAAGAAAGTTACTGTTGGGCCAACTAGAATAGTGAAAAGATAGAGAAAAATCCATTAGAACCCTCACATTTACTAATTCAATGGATTTATTCTTAAATTTGCTCGTGTTGTGCGGATCGTGAAAATCAACGAATAGATTAAGGGTTCTTATATAAAGACAAAGATAACAGATTTTTAAATTACCATTTTCTTTATTCAACTATTATACCATTGTATTGAATAGTTCTCTCGAAAAAATTTAGAGTTATAGGGTTTACTCTTAGCACTATTCACAATTGTTGAGTTTCAGTTCGCCTCAATATCAGACTTGATGGCCAGAAGATTTGCTGGTTTTGATGGGTTGGGTGGAGTTAAGTCAACATGGTAGAATATCATAGACACTTCACTTCATTTCTTTGACATGCAAGACTTTCAAAGAATACTAAGGATGGAACCAATTCACCTCATAACGAAGATTAGTAGAGGTAGCCAGATTTCTAGTAGCAGTACAAGCTCCAGAGTTGATTATTGAATGCATCAATCCTTACAATTTGGATACAAAAAAAATCTTACTACCAGATCCTCGATTAGTAGAGGTAGCCAGATTTCTAGTAGCAGTACAAGCTCCAGAGTTGATTATTGAATGCATCAATCCTTACAATTTGGATACAAAAAAAATCTTACTACCAGATCAAACAGTGCTAATCTCAATTGATAGGCAAGCGATGGTGAACTGCTTGCAGATTCCAAAATGAGAGGAGTTCTCTGAATCAACAATTGGAGGAGCTATGTCTAAATTCTCTCTGAAGAAGATGCTGTGGCAAAAAGAGATCATGAGTTCTTGGTTCCAAAAGCCAAGGGGAGCTAAGAGTAAGGTCCCTAAAACCCTTTTCAGAACTGATCTCAAGCCTGAGATCGTGGACATTCTGGTCCTCTTGCATCGACTTAAAGGTGAGGTAGAAGCCTTTAATTTTGTAGAACAATATTTATTTTTGGTGCAAATTATTTTCTTGGATACACAATATATTGACTAGGCATATGAGGTAAGTGAAAATCTATCTAGGGCTCTCAATGTAGCTATGTTCTACAATTCATTTTATATGTCTTCTTTCTTGATATATATGTTGGCTTCCCTACAATTGTGGTTAGGAATTCCAAGATTAGAGAATTTCCCTAATGACATGAAAAGCTATGAATTTTATCCATGCCTGCAATTGCAGAATAGTTATGTGGAGTATATCCAAGTAAATGATGTGTTCACAATGAGAATATGCAAGGAACTCCAAGCATGTCCAAAGTGGAGATTCAATCCAGAGGCAATGGCAGTCATCAGTCAATTTGGCAGTTATTTCATTCAATTCTCATCTTTTTCTTATTTATGTCTTGCAGTGTTTGATGGATTTCCTCTAAAGTTTCCTAGATACCTGAATGACATGATTTTACTCATTGAGACCGTGAGGCAAGTGATTCAGGTAAATGTATTGAGCACTAGTTTGAGGAAGAAGGGGTATGAATTCCTTATGAAGGTTGGGGCCTACAGTTGTGAGACTCAATCACATGCTAAAAACATGCTTAAGACATTTGAGAACAAGTACAAGTTAGAAGAGTATGAAGTGGTGAGGCCTATGTTTGACCTAAATGGGTATACCAAAGACATGCTTCAAATTGGAAGCATGATCAAGCATGTTACTACTGTGGAAGATTATTGGGTAGATTATAAAGATGACTTGGAAAGCTGAGATAAGGCTTTTGCTAGATTGACAGTGCATCAAATAAGGACATATGGCATTAACTTAGATGTGGAAGGGCTAGAAGATGATGGGAAAAATATGTATAGTAATACATATTTGACCAAATTGAGAAATACTCTAATCAGTTCAGAGCTATATGTTGATATGGAAGAAGACCTTGATGTTATGATGGCCCAGATCATCAAGAGAACCAGAAAATGGGTTAAGTGGACAGCAAAAAAGGGATAGAGTAAGAGCAAGATTACTCAAGCTTCTCCAGCCAATGCTATTCCCACTTCTTCTCAAAGTGCCACACCATGTTACAACTACAGCTGCTCAAGGACCTACTCAATCTACAGGAGGAACTAACCAACCCCCGAAGAAGAACATTTTAATAACTCTAACTTTCCAAGGTAGTACTCTACCAGTTATTGGAGCCCAAGCTAGCACCAAAGAAAAGAGGACTGAAGAGCTGAAAGATGGTGTTACTACTCCAGTCTCACCTCCTCATTTTATTGCTCCAGCCTCACCTCCTCATGTTACTATTCTAGTATCACCTCCTCATGTTACTACTCCAGTCTCATCTCCTCATGTTACTCCAACTCCATCTCCTCATCATAGCCCTGGTCCATCTATAAGTGCTCCCCTTTTGAAGCCAACTAGTTCCCCCATTCAAATATTAGAGATCGGGGATGAAAAGAGCAATAGTAGTGAATCCACTAAATCTAACGAGGCTGCAAGGAAAACTCAAGAGGAAGAGACATCCCCAAGTTCATCTAGGCTTCTGTTTCAAGATCCAAAGAATCCTTTTTTTGCAACTACAATGGCAGTGACTCTGGTGAAGAAGAAAATGTTCAGTATAGAGTCACTTAGGGCTACTTCTAAAGTGATTAGTACAAAGTCCTGGCTAGAAGACACCTTAGAAAGGAAGAGAAAGAGGAAAGAGGAGAGTATCCCTACAAAAGATACTATGTCTCAAGTAGTTCACTTTGGGTCTACAATAGTGAAACCTAAGAAGTAGAAGACTTTATCAATATTTTGGCAAGATCCAGAAATAGGAAACTTGACAATGGAGATAGCAAATCCAAACAAAGCAGGGAGAATTGAGGACATGACACCCGTTGATTTCACTCTGCATTCAATTGATCTTGGAGAGGCTAGACATGATACAAAGGTGGGCCTATGGAGATCAAGTAATGAGGTGATAGAAGAACAATTGGAGAGCCTCAAATTGTTGAAAATCAAGATGAAGGCCGAGATTGAAGAATTGAAAAGATTTATCAAGCAGTTAGTTGTTCCATTGGCAACCATTACTAGTGTGCTTGCTACTAAGAACCTTATAGTGGAAGAAGTGCAAGCTTTCATCTCATAGCTTCACAAAGATAGGCATTTTGGCCAGATCAAAAAAGAATGGATGAGAAAATCAATGCAGATGGAGTTGCTTTGATCAACCAAATTGGAAATGTTATCCTTCAATTGGAGACTGAGAAGGATAATATCATATCTAATCAAAATACTTTGGCCACGGAGAAGGCAAGATATGATGAGTGCATTTCCCTCCTAAAAATGATAATCCAAATGAAGGCAAAGGAGGCAGTTGAAGTGAAAATTTTGAAGAAAGGGACTGAGCCTCTATTTGAATGGCTTTAAAGCATGTAATTTAAGTTGGAGATGTTTCAAGAGGCTAAAGAGGGACTCAAAGAAATAGGGGAAAAAGTGAGGAATACCCAAGATAGAGCATTCAAAATCATGCAAGGATTACACACTGACCCACAAACCAGTGGGCAAGGGAAAGCTCTTATTGGGGTAGAAGTAATGAAAAACAACTTCTCCACATACTTGAGTAATCTATCTGGAATGACTTCAAGCACTCAAAATAGAGCGGTAGAGTTCCAGACGCTTGGTGGATATGTACATGTGGCTGCTAAAGAATAGACGAGTCAGCTAAATGAAGTGAAGGAGCTAGCTTGAGAGCACTCTAAGTGGCTCTTAAGATTCTCTTAAGATTCACTAATGTACATGTGCCTAACCACAAAGAAATGATTCCAATTATAGTTTATGGTAAAGCATATAGAGCAAAAACTAAAAAGGGAAAGAAGCTCAAGTGATTCAGTTGATGCCCCCTTTTCATTTTTTATGGAAATCTTTGCAAATTTTGTAAATTTTGTAATACGACAAACTGGCATCTTGCCATTTTTTATCCTCAGAAGATGAATTGATTAAAATTCCTATTGTAATGGTCATCTCTCATACTCTATATGTATGATGTTGAATGATTAATGATAGGTCAAAAAATTTTGGTGTTGGATACTTGATGTTGCAGAGTCAATTGAAGAGTATTTTATGTCAATTATTCTCTATTCCAGTAAGTTGATAGTTGTTAATTAGTTGATTATTTCTCTTAAACTAAGTTACAATAGAAACAAAAGGATTGTTTCATTCCTTTGTTTCAAGGTTGTGAATAAACACAGTAGGATATGCTATGAAATATTCAGAAAGGACTTGTTAGACCTTTTTATTATTCTATTTTTATCTCTGTTAATAGTTTTTATTGATTAGTTGAATGCTGATTGTATGAATTCTTAGGATGTGTGAGTTCTATCACTTGGTTCATAGACTAAGAAGTTCACCTTGCCTGGATTAAGTTCTGCTTAGGCTTAATTCAGTTTACCTCTTCTACTCTTAAGTTAAGAGCATACCCTATGTTAGTTTTAGGATTAAAACATAATTCATTGCATATTATTCCATAAGGGAGCTATACCTACCAATTCAGAGAAAAGCCAATAGTCAAAGAATGACTTTTCAACTGTTGTAACCAGATATTGGTCACGATTTGGGCACTAAAGGTCATATTCTTAAGGAACAAGGAAGGAAAAATCTATTTACCAACAATGTTGTAAACCAATCCCCTTTGAAGTGAAAAATCTTTCAAACTGATGGCTGACATATTCATCACCATTGTCTGTGAACAAAACTTCGATGACTTTCCCAGATTTCTTTTGTACAAAAATTTTGAAGTCCTAAAAATGATCAAATACCTCTGACTTCTATTTGAGAAAGTACACCCAAGTATATCAAGAAAATTCATCAATGAATATGAGGACATATCGAGCCCTACTGAAAGAAGGATGCTAAAATGGACTAGCCAAATCACTGTGAACTAACTCTAGTATCTGTGAAGCTCTTTGTGCCTTACTTTTGTCAAATTTTTCCTTGGGATGCTTACCAAGAATGCAACCTTGGCAAACACTGCTTGAGAACTGAACCGAAGGCAACCCTATGACCATGCTCTATTGGTTGAGTTGATGAAAATAGTAAAAGTTAAGATGGCCAAACTGTTCATGCCATAATTTACTCACATCATTAGAGTGAGTGAGAAAAATAGTGGAAGCAGGATTAGTAACAAAGTGAGAAAATAGATAGATTCATGATTGATGATCTGCTTTCCCAACTACAATTGTAAAATCACTGTGCAACTCACATATCTCCATTGAATCAGGAGTGAACTCAACCCACTTGCCTAAACTTTTGTGAGTGATCTAGTATACTAATAGGAAATTAGTTGATAATGAGGGTCCATAAAGAATATCATGGAATGTGACATGCCTCACATCAACAAACCCTCCCCCATGCATCTCAATACGAGTTTCATCACCCATCAAAATAGAAGGCATAGTACATGGCTCCAAGGATGCAAGTTCTTTCTTAGATGAAGCCATGTGGTGTGAAGCACCTGAATCAAGAACCCAAGTGGATGGTGAGGAAGCAACTACAACAAGAGCCTCGTCCTTTCCTTTTCCCTTGTTATTTTATTTTGCCTTGTTAGACCCTTCATTAGAACTTTGTTTGATAGACTTAGGAACACTAATATTATTCTTCTCAAGAATGTATGTCAAGTGATCAATTTGTTTCTTCAAACATTTATGTTCATCATGATCGGGTCTTTTACAATAGGCACATTTGACCTTTTATTTCTTAGGCTTATCACCCTTGGAAGATGGGGTATCAATAGTTTCTATTGAAGCAATCGGTACCTGATCCTTCTTTTCCTCACTATTATTTTGTTTCTCATCCGTACTATTTTTGTTACTACTTTTTCCTTTTTATTCTTTTGTGCCTTGGTTAGCAACCAAGGCATGTGACTTAGAGGACTTAAGAGTGCCCATTTGGATTAGCTTGTCCTATTCTCGAGTGAGATTGATAGAAAAATCATCTAAAGATGGCATGGTGAATTGAGTACTAAGTGCACCCTTAGTAGCATAGAAGGTAGAGACAAACAGAGAGTATTATGAACTTAGCTTAGAGAGAATACTAAAAATCAGTTGTTCATCTATTTTTTCAATTCCACATTGTTTTACTTGCAACCTTAATGATTTCAATTTTTTAAAGAAATCCTAGATTGTCTTGAAATTGCTTGGACTTAAACTAATTAGTTCATTTTCCAACATATGACCCCTCATTGAATATTGTGTGCCAAATAATATTTCTAGCTCTATCCATATTTCATTTCATGTATCCAAAGACTCAATGTGAAATAGCTAGTCAAGAGAAACAAACAAACACAATGTTCCATATGCCTTATCACATTTCTTAAACCACTTTAGGTTTATCTTCATCTTTATTAGGTTTAGTTTCAAGTCCCATAGCTATCATATTTAATCTAGCTTTCCTTAAGTGAATTTTCATGCTTGATTTCCACTCAAAGTAATTGTATGGAGTTAGGATGGGCATATTTTTTTGATCCATGATGAAAAAATGTAGAGAAGAAATGTTAAAAAGAAGAGAACCCAGCCATGACAATTCCCCCCCTTTTTACTCAATCAAAGACCCCCCCATCCAAGAAATATGATTTGGCACTTTATTTTAGTGCATTTACAACTACCACTAGTAAGAAATACTAAGTGATCTTGATTTCAATGCATTACAAAAACCCTCATGAAGACCATATGTTGAAAGTGAAACTTGGGCACAATACTCAAGGAAACAAATAACACCACTAGGATCTACTTGAAAAATTATGCACTTTCAAAAAAAGAATCACCTTGATATGAGATCATATGAGAAATTTATGATCCTCTGAAGTTTCCAAAATGACAACTATGCAAAGTCACCACCAAAAATCTACAATTTCTAAAAAATTTATGCATGAAAATCAAAAATCAATTGCACTAGTAGATAGAGCAAAAAAAAAAGCCAAGATCATAACAAGAATCATTGAAATCGGAGTCTATATGAGCAAGAATGGGGCATTTGAAAATTGCATTCAAACCAGTGACTACCAACGGAGAGGGGTATGGATGTAGCTTTTTATGCTCAATTTTAAAAAATATATAGATTGCATGCAAAAACTAAAAGATATCAAGATGGTTTTTTGGGGTTGCGAACAAAACCCAGAAAGTGTTTTTCTTGCTAATGTACAAAAGATGTAGTTGTAGTGTAAATCAGATGCCTTTAATAATAAAAAATGGCCCCAACAACCAAAAAATGATCTCAAAAACCAAAAGACATCATGAAAAGATTGAATCAGCCACCCAATTCAATAAATGGCATGCTAGAACCTACAACATTTATTGAAAATACCAAATATGCAAGTTGGTTGTCAAATTTGAGATTGAAACCCCAGTTTTGCAACTTGTATGATGATCTCTGATCTTGGTGAAATGAAAGTCAAATTTGACTTTCTCAAGCATCCTGGATGCATTGAAACAACTAGAAATGTTGTCGATATAACCAAAAATGCTACAATCACCCTGATTCCATAAAACACGTGTAAACCCCAAAGATTAAAATGTTTTTGTCAAACTTTTTTGATTCTCAAGATCATCCAAAGATGCAATAGAAGAGCATACTATATTTTTCAAAATTTATTATCCCCCCCCCCTAAATCTCTCAAATAAGGAAACTAAAATCTACTCTTGCACATAGAATAGGTCTAATACCATGTTAGAATTTGAAAAGATTAATAACCTAGAAAACTAGTGCAAAGAATAAATATCTAAACTATGAATGTAAATGATACAAAATCAAAATAGAAACATAGAGTTAGTGTCCAAGAGAGTAATGAAAGTACTAGAAGCAAAATAGTATTAAGAGGGTGAAAAATAAGAGATGAAAATACAAGCTAGGTAGCATGCTTATATAGGCTAGGAAGAGGGAGGAGGTGGCAACACTGACCAATGAGGAGCAACCGTCTATCGAACTAAAGATAGCAAAGTATCTTTCCAAAATAGCTAATGGATGCTCACATGTAGGAAGGTGACACCTCACAACCATTCACCTAATAAGAAATGCTTTATTAACCTAAGAGAGATTATTAAAAGTGTAGGAAAAACCTAGCAATATTGGGAAAAATAAATAACTATTAGGAAATAATAAAAACTACACTAACACTCTACTCATGAAATTTTATGTTCCTATGAAAATAAAATGCTTATAACAAGCAAAAATGATATATTTTTTCTTTTCTTTACTTTTTTCTTTGCTTTGCAAATACACCTGTAAGTTAGTTAATGTAATATCATAATAAAATAAAAGTAACCCTACAAAACCATTTGGTTATCTATTATGATAAATCAAAAAATTGGAATGCAAGAGAAATGTAAGCAAACTAAACTCCTAAAACTAGAAAGATGTAAGTAATAGATCTATATGAAAAAACACAACTCAATAGAATTGGTGGAAATACAAATGGGAAAAGTATACTTTTGAGAGGGGGGGTGAATCAGAAGTACTTCAACTCTAATGAATAAAACTTTCAACTTTAAAATGATGCATGCATAAACATATTGAAATAACATGTAAAGTAAATGCATCCACATAAACACTTCACACTAGATATGATTACCCATAAACCCTCCAATGAGAAGGTAAATTAGGGTGGGGATGACACCCATAATTCTTCACTACTGCAGCAATAAAGTTCACCTATTAAGGTTACATGATTTGACCATTCTCATGATCTGCCCTATGAGAGGCTTTCCCTATTAAAGGATTACAAAGAATTTTTAGATCCTACCTTGTTAAAAGTGTGCCTGGCTAAAGGACTTTAGAACACTCACTTGGAATGTCACCCTATTAAAGGATTTATCTATGACTATTAAATCAACTTTGATACAATGATTTCATCCTGCTAAAATAGTTGTTAAAAAGTATAGTAGAATGTTTGATTTGATACACTTACAATATGATATTGCTGATTTTAGATCCCAATATAGTTCATCTCGATTCTCCTTGATCTGATATGAAACTGATGTAATTTTGATCCTCTATTTTGCAAACTAATTCTACAATTCTATCCTTCTTCTAAGTCACCTTGAATGTATGTTGATCAATTCACCCCTTTCACTGCTATCATCACTTTCTCACATGCATTATATAATGCTTTCTCTTATACATATTGAATTAAGAGACCTCATCTCCCTTTAAAAATACTTTGGTGGCTTAGGGTTAGGTATGAATCTACAATTGAAATTCATCCAACTTTCCCACTCAATTCCCTCCATTTTTTTGATTGGTTGCATATTGATCACATAGGGAACCCAGATAGATTCGATCTTATCTTCAAAGCTTCAAGATCAATCCACATGTCAGCTCAAAAATGGTTTACATAGTTGTTTTTGCCATCATAAACAACTAGGTCAATTATATGTTACTCAGCACTTGTTTAATACTGATGCTCAACACATACTATGATTATTTCCGGCTTGGCACTTGAACTTTCTCAACATGTATTGTTCACTTGGCACTTGAACTACTTGGCTCAGTCTATTTTCTTGGCACTTGATTTACTCAGCACTCATTGCAACTTGGCATCTATACATATTATACTCGGCATATGTTACTAGCTCATCATGAACTTTAGTAAAAAGCTTAAGTGTGTTGACACTCAATTGTAAAAACTAATCTAAGATCAACAATGTCCCCCTTTGACATGAGTGGCAAAAACACTTAACTATACATGATGAATCTAATTTTCTCGAGTATAATGCACATCTAATTTGGCATATATACAAGACTTCAAAATTCTTCAAAATTTTGTAAAGGACTATATACCTCAAAAAAAAATTATGACTCCCCCTGAGTTAATGTGTCTTTTCTATATCCAAAATATCTCTTAGAGTAGATTTGACTCTACTAATACTCTTTGTCTTCATTTTGAATTCTGATACTCTTTATCTAATCTCTTATAATATGATGCCCTATTTCTACTTTCCTGCTTATTGCTCCCCCTTTCTTCTTTGTGTTTATTTTGTAACTTCCCCTTTCACATGTCTCCCCCTTACATAAATCTTCTCTTTTAATATTTCTCCCCCTTTAAATATTTCTCCCCCTTTTTTGACACTGACGTCGAAGGGTTTATACACTAAGTGTGTATTTATCTAGGAAGTTCTTGTTAACCATTACAATTTTGAGAGCAACATCCCAGTTATCTATTGCAATATCTAATGACTTGATTTGGATGGTTGTCTCTGCTACAAGGTGAACTAAGCCATTAAGTGTTGAAAGATTAGGATCTTTCTTGAGTATTGTCTCAGCATAGGCTAGTTCTTTTTGTAAGAATTTGCCTAAGGGAAAAATTCACCCAAGAACTAAGAACTCAAACACAAGCACAACTGTAGACCAAAAATGGAGAGAGTATGATCAAAATAACAATGTATTCAATACTTGATACAAGAGTACACTAGGAGTGCCTGAATATAAAGGCCTCAGGAGAGCTTCTAGAATGCATAGAAGTTAGCATCATGATGTGTCATATAACCGAGCACATGTCCACCAGATATGGATTATCCTCCATTAAGCACGAAAGTAAGTGCGGTGATGAGAGGATAAGCATACAAGGGTGGGACACACAAAACAGTGTTGTAGACACCATGTGCTCAAATAGAAGTGCGTACTCTTGTGTTGTCAACATGACAACTCACAAGGTTGCACAAACTCCTAAGTGTCTCATAAATAAAAATAATAAAATAATGCAATATAATTAAATAATGCATTAACCTAAGTAAACTTAAGTAAGTGTAAATAGTAAAGTACATATTTACACCAACACCCCACCTTAAGTGCAACTTAGGGGAATGCCCATAAGCTTACGAACTAGGATGAAGATGCATAATGGGTCCTGGCTACTAGGCCATGTTAGGTACCCAAGTACATAATGAAAATGCAATCTCCGATAAAGCGGGGAAAGAGGGAAAACCTCATGGGAAAAACCCTCCCCCAAAAAGAGAGATAGAAGAGGATGCATCGATGGATGGAGTAATCAAGACCCCCCCATTATGACATACATCCAGTATATACAAAAGAGAATGAGAGAAGGAAGAGAGATAGAATAGGCTCCCCCCCCCCCCAAAAGAAGAATACCAACAAGTAAAAACTCCTCCAATGAACAAGCTGGTCCAAGAATGCAGAAAGGTGTTCCTCCCCTTAGGAAGAAACAATGCCTAAGGTACTATCCTAAAAATGTGTTCTGGCCCTGAAACCTGCTCAACTATCCCTGTACTGATGCTAAAGTTCACCCCTTCCAACTGTGCTAAAAAGAACGAATGCAGATTTGTCAAAGATGTTTGTTGAACCTGTTCCACTGAACCATCTGTCTCCTCTACTGACAAAGAGACCTCCACTAATTGCTTTTCATAAGGATCCACAATCACGCCAACTTGTATAGATTGATCATGTAGAGAATGGACATGAGGGTCAAAGTGAGCCCTCACAATAATTGTAGAAGAATCATCATCAATGAGAAGATTTAAGTCCTCAAGTCTGTCTCCCAAGTCAAGTGAAGGTGGAGCTGGAAGATGAGATGTACCATGTTGTGATGGACCTTTCACTGTGGCAATATAAGCACATGGACTGGACTGATGTGACCTCTCACTACAACTGTCAACAAAACCCCACATGTCTGAACCTGTTGAAGCACTATCGCTGGTGTCACTATCAGTTTCCACTATGTATGATGTGCAGAGAGGAGTAGAGGATAAGCTCAGAGAACTTTCCTCAAAGTGAATATCCTTCTCCACAAAAATCTCATGAGTCTCTGGATCCATAAGTCTATAAACCTTTGCATTATCTTCATAACCAATAAAGGTACAAGGCCTAGGTGACGGTGCCTTGGAATTTTTGGAAGAAAGGTTAGCCCATGCTGGACAACTGAAGACTCTAAGGTGACTCACAGCTAGTTTTCTACCACACCATGCCTCAAAAGGAGTCTTGCCATCTAAGGCAGGATGAGGAGATCTGTTAAGTATGTGAGTAGCACTGCTAATGGCTTCAACTTCTAATGTAGGATTGAGATACTTGACCTTTATCATGCAACTTGCCATGGTCTTGAGAGTCCTAATCCTCATAGCTACAACATCTATCTTGTGCAAACTGAATGCTGGTGAGTTCTGAAGATCAATCCCCTCAATTTTGCAAAAGTTCTTAAGTCTCCTGTCAACATATATGTTCTCATTGTCCACTCTTAGTACTTTGATGGCTTTCCTTGACTTGTGTTCAGCATGAGCCTTGAATTCTTGAAGTTTGTGAACTACTTCATTCTTATGATGAAGGAATAAAACCCAAGTGAATCTTGAAAAGTCATCAACAAATGCGAGTATTTAGCGGCCTTGGTTGACTGAAGTCACTGCAAACGGTCCTGCTAATACCATGTGAATAAGCTAAAGAAAAATTGGAGCTCGAGAAGACTTCCCTTTATCTTACTTCTCCTTGAGATGCATATCCACAAAACAAGATGGACACTCCCCCTTAGAAAAGTTGATGTTGGGTAGACCTTTGACCATGTGTTTTGAGCAAAGTTTCTAAAGAGAGCGAAAGTCAAGGTGACCAAACCGCTCATGCCATAAGTTGATGTTTGAAGTAGAGTGAGTTAACAAGGCTTGAGAAGAACTCTTAGGTACAAAGTGGGAGAAGGAATAAAGCATGTTGTCATCATTGACTTTCCCAACTACTACCAATGAATCATCTTTGAGACTTCGCACCATCACTAAATTGGGAAGGAACTCAACCTTATGACCATCTCCAAGGTGAGTGATTTGGTAAACTAAGAGGAGATTAGAGCTTAGATTTGGAACATAGAGAACATCTTTGAATTCCCCATCTTCTTTTTCTACATATCCTTTCCCTTCAACTTCCATCTTAGCATCATCTCCTACAAAGATGTGTGGCACCTTTGACTGCTTCAATGAAGAAAAGTCTTGCTTTGAAGAGCCCATGTGGTAAGAGGAACCTGAGTCAAGTATCCATTCCGAAGAAGAACTTGTGTTGGCCATAAGTGCTTGACCTTTACCCTTTGAAGAGTTAGGAGTAGAATCCTTGGAAGTACCTGGCACTTGAATCTTGTTCTTCTTGAGTAGATTTTCTAACTCATCAATTCTTTTTGTTTTGCAATGATGCTCATCATGATTTGGCTTTTTGCAATATGCACAAAAGAGTTTGTCCTTCTTTTTTTTACTTCCCTTCTTGTTTGAAGAAGAACCACCTTGTTGAGAGGAGTCATGTTGTGTCTCAAATTGTGTTTTCTACTTCCACTGCTTCTTCTTGTTGTTGCTTTTTCCCTCTTGACTAGATGTATGATCATCACGAGCTACTAAGGCTTTGGTCTTAGATGACTTGAGAAGACCAAAATCACCAAGTGAGATTGTTCAACAATGAACATGTCTGCAAATCCATCAAAGGAAGGCTTCTAGTAAGCAGATCCTATGGTCAACTTGTGAGTATTAAAAATCGAAACAAAGTTAGTGTACTCAAAAGGTAGCTTCTTCAGGATGTGATGTATCAACCTATCATCCTTAATGGGATTTCCACAATCTTTTAGAAGTGCCCTATACTCATTGATTTTGATGATATAATCCTAAATTGTGTCATAATTCTTAGGATCTCAGAGAAGTAGATCATCTTCAATCTGAAATCCCTTTTCTTCATCCACTTTACCATACAACTGTTCAAGTTTATCCCAAGCTTCCTTAGATTTTGAACAATTTTTAATATGGAAGAGAAGATTGCTATGTACACAACTCCTGATAACACCTAAAGCTTGTCGGTCATGAATTGTCCAATCAATGAGTTCTTTAGCATCAGTAGGTTTAGTGATTGTACCATCAACATATAAACTATATCCTTTTTCCATTAATCTACTCCATGCAATATCTTTCCATGTAGTATAGTTGTGTGAAGTTAGAGGAGGACATTTAAAACCCATGATGCAGAATTGAAAGAGCACAATAGAGAGACACAAAAAACACAGTATACTCCCCCCCTTTTCACTCAATCGAAAGACCCACCCAAAAAAGATGCTTTGGCACTTTATAAGTAGTGCATTTACAATGGGCCACTTGTCAAAATGAACAAAGTGGACTTGCTGATTTGGCTTTTACAACTGCCTTATGAGGCTAAAATCTGTCACTTAAACACTGTAGCTCAGATTTACAACAATTCTAAAAAAGAATGAAAGCTTACAATGCCAAAGAAGGCCTAATTCTGAAAGTGAGAAATTTTTCCACACAACTCTAGAATCTGACTTCAAATCTAGAAATTAGACAAAAAAATATGCACTTTCAAAAAAAATGGAACTTGAAAAAGTGAACAGATGTGCCCGTACGGAGCTTCTGAAGTTGCAAAAGGCAGGATTATGCATGTACAATGACCAAAAAATGAAATTTCTGCAAAATTTGTGCACCAAAACTAGAAAAAACACCACCAATGGAAAATTCAGGAAATTTTACCCAATTTCAAAAAAAATTGCACCTGAATCGGAGTCTAGATGACCGAGATATCAGCTCTCAAAGTCAATTAATAATATCAAGTTTCCACAATCCATTGTTAATGATGGATCATACTTTTTTACTTCCTTCTCTCATCCTGATGATGGATCACAGAGTGTGATCCGAAACGTTATGATAAAAAAACTTACACAATCAAATCCAGAAGCAACATCATCATCTCAAAGTCAAGCTGCAAAACTGAAAAGCAATCTGGAGAGGGGTCTGGAGGAGAAAATATGAGTCTAAATTTGACATTCATACGGCCATCAAAGTAGTTATAAAAGACCCTAGAATGATATCTAGACGGGCATCAAATTTAATCCAGTGAAATGATGACCAGCAAAAAAAAATTGCACCCAGTGCTGACGTGGCAAGCTGAGTCAACAGTCTGTACTGTATGGATGTACGGATGCTAATGTGGAAAAAAAAGCCAGCTATCCATGGGTGATGTGGCAATACTAGGCTTATGTGGCAAATTAGCAGTGTCACCTTCTGACGAGGCAATGAGTTGTCCTGCGTGGCAAGGGAGCAATTTTTCAACCCAATTTTTGTTGCTGTCGAAAAATGCAAAGACGTTGCCAAAAGATGACGGATATTGTGCCATGAAGGCTAGAAAACACCTCTCATGTGGGTGGGAAACCTTCAAACCACTGTCAAAAAATAGTGCAGACACACTAGAGGTCACGAAACCACTATTGCGAGGCGGGAAAGATGAAAACCACTGCTGAAAAAAATGAAGTCTTCAGCACGAGAGTTTATTTCGCTACCGAAATTTTGTGCAGCGTTGCTAGAAACAACTCAAATGTGCCGGAGGATCTATTTAGGCAGGCAGGGTTTTAACCATCATCAGAGTACGGATGTCGAGGTCAAAAATTGCAAGCAGCAGTGCCAGTTATCTACGAAAAAAGATCCCACATTCATGGGTAGAGTTTGCAATGCTCGTTTTAAAAATAGACTTTCGTAGAACGCTGAGTAAAGAGCCATCAGGTGAGTAAACAGTTGCCCGAATGGTGCCACCGGTTATGTGATGCTAGCTCTCTGGGATGTTTGGTCCGCCGCCAACGGGTGGAATATTTGATACGTCGGTTGGTCACACAGCCAGTGGAAATTGCCAAAAATAGTTGACGATTATGTATGAGTTTGGCCCATGGATTTGATAGCTCGCAGAGTAATAAAATAATAAAATATTTTTGCCCAAATAATGTACCGAGCCGGGGTGTCACTGGTCGGTTCGAGAAAAAAATTTCTCTGCCTGATTTAAATCTGAAAACTAATAATTTCAAAAATAACTAGAAATAATTCTAGAAATTACAGAGAAGAGATAATGCTCAGATCTGAAAAATAAATGCAATAGATCCAAAAATAATCATACCCATACTGCAAATCGGGGCCTCCGAGTTTTGATTTGCAAAAAAAATTTGCCTCATGGTCAACTATGGGCTAAAGTAGGCATGCTTATAGTCAATTTTTTCCGGTTCAGCGTTCCAAACCCAATGGAGAGGTCAGATTTGATGCTGGACACTCCCAATTTCTGCAGCACTCCAGATTTAGGCTGAGGTGATGAAGCAAACAAGAGGTCTCGAATGACTTGTGAAGAGAAAGTCTCCAAGATCTGATACCATGTAAGAATTTGCCTAAGGGAAAAATTCACCCAAGAACTAAGAACTCAAACACAAGCACAACTGTAGACCAAAAATGGAGAGAGTATGATCAGAATAACAATGTATTCAATACTTGATACAAGAGTACACTAGGAGTGCCTGAATATAAAGGCCTTAGGAGAGATTCTAGAATGCATAGAAGTTAGCATCATGATGTGTCATACAACCAAGAACATGTCCACCAGATATAGATTATCCTCCATTAAGGACAGAAGTAAGTGTGGTGATGAGACGATAATCCTACAAGGGTGGGACACGCAAAATAGTGTTGTAGACACCATGTGCTCAAATAGAGGTGCGTACTCCTGTGTTTTCAACATGACAACTCACAAGGTTGCACAAACTTCTAAGTGTCTCATAAATAAAAATAATAAAATAATGCAATATAATTAAATAATGCATTAACCTAAGTAAACTTAAGTAAGTGTAAATAGTAAAGTATGTATTTACACCAACACTTTTTGTAGGATTTCCATGTGTGGGGTTAGGGAGGCTTTAATTTGAACTAACTTGGCTCTAGTATTAGCCTCTTCTATTGTTAGTACAACTAACTCCTTTTGTGTGTGAAGCATAGAATGAAAGTGCTTCTCACTTTGAGCTGGGTTTTGTGGTAACTACATACCAAATATTTTCAAGTTTCTCTCCAGACTCAAAATCCTTTGACTCATTTCTTGTGTGAAGAGTGTGGAGTCACACAATTTAGTGTACAATGAGAATATATTCTCAAGTACCTTCTTCACCTTTTCTATTTTTGTAGCCAATTCCACTTGTGATAGTGCTATTTCACTTGATATTTTCTCATTTACTTTTCCTTGAAATTTCCTTCTAGACCATTCCATAAGTTTTCCATTAGTCTCCTAGTCTTCATTTGTCACCTATTCAACAATTTCTAACAATTGTTCCAATATTGGCTTAGCTGCATTAGATGTTTTCAAGAAAAATGCATCTAAAAAGATGTCTTTTATCTCATGTAGTGCTTGCCTTTGTTTATACTCCTATCTGGGTATCTCTTGGTTCTTTTTCCTTTTCAATGCCTCCTACATTTCATTTATATGTTCAATGTTCATGGTTGCATAGTCATATTTTGGTATGACAATTTCTTCATCTAATGTTGGGTCTCCATATTGAAGTACCCTTGAAACCTTTGTGGAGCTTGAGCCTGGTGCTAAAATTTGAAGTGGCATTGCTTCAATGCTCGGATTCTGAAGAACTTTTTTAGGAGTGTCAGTAGTTGGAAAATTAACCAATGTTTGGATGGCTTCCTACTCCTTTTCCTTTGGAATGTCCTTCTCTTCTTGTGATCCTCCTTGATTAATCACAATTATTTGTGATGCACCTTGAGTTTGTGTAGTATGAACAAATACCTTTGTATGTCTTGTTTGTTCCTTTGTTGGCTCCTCAATAGTTTGAGTTTGATGTTTAGTGAGTACAACTTTCCTTGTGGTATCAACCTTGGATGATGTATCTACTGATGTTTTCTCTTAAGGTTGTCCACTGGTAGCTATAGGGATGGCAGAGGATGTTTCTTCTATAGCCACCTTGTCCTTAGTTAGGTCAGCTACTACTTTCTGCAACTCATCTACACTGATCAATATTGGATTGTCAACAACTTTTTGCATAATGTTGATTGGTCAAGTACCATCTTTATATCCTCTGTAGTGAGTGGGTTGATGTTTTGAACTAAGTTTTCAGGAACATCCTTCACTATTACTATCTCTGTAGGTGTGTTGGTGTCATGTGGAGGGCTTAGTGGTGGTACTTGTGTGTTTGGCACACTTTGATCTGTTTGTTGCTCCTCATTAGTTGTCATTTCATCATTTTCTGTATTCCCTCCTCCACCATGTTATTTGCCTTTTCTTTTTCAACTTCTCCTTCTTTTTCATTCTCTTACTCTTCTTCATTGTTTATCCCCTCAAAGGGATCTTCCTCTTCTTCCTTAATTGTAGTTAGCCCATATATTAGCTTCCACATTTGAGTTGACTTTTTGACAACGTCTTCAATCTTATTTTGAAGAATGTTGAAGGCCTTGTACTTGGGTGAAAAATTGCTTCCATGTTTCTTGTTGGCCTCTGTTATTTGGCCTTTTGATAATTTTGGCATCACTTGTGGCAATGTGCATTCTCTTATTTCTTTCTCCTTGTTTAGGCAATAATGCCATTTATTTTCAATAATGGAATATAAATCCTTAGGCATAATAATGTCAAATTCAAGAGGGGTATTCTTGAATTTTTCCATCATGGCATACACTGACTCCTCAACCTTATTTTGATCTTCTCTATTTAATTTATTGAATTCAATATTTTTCAAACTAGTCAAGTCTACATTATCCCTTATACTATCACAAATGTTTTCAAGATTAGATTTGGGTGCATGACTTATCACTCCAAACTAGCTTCTATCATCTGACTCGATCATCTCTTCATCAAATTCTGGTTGTGCAACATATTTCCTCCTTAATTTCTTCTGCACCAGACTTGGTTACTCAATAGCCTTCTTCTTCTCTTTTGTTTGCTCCTTAGCCTTCTGAGTGGTGGCTCTTGTAGTTGCTCTTGTAGCTAGAGTAGTAGGCTTGGTAGGGCTTGGTTTAGCAATCTTCTTACCCTTGGGCTGAGCTATTGGCTGTGACTTAGCCTTTCTTTTCTTTGGCTTGTACCACTAGTACTTCCTTAGCTTGTTCCTCCTTAGCACCTTCTTCTTCATCTTCACCCATTCCTTGGGTTAGGGCAAGAGGTTCTTGACCCTAATCTTCTTCTTCTTCTTCTTCTTCTTCATTATCACCTTCAACTCGCTCACCAAATTTGGCTTTCAACTTTTCCACCAATTTATCTTTCTTCTTTAGAGTTGAGGCAATTTTCAACTCCATTTCAACCTTGGATTTCACAACATCATGGTTGCCAAAGGTCATTTCTGACTTATCAATTTCCTCTACAAGTAATGTAGTGATGGTTGCTGATGCTTCATCTATATTAATCTCATACTCCAAAGGCCTTAGCCATCTTACTCTAGGTACTGTAGCCTAGATAAATGTGTAGTCAATATCTATTAAGAAGAAAATGTCATTTAAATAATTCTCCACGAGGAAAATTGAGATTCTCAATCTTTGTTTCCTAGATTGTTTGAAATCCTCAAAGTAGCTAGTCATCACAGACTCAAAGTTATCTCCCATTTGCTCTATGTACTCATTTATATGTATAGCTTCAGACCTATTGGTCTTCCATCCTACCTTACCAAAAGAGAAAAACTCATTATGAACATAGAAAAGTATACATACCAAAATTGAACCAAATTTACATTGAGCACCTTTTGATCTCCTTATTGCTCCTAAATTCTCATTAATTTGCTGCAATTGTAGCTCTACAAGATCATAAGTATGATCTTTCTTCATAATTTTATACCCTACATTGACTACAATACATGGCACATTGTTCAGTCGGCTTGACTGAGAGAATTTGTGAGATATGACCCTCACTACAAATTCTAGAAGTGGATCCTTGATGGTATCAATGGTTATTCCTCTCTTGTTCCACTTTACCCCTGTATTCTTCACAATTGCTTCTTTAGAATTGATCCTTAGAGTTTTGGGTCGTTCTAGGGTTAGATATCTTGTAACCCTATGTACAATCCTTTTTGACAATTTGATGGGTCCTCCTTCCAACCATAGGCATCCATCATAGATTCTGCTCAAGACAATTCTTATCCATTTAGTCTTAAAGACAATGAGGAAATCTAGGGCACGGGTTAAGCCCTTCCTTTCAAGATTTGAAATCCTTCCTTAAACACTTCATTCCCACATAATTTGTCAAATGCTTGACAAATTTTCATGTCTCCTATCCCTCCTACCTTGCAGTTATAGCACTTCCTTACGTCCTGAACCATTATGACCTTGGGTGGAATGATTGACAATGCCCCTTTCAGGTCATTCTTAGATGAAACTTTAGGAATAGGCCTAAAATCTAGTTGCTTAACCTCATTATTGACCAACTAAACTTCAAAAGTTTCCCTATACTTGGGATTTCTAGAGCTAAAGGCCATTTCACAAAACTAGAGTTTCAAAAGATATTAAACTACGTAACTGCATAACTTGGCACGTGAAGAATACCATTTAAGTCAATGAAATGATGCTTGATCTTTGTTGGATTTTGTGTAAAAGCTTCAATCTCTACTCACCAATCACTTCCTTGCTCTGCTTGCTCTTGCTCTATGTTCAAAATGATGAAAAATGAGCATAAATTTTCCCTATACCCTTTCGTAACATTGCATTTAATGCATGGTGCATGTACAGTTGTAAACTTGGCTTCTATGAAATTTATATTTCACTCGACATCCATTTATTTTTCATCACTCAGCAACCATTAAAATTATCCTTACTCGACTTCAATAGGAATTTTTTTCACTTAGCAACCACTACTGACTCAATTTCAACTAATTTTGGCTGACAACTCGGCACACACACTGGAATTTACTCAACAATTGAAGAGAACTTTTCACACTCGGCAGTAAGATGAAAACTTAAAGTTTGACCTTGGTTTTTCCTTGTTGATTTGCATCTTTATTCATGCTAATTTACCCTTTTTTAGTACTAAGTTATCTTAGAACTGATGTATGATGAAATATTTAAATACCAGTCCTGCATACCTCCTTTGCTTAGTTTGATGAAATGTGATCACTTGACCTTTCACGTGAAGTGATCCCTTCATTTGATGTGTTGCATCCATCTTTCTTCTTCCATGTTTTATTCATCTCTCCTCTAATATGCTCAACATCCACTTTTCCTTTTTTCTTTGTTGAACTCTGAGTTGGGTGCTTTTTTCCTTGTTGTGCAGTGGTTGCTGATATGACCAATCTTCAAACAACTAAAGCATGTAGTTTGACTCAACCATCTATTGTAGCTTCCACTAAAATATGTTCTTATGCAATTCTCAGTGATGTGTCCATACTACTAAAAATTATGACAGTTGTGTCTTGTATTGGAATCCCAATTGTAGGAATTTTCATGGTTTCTTCCCTTGTTTGATGACCATGTGGGCTTAGATCTACATTCAAAGGCTTTGTGTCCAAACTTCTGACAATTGTAGTAGTGTTTTTCAAATCTTGGTGCATGCATGGTTTTGGTTTTGCATTCATGTGCCTGATGACCTTATTTGTTGCACTTGTAATAACATGTCATTGCTTGGAATTTTGGCTAGCATTTGCTCTTGTAAACATTAGTTGTGTGTCCTTTCTTTCAAAAATTATGACAAGTAGGTTTAGAATTCTTACCTTTATTGTTTCTTTCCTCAACTACTTTGGATGATTCTCCTTCTTCAGTGCTTGTGTAGCCCAATCCTAATGTGTCTTTACTGGATCTAGGAGATTTTAGTTTTTGCTCAAAGTACTTGATGGCTTCATTAGGCTTGTTGAAACTTTTAGAAAACTCCTCTCTTTTTAGTTCATTCTGTAGTTGTTCATTCTACAACTTCAATGTAGTTATCTCAATGTCCTTGACATTCAACTCATGATGGGCATTCATCATTTGGCTTAGGGTGTCCAATTACATGTTTGAGATCTTGGATAGCTGTACTAATTTTTCTTCTAATATGTTTGACAAAATTATTTTGTCCTCTTCAATCATGGCCTTGTTTTCTATAGCTTTCTTCTTTTTCTTAGTCACCTCACATAGCAGTATAGCTTGTGATTCTTGCTCGAACTTGAGATTTTTTATCTCTTTAGCTTGTGTTCTATTCTTGTCCATGAGATCTACAATTGTTACATCAAATTCATAGAAGTTACCATCTGTAAATAAATTTTTGGTGTCAATCTCTTTTTATTGAGTGTCATTTCAGCTATGGCAGTATCTTTCCTTCTCTTTAGTGAACTTCGCAAAAAATTTCTGGCTTCATCCAGTTGTTGCAGTAAGAGATATATCTCAATCTCCTAATTCTCAATGGTCTTTCCCAACTTGTAAACCTCCATCTCAAGATCTTTTCTCCAAGTTGTAAGGCTTCTCCTAATGAGAACTTAGCTCTGATACCAATTGTTGGAAATACGAATAGGAAAAATATACTTCTAAGAGGGGGTGAATCAGAAGTACATAAACTTTAACCAATAAAACTTTCAACTTTAAAATAATGCATCCATAAACATATTGAAATAAAATGTAAAGTAAATGCATCCACATAAACACTTGACACTAGATATGATTACCCAAAAACCCTCCAATGAGAAGGTAAAATTGGGGTGGGGATGAGACCCATAATTCTTCACTACTGTAGCAATAAAGTTCACCTATTGGGGTTACATGATTTGACCATTCACATGATCTGCCCTATAAGAGGTCTACCCTATTAAAGGCTTACAAAGGTTTGATAGATCCTACCCTATTAAAGGATTTTGACACCCTATTAAAATTTTGTCTGGCTAAAGGACTTTAGAACACACACTTGGAATGTCACCATGTTAAAGGATTTCTCTATGACTGTTAAATCAACCTTGATACAAGGATTTCATCTGGGTAATACGATTGTTATAAAGTATAGTAGGGTGTTTGATCTAATGCACTTACAATCTAATATTTCTAATTTTAGATCCCAATATAGTTCATCTTGATCGTCCTTGAACTGATATGAAATTATTGTAACCTTGATCCCCTATTATGCAAATTGATTCTACAATTTTGTCCTTCTTCTAAGTCGCCTTGAATGTATGTTGATCAATTCACCCCTTTCACTACTATCATCACCTTCTTGCACGCACTCTCTAATGTTTTCTCTCATACATACTAAATTATGGGACCTCATCTCCCTTTAAAAAGACTTCGGTGGCTTAGGATTAGGTTTGAATCTAGAATTGAAATTCATCCAACTTTCTCACTCAATTCCCTCCATTTTTCTGATTGTTTGCATATTGATCACATAGGGAACCCAACTAGATTTGATCTTATCTTCAAAGCTTCAAGATCTATCCATATATCAGCTCAAAAATGGTTTACATAGTTGTTTGTGCCATCACAAACAACTAGGTCAATTCTATGTTACTCGGCACTTGTTAAATATTGATGCTCAGCACATACTATAATTTTGTCTAGCTCAACACTTGAACTTGCTTGGCATCTATTTTTCACTTGGCACTTGAACTATTCAGCTCAATCTATTTGCTCAACACTTGATTTACTCAACACATGAGTGAATCGGCACTCATTGCAACTTGACATCTATACATATTATACTCAGCATATGTTACTAGCTCAGCATGAACTTTGTTAAAAAGCTTAAGTGTGTTGACACTCAATTGTCAAAACCAATCTGAGATCAACAAGAATATCATATGATAGGTCTCTAGGAGCCATGGGATGAAATAATCCTAGGTGATAGAGCTCCTAAACTAATACAATTAATCAACAAAAGGTAGGTGATAATTTGGAAAGAGGAAAAACAGTAGAATATTACCTATGGATCACACATTTATCCCATGTAGTACAAAATTTTGTCATACTACAATTCATATTGGAAAAATAAAAAAATATAAACCTGTGATAATAAAATCCAAAAATGATGTTAAATGAAGCTAAGAATTGGTTCACTCCCTATAGTGGGTACCAAAAATATATGGTAAAAAGTGTACATTCTTCTATAAACTCTTACACCCAAAGAATCTTATTGATTAAGAGATTCAAAAGGTATCTTATAGCTCTCTATCCATGATGTACAAGAATCAAAATGATGTGATTATGGATCTCAAATGAACCTAAATATGGAGACCCTTGTAAGGTGGACCATAGAATGAGAGATGCAATGAGTACAAGAAATAAGGATGATAGTATATAAGAATCCAAGTGAATATACAATTCAAATTAAACTAAAATGAAGATGCAAGATTAAGCTACTATGAGAGATTCAAGTACAAGAAAGTTAACTAAGTTAACAAGATGAAAGATTACTATACCTTAGTTAAGCTAGATGTGTCAATCTAATTGAAATTAAAGAAAACACTAAGCTAGAATGCATGTATACAAGAGTGCAAGTAAATGCTCAAGAAATCAAAATGACATCATAACATTTGCAATGCCCTATCAGGGAACCCAAAATGATGAGACTAAAAATTGATAGCATTTTTTGACCAATTTTTTTGGCAACATATAGTTTGCATTGTTTTCATGATATAGATTTCAAGAGTCCTAATAGGTTCCCTAATATTGTTCTCTAAAAAACATGATTCCTAAACTTATTTACTTAAGATTAGTCAATGTGTAACATCTAATTCACAAAATAGATGAAGATAATAATTACTTGGTGCTTTCTTCCATTATTTATTTCTTATATTAACTAGTTACCTTTCAGATTCTATCTTTTAAATTGTCATAGGGATAAAAATAGAACCTAGGTAATAATTCTTACACCTATTGAATTCATACAATTTAGTTAAATTTACCTTTCAAAGTTAACCAGGATATCACAAGAGAACATTTCTTATATTACATAAGATAAACATTCCATAACATTATTTCAACTTAAGGTAATAAAGAACTTTTCCTCAATTACTTCTCAACATAAGAGTAATAGAGAATTTTTTACATAAAAACATCTAACATAATATAGGAAATTAAATATACAACATTTAAATGTTCATAATACAAATTTCCCCTTTTTCTTCCTTTAAATTGCCCTCCCGAACTTACATATACAACATTATGCCTTTTTGGATCTCAAAACTATATTGCTTTCACATTAGGTTGAAGTAACAAAAGGGTATTTTTGTCCTCATCCAAGTTTGTATTGCAACATGAATAATACCTTGTAATTATTTAACACCCAACCATGTGGACCATAAATGGTCCACTCCCCTGAGCTAGGAGATGAGACCATAATCCACATAGGTTCTAAGCTAATCTAAGGTATAGGGCTCACCCAAAAAAATATTCAACATACAAGGGAAAATATTTACATAGACTTCTAGAGAAAACCAAACAAGAGTGAGGGCTTAGAATACAACTAGGTGAGTGTCATCGTATAGCCTTCAAACGTTGGGATCAACCCCCTAAACCATTGTCACCCTACCGCATCCAAGCCTTATCCAAAATGACATATGCTCCCAGTACTCCAATAAGGCATGTGTGGCCTTATCTCACTTTCCTTTAAGTCAAGATCAACCTATTGAACTCATGACACCTCTCGTATCTAAGGCCTTCTCTAGAATGTCATACAGTCTTAGTAGTCTAACAAGACAAGTGTGGCCCAAAAACACTTATCTTCATTAAAATTATGTAATTTTTTAAAAAAAAATTAATATAATTTTAATTTAATTTAAATAATATATTAAAAAAATTGAAGTATAATTAAGTTTACACCTTACCAAACTTAATTCTAATCTAAATTAAATAATATTAGTACACTTAAAATAACTAATGTCTTTATTTAGTTTATCTTTTATAAATATATTATAATAGGAAGTGATTCTCAAGAAAATAACATCAATGGCAACTTGAGACCTCTCACAAACTCAAGGTCTTAGGTTCTACTCTTGTTTCTACACTAACTATAGCATAATGAATTCATTTTATTTATTTTTAAGAATAACTATAGTTTGTTGGCCTCTAATTATTTATTTTTAAAAATTGATAATTTACTTCATCTATCTATAATTGGCATTTTTTCATTGATTTTTTATAATTATGAACCATACTTGAATGATCTGCATCATTTAAATCAAATATTTTTATAGACTTATAAAACATTAAAATTATATTTCCTTTTTTTTAATATTTGAAAATTACAACGGAAACCAAGCCTACCTTGATGGAAAAAATAAAGCTTATTATTGTTTTTCTCTCTTGCCACTCTCTTTCTTCAAACCTTCTAATCTCCCCCCTCCCCCTCCTTCTCTTTTATCGGCTTATATCAGAATTTGTATAAAGCAAATTAAAACCAGAATCTAATGAAAAGCATAGATTAATCAAGATGAAATAAAATTGTTAGAATAACAATACAAGAACAATATCTAATGCAAATTCTCAAAGGCATAATAGCATCAATATTTCTTAATATGTAATACATAAGAGCTAGCATGTTTATATAGGCAAGAGATGGGAGGATACTTAATATAAGAGTGAAATGGAAAATAACCATTTACTCTAATAACCCCCCCCCCCCCCCCTTAAGTTCAACTTAGGGAGTATTATAATGCAATATATAGATAATGGGTCCTAGCAACAAAGCCATGTCAGGTACCCATGTACAACTAAAAGCATGCAATCTCTTAGAAAGAGAAGAAAGAGAGAAAACCACATGTGAAAAACCCTCCCCCCAAAAGAGAAAATTGAAAAGGTAAGATGCATAAATGGAAGGTATAATCAAGATCCTCCCATTATGAGAAGTATGAGAAGAAGAGAGACATAATAGCCCTTCTTCAATGTAGAATGTCGACCAGTGGTAGATGCTCTAGGTTCAATGTAGAAACTAAACCATGAATGAATAACAACATCCCTCCCTTTAGGAAGAAATAAAACCAAAGGTGCATCGATGAAGCCTCCCTAATTTGAAGGAAGAAACCTCAAAAAGTATGGAATCACTAGAATGTTCTCAAGTGTCTCCATGTCAAGGCTAAAAGAAGATGTCACAAACCAATCAAGATCAAGCCCAATAGAAGAAGGTGACAAACAAGGAGCTAATGGTAATTGATCCATTTATGAATGTGGATCAAACTCTAAAGACAAATATGTCTCCTCAAAAGAAGAACTAGGATCATTCTCAAAAAATAGAAGGTGAATGTCATCAATGTAGTCTCCCAAATCCTCAATGTGGGACTCCACAAATTAACTTGTAATATTAGTCAAGAATTCATCCCTAGGAACCATAACTAGAAGATAAAGAATGTCTTGCTGCACCAAATCACAAGAATTAGTAGAAGTGATCTCAATGGGACAAGTATGAGATGCAATAGGAGGTTCTGGACTTTTAGGAAGTGGAGAAACATGTGGATCTCCATAGTTTTCCCAAATAAAGGTCCAAATTTCAAGAATTTTTTTCCTAAATAACCTCTTTTATTCAATAATTGAAGATAAAATATATCAATCCATATTCCAATAGATAACATTGAGAACTTTCTATAATATATCCAATTGAAAGGAGGACTAATAGGTTTATGCTCTTACAAATAGGGTAACAAATTTTCCCCACTTAGATGAATAATAACTAACTCACTCTATTGCTTATAGTTCCCTTCTGTCAAAGTAATTAAACCATCCATGATGTACTTCTCACATGAAATAATGAGATCATTAAATCAATGCACCCCCTAAAATGTAATGAATAAATAATATGTGCCCCCTCCTCCCCCCCCCCCCCCCCCCACCCCAAGAATATATGATTTTGGCACTTTATAATTTAGGGCATGTACAATTGCCACTTGCCAAAATGGACCAAAGTGGACTTCTAATTTTGATAATTACAACTTCAAATATGAAGCAATAAGATATTCATACAATTAGGACAATAGATCACTCAAGAAGATAATAGAGTACAAGTGCCAAATTAGGCCAATTTTGACCAAATTCCTAAAGTATTATGTCTAACCATAATATCTTAGAATTGATACCAAAGCTTAGAAGTAGACAAAATCACACTACAACATTTGGGGTCAAATTTTAATGGTAGTGTAATTTGTGGTGACTTTCATGCTTTTTTTGCAATTCTCCTTGACATCATTGCAATACCAATGTTTGACTCACAATTGTGACACCCCCACGAGCACAAACAAAAAAAATTAAAACACAACATAAATCATTTTTCATTTGTTTTGATAGTGGAGATCTATGTGCAAAAGAGGTGGAGAGCTATGAACGTTATCGTGCCCTTGTGATCAGTGCATTTGGTTGTGTTACCCTCATGATCTCTACATTTCATTGTCATGCCCTTGATCTATGATTCATTGTCATGTCGTGCCCTTTCTCTATAATTTCATTGTCATGGCATGCCCTTTCTCTGTGATTTCATTTCCATGTCATTCCCTTGGTCTGTGATTTCATTGTCATGTTGTGCCCTTGTGATCTACATGCCCTTGCTTTGCGATTTTCTTCAAAGGAGAGAAGAGCTACATATGTAAATATTTTTTCTTTTCCTTGTAAACATGTATGTCTTTATATTTCCTTCTAAACATGTATCTATTTTTATAGTTAGAGAGATCTCTTTTAAGGGTCTTATTACATATTATGTCACAACAACAAAAATGATCCAGTTGAATAAATATTCTAGAATCCAAATTATAAAATAATAAAACTCATTTAGCCCATGCTAAGTGACTTACCTCAAGATCCTACACAAAAATAATGCAAATCACAAAAAATGGGTAGAGTTCACAAGAAATTTTACAAAACATATCATAGAAGATATTTTTAGAAAGAAACAAGCCATAACCCAATTAAATTTCTCTAGTTGTTGATTAGCTAAGTCGATTAAAAATTCCTATAGAACTGTCATCAAATTAGGTACAATAAAATGAGCAATCATCTTTATCGAAAATGATCCAACTACATACATATTCCAGAATCCAAATAATAAAACAATAAAAACTCACTCAACCCATGCTAAGTGACTTACCTCAAGTTCCTGCACAAAAATAATGCAAACCATGAAAAATGGGTAGAGTTCGCAAGAAATTTTACAAAAACATATACTAATAGATATTTTTAGAAAGAAACAAGTCATAACCTAGTTAAATTGGTCTAGTTGCTGATTAGTTGGGTTGATTAAAAATTCATATAGAACATCATTAGATTAGGTACAATAAAATGAACAATCAGTTGTTCTCAGCTAGTAGGATAAAATATAAATTTTAAAGGTGATAAAATTGCATATGCGGATGCATCACTTGCATGATAGGCATGAGGTGCATTCCCCAACTTATAATGAATGGTTGGATATGAAGGCTTCATATGCTAACCCAATAATGGAAACCAAGGATGTAACCACACATGTATTGGAGGGTCCCTACAAGGATCCCAAGTATCTAGTTCCAATTTTAATTATGGGTGGTTTCATATTAAAATGTGGTTTGAAGGTAATGGTTTGTAAGTATGGGTACTCTCTTTCTTCAACTCTCTTTTTTTAGTTCTTATACATGGCTATATCTTGAGAGTTGTTGGGTATCGTTATGTATTTGGATATGGCTTGTTGGGACCCTTCCTTTTTCAAAAATTTATGCACAAAATAGGTTTTCCAAGTAAGTCTTCTGAGTGAATCAGATACATATAAAACTAATGTAATCTTTAAAATTAATAGTATGATATTCTCTTTCTCATTGTCTTGTTATTGATTTTGGTGTGGACTAACAAAATACATAGAATGATATTACATTGTAAATAGGGTTGTCTTTGATATTATGTTTAATTCATAATTATAGTTAGATACTATATGACTCCATATTTGAATTTTGTTCCCTCTATTTTTTGCTGAAATTTTATGTACCAAGATCTTACTTTGTGCATACTTTGATTGTTATAAGTATATGATGATTAGTTGGTTTAGTATTTCATTAAATAGCACTGGACACACAAATTATTTATTTAATTGAACTCCTTTTTGAGTTTTTTATTCATATATTTGCAACCACTTTCCTTACTATTATCCTAAGATGATATGGTCTTTTCTATGCATCATGAAAACATGGAGGGAGAAATTGAAAATATATTCTACAATATATAACAATAGAGAAACAATACTGCTAGGAGAAGCAAGGATTTAGGTTAGTTGAATATGGAGAAATAATTTTTCAATTGAAAATAATTTGAACAATAAGTTGTTCCTGTAGACACCTAAAAACCTTTAGAAAATAAATTATTTTTATTTTCTGAAAAATTCCTAATGACATCATCATTTATTAATTAATTAATTATTTAATTTATTTATTTATTTTTATGCCATTAAATCCCTTTATCTTAATTAAAAATATTTAATTAAGGAATCCCTCCCAAAAATGTTTAAATCTTATTGAAACATTATTTCCTTATTTATTAATTATTTAATTAATAAATTGACCAAAAAACCCAAAATAAATATTTAAAAAAAAATTTGCCCAAAACTTGGCCAATTTCCTTAAGACCACTAAACTCTTCCAAAATCTTCTAATCCTTCTTTAATTTTGATTAAATGATAATCCCATCATTTCCTACCCCTAATCCCAACTCAAAATATTTAATTAAGATTAAATATTAATCCTCATGTTTATTAAAAAAGTTTTAATAAATATCTCCTCAACCCAAACCCTTGAAATAAATAAAACTTTATTTATTTCCTAAAAATCTAATTTATCCTCATCCTAAGAAGTTCTAGACTCTTCTAGAAAGTCTTCATCCTCATCCTAGGAAATTCTAGACTATTCTAGAAAGTCTTTATCCTCATCCAAAATCTAGACTCTTCTAGAAGATGTCTTTAAACCTAATCCTAATCCCCTCCTAACCTTGTCACATTCCCTAAACATGGGTTAAGACTTACTAACCCAAGCCAAAGTTAACAAATATCTCCTCCTTCACCCACCCTCATTAAATGCCATCCACTTGCCTATCCCTAAGCTAATCCTAAACCATCCTAATCCATCCTCTAATCATTTGCACAAGCTTAAGCAAGCTTAAAACCTTCCTAATCAAGCCCAAATCAAAATTCCTCTCATCTCCCTCAAAATATCCCAACCATAAAACTTTATGAAGCCCACTAGGCCATAAATGACTCTTCCAAGCCCTTTTATTGCTCTTACAAGCCATTATGAGGGTATTTATGAAGATTTTATCCCTTGAGCCTCCTTTTTTGACTCATCTTTCCCCTTTCCTCCATCATCTCACCCTATCACATGTGTCACTCCCTGATTGGTTGTAAGGAAGCACAATCCATGTGCTCTCCTCTCATGCAATCTGAGCCCTCCATGAGCTTTTTCCCATCTTTGCATCTTAGCCCTCAATCCCTCAAGCCTCTTGCCTATAAATTGGATCCTTCCCCTTTGCAAAAAAACACAATCCATGAAGTAAAGTCATAATGCCATTTTAAGAAGCCATTTTACATCAAAACCATACACTCACACCCAAATTTCAACTCCATTTGAAGCCCTTTTTGAAGCATAAGCTTGAGTATACATCCTATCTATTTAGACAAAGCCACTCAACAAGAGAGCTTCTTATTGAGAGAGCCCATTAATGGCTCATATTCTCAATTGAGAGCTCATCTTAGTCTATCTTGAATTTTATGAATTTTGTTTAGTTTATAGAAGCTTTATTTAAATTTGGTTTCTATTAGCATACTAACATTGCTCATATACATTTTGGCACACCCGGTGGGACCCCGCATGGGTCATCTTCATTAGCTTTTTTAGTCAAGTTTTGTATGTCATTTCCTAATTTTGGCTAATTTTTCTTGTTTTTGTGATTGGTAGGATTGTATAAATTGGTTTTGTAGGTCCACATGAGCATGAAGAAGACAAAGGAACTCATAGTCTATCTCATAGTTGATCATGATGATGATGCTTCTACTAATCACAATGATGAGGATGATGATGAGGATTATTATAACCTTTTATTGTTTATAATTCATATGTGATGATAATATTTGATGTAATTTTGAGCATATTTATCATGAATTTTTTAGCTTACATAAGATAATTGATTTACTATTGCAGAAATGTGAAGCCCTTTCACAAGCATCCCACACAGTCTCATGGATCATCAGGTATAATTTATTACACCCCATAGAGATTAATTTCTTTTACCATTTGTAAAATATATTTCTCATTGCCACCCATCTATCTTATTTCGTGTAGAGTAGGTACCAACGAATAGGTATTTGTCAGATTTGTCTTCCTCAAGCAAGGAAAATGCAAGAATGGAAGAAGAAAGTGAGAGATTTAGTATGTCTAAATCAAGGAGATTGACTCAAGGTCAAAATATCATAAAGAAATTCAATAAGCACATGAAATTTTTCCTTTCTCAAGGGGGGTCATGTTCTTATGATGATGAGAGTAAAGGACACTCCAATGTGCCCTTTAGGTATAAACATCTACAGAACAATGGGTCCCTAATGAAATTCCTCCAATAAACCCTAATTTTTGCGTTGGAGAGAGGATATATTGCATAGCACCATTCTCATTACTTGTTTTGGGTCTATTTTCCATGGATGGCATAAAGGTCTCTCACAACAAGGTTGTTGAATTGATGGAGTATGTCAAACTTTGCTATGATTACAATAGTTGGATGTGGATTGTTAGATATAAAAAAATTGTATGAGTAGGTATGCACTTGTAGAAAATTATCTACAACAAAAAGCTAGTGAAGAAAGTAAAATACTAGCCACATACAATGATGAAAGGCCAAAAGCATCAGGGAATATTGTAGGTTTTATAAATTCTACACGACCAATGTCAACTAAGAAGCAACCCAATTGCATATTTGAGGCATGCAAGGGAAATCTCGTAATTGTATGTGCAATAAAATCAATACATGGAGGTAAAGAGCTTCTTATTAATTACAATTTGAATAGCATAGATACAAAAAAAGCCACTATCATGGGCGAGGTGGTATGTACTATGCACATTTAAAATTGACTCTAAGAAATGAAGATAAATACACCATTAAATTTGTGTTTTTTTTGCTAACTTAGAATAATAACACATGTGTTTTGACATGCCTTAATGATTTTTTTTGAAATACAGGGCTACAGTATGGATCAATAGCCATAGGATACGCACGAAGATGACGGTTCTTCTTCTTGACAGGTAGAACTCATTGTTGTACAAATTAGATACAAGAAGTATGTTAATGCATATTTTTTATTATGTTTTATTCTTCACTACTATTTTGGATTGATTTTAAATATAGAGCTAATAATATTTCTCTCACAAATTATTGTTGATCAAGACAAGGGAAAGGAAAAAGTAGTCCATGAGGATGAGGAGCCACATGATGAGCTGGCTGAATTTATTATTGATTTTGGTTTAGCCCCTAATAATGTGGTTGCATTGAAATTTTGTATTAATGATATAGGAAGAAAATTATCACAATTGGCATTAACTGAACCTTAGACTCCTGCATCAAATGATATGATTGATAGGTTGGTGAACCTAGTTCACACATATACAATAAGTATTAATATAGTTTTTAATTATAACAAAAGTTCAATAACATTTTTTATGGTATACTCTTTTATTTATGTCATTAAATAAAATGCATGTGTTATTTTTTTAGAGGATGCTAAGGGCATTCAAGGGCAATCCCCCAAAGGATGATACTGTAGGTGGTTCAAGTACATCATATGTTCTAGGCTACACTTGTGTTTTTCTTGAATAATATATTTTTTAATGTCTCTAACAATCTTGTTTTATTGTGCTCTAAAAATCTCATTTTTCAACTACTACTGATGATCCTCTATTCACTACACTACTTGCTACAAGGAACAAAACTGAAGAGGTGTTGCTGACTACAAATTTGGCAACATGTAACTCAGCAACAGATGTGGTGGCACCACCTATTGGTAAGTTGATTCCTCTTTTTCTCTCTCATTTTTCATATTTTTATTTCACTTCAACTATTATTTCTTAGGGGGGATTTTGTAATATTAGATTCATATTATGTGGGAGGTCATGAGGACCTTCTTCGGTGTTCTCATGTTAGATGTATGGGAACATTAAATAATTGTGATCAATTTCTCATTAGTAATGAAATGGTCTTCTCCTAAAAGTACGCCAAATTCCTATTCAAAATACAAATAGGAAAGTAAGCTCTGAAGGGGGGGGGGGGGGGGGGGGGGGTGTGAATCAACACTTTATAACTTTCAACCTCAAAAACATTCAACACACATCCATCTCACAATCTATGCATATAAACTGAAATACCAAGTTAAGCATATATATCCATAGCATGAAAATAAAGCATTCAATCACATATATGACACAAGATATTTAGTTACCCAGAAAGCCTCTAAGGAGAAGGTAAAACTGGGTTGGGGATTGTTGGTGTTTTGAAACATTTCAGTTTCAAATTACCCAAATGAGAACAAGATACATCTAGGGTCAACTACTTCCCATTTCCAACATATCCTTTCAGACACTAGGCCAACTATAAGGCTAGACCCTTCTTCTACTTCAAGCTCTACAAAACCTAGGTGGGTGGACCTATAGATTATTCATATGGTACTAGTTATCAAAAGTATACACTGATCTTAAAAAAGAAAATATAAACCCTTAATCTTCTAAAAATTATGTAAAGATCTTAGATATGGAATAACTAATAACATGGCCAAAGAAATTGATAAGCTAAGTGAGGGAATCCTTTTCAGCTCTTCAACATTAAAGGGAAAGATATTTGATTAATGATGTTGATATCATAAAAACATGACATAAACAACATAACACTTTGATCTTGTAGCTGATCAGTACCTTATCTATTGGTCAGTCACACAAACCCCTAACACACATCCCTAAAATTCATTGACATATCCCATACATCAAGACATTCTAATCTATATGTTCACCTTGTGAATTAGACATCTGCATCTTTGTGAATCTCATACTTGACCTATCCCTTCATGAGATCAGCAATCCTATTATGATAAATCAAACATTTACATGCCTCCTTGAGTCATAAGCAAAATAAATCAACATATACAACTAATAGATTGCAACTGAGTTTCATACTCTTTGTTTACAAAACAAAAAATATCACAAACAACATGAGTGGGAGACAAGATATTAGAATGAAGATTAACTTGTTGCTTTATTTTCATTCATTTCTTTGAAAGAAATACAATAAGATGCATGAAATTGAAATATAAAACTACCTAACAAATCAGAACTATCTACATTCTTATTTCTTGTTGTTCATTACAAGGGAAATTACTAAAGAATGTGGTGGAATCATAGCTCTAGATCCAACAATCTGGTCTCAGAAACAAACTGGAACCACATGGTATCATAACAATGAGAAATTTTCTCCAAAATTGGAACCAACCCCTACAATGAATGAGAAAGAGAAAGATATAGGAGAGGAATGAAATCCCAAATCTAATTTGGAAGTGACATGTGTCCACTTGAATCTTCATTCCCTATTGTTGTAAAACCTCTCTCATCTTTCTACCCATGAAATCTTATATGATTTTCATCATTATTCTGTAATAAACTTTGAAATATCTCTTATGAATGATGAAAACCCTTGTGTCACTAAAATATTTGAAATGATAAAAAATACCTTGATTCAACTAACTTGGATGTGACAAAATTCACCCATAACTACATTTTTACTACCTTTTGCATTCACTAAGTACACCATTTCACTAGAAATTAGATCTAAACTGCCATAACTGAATGAAACTAAAAATTGGGTACTTGAGACAAATCCTTGCATAACTTGAACTAGTGGCCTCCTGTGTGAAAAAAAAAAAAACTCCAGAAATGGAAAGCTTGTTCTCTCCCAATTCTAGCGATATATAATACAACTATTCTTACTTATCAAAAATGCCCAAAATCTCAGTTTAAATTTTAGGCTCTTGACATGGCTTTGAAACTACATTTCTTTTCAAATATTAAAAAAATTCCAATGTTTGAACTATAGGTTATAATCCTTTTGATTTTAAATTCCTTGCATGTGATTTCAAAAGAAAAATAATAAAATATTCATTTTTTCAACTTCTTAAATTTTCCCTCCAAAATTTCCATTTGGGTCAAACATGTTTGACTGAGCTGTGATATGTGGCATGCTTTGATTGGCCCATTTTTTACTCAGTCATCTAACACCAGCCATCTGGTGCCACATGTCACTGCCTCATTGGTCCTCTGTTCTGCCATGTGACAACTATGTCACTAGTTTCCATGTTGCTATCCTAGTAAGCATTGTGCCACATCATCACAACATAACAACATCACTACACATGGCACCTCAATCCACATTAGCATCTAGTTGGTAGCACCATGTCTTGAAGGCTTGCTAACTATCGCTATCATATTTGTCATTCTCACTTGCCACTTATCACATTTTGATTTGTTCAGAATATCCACATCATCTGATGATGTTAGTATCTTGTTTGTCGTATTCATTCAAAATTACTTCCATGCCATCACTCTGGTCGACCATGTGGGGTCCACCGTGTAATCCTTGGCTCATGTCTCAAAAGGTATGAGCCTTTAAGACAATTTTGTATTGCATGGTATGGTATTTAAAGGTTCTAAAAGCCCACAACCTAGGAAATGTGGGATAAATCTCTTGAAACTCTTCTCCATAACTTCTTCAAATGTCTCCTTTGTTGGCTCCCTCTCTAAAAAACTCATCACTTACTAATGAAGGTTTAGAAATCATGTATAGGTGTAATATATACCCATTTTTCTGCCATTTCAAATATTTATGAACTATAACCATTAATCTACAATCTTTCTACCAAAACATATGTCTATAATTCTTGGTGCTCACAAGGCTACCGGCTTGGTGAGGAAACAGAGCTTCACCTCATGATGTGGGGAATTCTGTATTGATTAGCAGTTATATGCTTTCCTTCGAATGCATTTGGGCTCCTTACATGTCGTGACTTGCTCAAAGACATCAGAGAAAAATTTGTGTATATGCCTCTTCTTCCATGCATGAGAGGTGAACAGACTTCTCTATAGAAATGTTGTTAAAGGGTAGCATCTCACAATATCTAGCATTTGTTTATACAAGGCACAAGAATGCAACCTATCACCAAGTTCATTCGATATGAGTTATCTAGTTGTAGTCTTAACTTCTTAAGATAGCCATTGTTGCACTCCTTTTGTCATCTACAACTAACTTGGGAGTGATCTCCTCAACAATTAAAAAGGCATCTTCCTTATTAGATACATCTTCATCAAAGTCTCTAGCTTCTTTAGTGAGTGTGTCTATTATATCATTCCCTTTCACCAGGTGTCCCCAAGCTACTTCATGCTTGGTATTTCCTTTTGGCACTTAGAAAAGAAATGGTATGCTTTCTCAACACCGGGTCAATTTTTAGAAAGAGCAATTTGGGGCTTTGTATAACTCAAAATCATATACCATTAAGGAGTTTGTCATGATTTCCAAGAATCCATACTTATCATTTAATGTATGCCCCTTATAACCAAATGACATCTACAACTATGGGCAACCCATTTTGCTTCTTTGAATATACATCTATGCAAAATCTCTCCTTTATTTGATTTGAACAAAAAATAATATGCATGTCTTGACAAGAGAAAACCATAAATTCTCCTTATGTTTCAAATCTTCAAGGTATGGTTAAGAAAAGACAATTAAATTTCCATGGCATTTTATTAATTTGATTCAATTAGTCAGGCCCAAAGTGGGTCTAGCTAAAAAAAATCTTGTTTTCAAGAAACTAAACTGTCAAATTGATCCATTAGTCACATGACATTCACTAAAATCAATTTGCATCATTGATTCAACTTTTAAAACTCAATTCACCTCTTTCTACAACTTGTCAACTTTGTGTCAGGAGGTCCTTTGACTAGCTTTAAAAACTAACAAAAACACCTGATCGGGCTCTAAAATCAAATATATTGATTTTGTTTTTCGTATTCTTGCACCATGTCAAATCTCGTCTCATGAGAAATTCTCAATCAAAAGATATTGATTGTCAAAGTTTCCTTCCTAGAACTGCCTACAAGAAAACATGCCAGAAAATAATAAAATGAATTCGGATTTAACTTTGAAAACATGGAAAACTAACACTTGGGAGCATGCAAACTGGGGAATTGGTTCATTATCATGAGGAGAATATAAATCTATAATTTGGGCTCATGATGAATAATTGGGTGCATTTGGCAAGCAGTCAAAATGGGCTACTCAAAATTGTAGAGCTGAAGACACTAGCAAAAAAGTGATTTTTGCAAACAGAATGGACCTAGGAAAGTATGCAAACGGATTCGTCAATACTTGCAAACTAGAACACTTAAAGAATTTTTAGAGTAGAATGCAACGGTACAATCCATTTGATCTCATCTATCATAGATTTAGAATTATGACATCCTGAATTGGGGTACTGACCAATCTATACTTATGACACCAGTAAAACTTTACAAATTTCATTCGAAATCACATTTGAAAACTGATCAAACTGATTCATCATAAGCTCAAAATTGAAATATAATAAGTATCTGACCTCTAAAATGCAATACAAAAGGAATTTTTTCATCTTGGTCAACTAGGTCAAATAGGGCCTCCTAAAATTTTGAACAATTTACATCAGCATGACAACAATCAATGACCAACTTTGAGGGATCCAATACCTAGACAAAACATATCAAAATGACTCAAAATATGAAACATAGGTTCAATGATATGGATGTTAAACACTACCAAAGTCATGAGTCATGAAAAATTACTGGGTGCGAGATATTCAAATGCAAACAAGGTCTCCTATCGTTGTTTGACATAGGTAAAAAGGCAAATTTTAACATTACTCAAAATGGAAATTTAGCTCCATGGGATGAGTGGATATACTGAATACAAGGTGTTAGAAACATTAAACACCTCTTAGGCCTCAAATGGACAACCAAGTACACATGCATTAAAAGCACTTTAAAGGGCTCAAAAGCTTGGAATGGTACTCAAATCAAGAAGGTGATTTTGAGTCCCAACAAGGATGACACCCTCAAATCTTCACTATTGTAGTAATAAAGTGTACCCAATGAAGGTTAGAATGTTTTGATCATGAAACATGATCTACCCTATGAAAGGTCTACCATATTAAAGGCTTACAAAGATTGTTAGGTATCACCCTATTAAAAGATTTCTACACCCTATTAAAAATGTGCCTGATTAAAGGACTTCAACTTACAATGAAGTAAGCACCTTGTCAAAGGATTTACAATAGCCTGTTAGGACTACTCTATTAAGAGATTTAACTGATTCACCCATTCGAATGTCTTAGCAATGATCCTTCGGTTAGTACTATGTTGCTTGATGACAAATCACCTCTTCCCTAATGTGTACTTGATCCTTTCTGATTAGATGTATCTCTATTGTCATATTATTCCTTTCCTTTATTCTCCTCTAACGAATTATGTTATGTATCTCAATTCATGACTCCTTAGTCACCACAAAAGCTTAGTTTGCACATGCAAGTCTTCTATTTTCTCCTTCCACACATAAAAATTTTAGGGTTTTGTCCTCCTTAAGAAGACCTAGGTGACTTAGGGTTAGGTATGAATCAATAATTTTAATTCACCCATCTAGCCACTTAACTCTTCCCTTTTTCTAATTGGATGCATGTACTACATAAAGATTCACAATAAAGATTCATTCTTATCATCTAAGATCGTAAAACAATCCTTAAGTTAGCTTCAAAATGGTTTACATAGAAGTTTGTGCCATTACAAACAACTATGAAAAAATTGTATAACTTGGCATATGAATTCCCTGATGCTTAGGGTCAACTACAACTTCAATGTTGTAACTTGGCCTCTAAATGACTCAACATTCATTAATCACTCAGAATTTGAATAACTTGATACGTACTATCTTCTTAGCACTTGAGTGACTCAGCACTTACTAGTTACTTGACACTTGACTCACTTAGCATATAATGTCTGTTCGGCACTTGAGTGACTCATCATGCACTATCTAACATGTTATGCTCAACATGTATTACTTGTTTGGCATAAACTAAGTACATAACTTATAAATGACTAAAGTGTATAGACACTCAATTGTCAAAACCAATCTGACATTAGCAATCTCCCCCTTTGATATAAGTGACAAAAACACTTGGTCATGCATGAATGATTTTCACTTACAAGAATAATTTAGATATCCAATATCTCTATTTTTCTTATATAAAAAATTTCAAAATTTCAAAATTTTGCAAAACATAACTTATCCCCCATACCTAAAAATTTAATAACTCCCACTGAGTTGATTATGTTGTTCGATATTTGAACCAAAGTCATTTCTCCTGCTAAGTAGATATGCATAAGCTAAACTTTATGTTTTGTCTCTGTCATTAACTCCTTCAAAAATATTATCTACTTCATTGTCTCTTTCTCTTATGGCTCCCCCTTTCTAGTTTTTCCCCTTTATTTCTCATTACTCTCCCTTTTTGACACTTATGTCAAAGGGTTATACACTAATAGTGTGTTTATCCAAAAATGTTTTATGGCTCTCAAGTATAATCTTTTAAGCAGCATCTTAATTATCACAAGCTACCTCTAATGATTTTATTTGGATGGCCAACTCAGCAGCAAGGTGTACTATGCCTTCATGATTAGAAAGATGTGGATTATTTTTCATGAGTGTTTCAGTAAAGGCTAGTTCCTTTTGCAATATCTCTATATGTGGAGTTAGCATAGACTAAATGTTGATCAGTTTAGCCTTAATGTTTGCCTCATCTGATATGTAGTACTACTAACTGACTCTGAGAGTTTAGGACATTCCTAAAATGCTTCTCACTTTGGGTTGGAGACTTTGGCAGAGTTATACCAAATGACTACATATGACTCTCCAAATTCAGTATGTGGCTCCTGATTTCTTGTGTTAAGAGTGTGAGATTACACAATTTGGTATACAAAGAGAAAATTTTCTCTATTACCTTCTTCACATGGTCAATTTTGGTTTCTAACTCAACCTATGATAGTACAATATCACTTGATATCTTTTCATTGACCTTATTCTGAAATTTTCTTTCAGCCCATTCAAGTAACTTGACATTTGAATCTAGGTCTACATCATTTACCTTCTCAAAATGGTTGGTTAACTGATCTATAATTGCCTTGGTTTCTTTTGATGTTGGTAGACTAAATGCATCAAGAAAAATTTCCTTTACATCTAGAAATACTTACTTCTACCTATGCTCTTATCTGAAAAGTTCTTGTTGTTTCTTCCTTGCAAGAGAATCTTGTAGCATGCTCATATGTTCAACAGTGATAGTTGCAAAATCAAACTTGGGAAAATTAATCAATTCATCCAAGCTCACATCAAAAAATGATGTAACTCTATTTACCTTGGATGTTCTTGGACTTGGCCTTGATGATTGTAGGGGTATAGCTTATATACTTGACTATGAAGAGCTTGACTAGGAAGAGTAGCAGTTCCTAGCAAAGTCACCAGTGTTTGTATTGCTAGTTTCTCCTCAAGCTTTGTAGTCAAATCTATCTCTTTCATCCTATCCTTGACTGGATCTACTTTCTTGATTTCACCTTGATCTTGTGTTGCTAGTGCAGGAGTATCTACCTGATGTATTGGAACTTGTGTTTTATCCTATGCAACTAAAGCAACTTTTGGTACTGGTACAATGTATACCAATTTTTTGATATGGGTCATGGATGGATCTTTCCTTTGATATGCTACAAGAGGTAATGTAGGTTGTATCAAGGTGAATTGAGGAAGGGTTGTAGATATTTCTTATGCCTAAATTTTCTCCCCTGTAGATGCCTTGTTTGGCTTCTCAATCACATGAACACTCACCATTATAAGATTTTCACAAGGTCTGGCCTGTGTAGTGGATTCTACCAGTATCTTCTTCAAGTCTTCCTCTATAAGGGGGTTGATGTTATAACTAATAGTATAAAAAAAATCCTTAATCTATTTAGTGTCAGTATATATATTCAACTCTTGTGGAGGACTAGCACTCAACATTAGTGTATCTTATACACTTTGTTCTGTCTGTTACTCATCCTCGGTTGTAACTTGTGTATCTACATCTGTCACAATGCCTTCCTCTTATGCAATTGTCTCAATGTCAATTCTAGTAACCTCAGTTACCCATTGTTGTTTATCTTTGTCATCGCCTACCTCGATAGGTGTTTTCTCAATTGCCTTAGGTGTTGTCAAACCATATAGTGATTTCCAAATTTGAGTAGTCTTTTGTACAACATCCTCAATGTTGTTCTGCAGTATGTTGAATGCTCTATATTTTGGTGCAAATTTCCCTACATGCTTATTTATTTCCTTTGACATTTTTACCCTATTTGATTCTTGCATCACTTGGGCAAGTGTAGCCTCTCTAATTTTTCTTTCTATTGTGAGACTATATTTCCATTTTTTCTCAACTTCGCCATATAGATCTTTTGGAAAAGGGTTGGCAATCTCAATTGGAGTCTGCATTCATGTGCCTGATGTCCTTTTTTGTTACATTTGTGGAAATGACCCATGAAATTCTACTTAGGATTGTAATTTGCAGTCTTGCTCCTACAAACATTGGCAGTATGATTTATCTTACCACAATTATGACAGGTAGGTTTGGAATTCTTACCTATGTTACTTCTTTCTTCACCACTTTTGGATGATTCTCTATCTTTAGTACTAGTGTAACCCAATCCAAAAGTATCACTATTGGATCTAGGGTATCTTATCAATTGTTCAAAGTACTTGATAGCTTCACTAGGTTTGTTGAAATTTTTAGCAAACTCTTTTTCTCTTTTTAGATCATTTCTTAGTTGTTCATTTTGCAACTTCAGCGTTGTGATCTCAATATCCTTTTCATTTAGTTCATGATTGGATATCATCATTTGACTCAATGTTTCCAATTGCATATTAATAATTTTATTTACCTCTAATGTTTTATCTTCTAGTCTATTGATCAAAATCCTTTTCTCGTCTTCAATCATAACTTTTCTTCTATGGATTTTTTTTCTGTTTCGTGACTTCACAAAGAAATATTGATTGAACTTCTTATTTTTTCTTGAGATTTTTGACCTCTTCAATCAGGTTTCCATTCTTTTCCATTAGATCTACAACTGCTACATCAAATTCACTTGTGTTTCCATTTTTTAAACAATTCAATAATGTTAATCTCCTGGTAATGTTTGTCATTATCTTCAATAGATATTTCCTTCTTTTTTTCAATGATCACATTAACTCATCTCTTGCTTCATTTAGCTGACGTAGGGAAAGTTTGATTTCAATCTTCTAGTTCTCATTAGTCTTTCCCAAATTTTAGACTTCCATTTCCAAGATCTTTCCTCAAAGTTGTAAGGCTTTACTTCTAGAGAACTAAGCTCTGATACCAATTGTTGGAAATACAAATAGGAAAGTAAACTCTAAGAAAAGGTGGGGGGGTGTTGAATTAGAACTTTAAAACTTTCAACCTTAGAAAAATTCACCACACATCCATCTCACAATCTATGCATATAAACTAAAATACCAAATTAAGCATATACATCCATAACATGAAAATAAAACATTCAACCAGATATATAACACAAGATATTTTGTTACCTAGAAACCCTCCAAGGAGAAGGTAAAATTGGGGTGGGGATGACACCCACAAATCTTCAATGTTGTAGTATTAAAGTGTATCCAATGAAGGTTATTTAATCATGAAACATGATCAACCCTATGAAAGGTATTCCCTGTTAAAGGCTTACAAATATTGTTAAGTCTCATCCTATTAAAAGTGTGCCTAATTAAAGAACTTCAACTTGCAATGAAGTAAGCACCTTGTCAAAGGATTTATAGTAGCCTATTAGGACTACTTTGTTAAGATATTTAGTTGATTCACCTATTAGAATGTCTTAGCAATGATCCTTCAATTAGCACTGTGTTTCTTGATGACATATCACCTCTTTCTTGACATATACTTGATCCTTTTTTATTAGATTTATCTATGTAGTCTTATTATTCCTTTCCTTTGTTCTCCTCTAATTGAGTTTGCTATGTATCTTAGTTCACAACTCCTTATCCACCATGAAAGCTCAGTTTGCGCATGCAAACCTTCTATTTTCTCCTTCCACACACATAAAACATTTAGGGTTTTGTCCTCCTTAAGAAGACCTAGGTGACTTAGGGTTAGGTATGAATCAATGGTTGTAATTCATCCACCTAACTGCTTAACTCTTCCCTTTTTCTAATTGGATGCATATACTTGTCGAGTTGTCATTTTTTATGATGCATAATGGTAGGAATCTTTTAGAATTCCTCTCTTGAAAAGTTAATCTGGGATCAACTCCAAGGTTTTGGGTGATCTTGCGACCTACTAGAATTCACTTAGATGAAGATAAATGTGAATGTTCACGAGGAGGCCTTTGGTGGTTCTAAACAATTCGAATAAGATTTTGAATCTACTTGTCTCAAAATAATAACCACAAAAAAAGAAGTATATTTTTCTATTTTTTGATGAATACAATCTAACAATATAACTATATGAATTCCTAATTTAACCAAGGGGTTAGCAAAGAAAATAACGAAGATAAGGTAACAAGAATTTTAAGAAAATAACATGAAAAATAAAATCCTAATGGACATAAGCTATGGAAACAATGCATCTACAAGTTAAGCTTTCGAAAAGATTGGTAGCTAACCAATGAAAATAAGAGCAACATTTTCTTAATTCTATTGATGCAATCATTGATGGGAATTCAGTAACTGTATGATGTTTCACTTTTCATCAGATTGTAAGGCCATGTAAATTATGTTCATGTGAGACAAAAAGCTATGTAGGAACAATATGGTGATCTCTTCTTGAACTAAGTACATCAGCAAAATTTGTAGACCGGTAGAAAACACCAGAATTAAAAGATTGCACAACCAAAATGACACAGTAAAACTATTGGCTCAATTACATTCCATGAACATGAATTCACAAAATATAACACACTTAGGCAAGAATCACTACACTCCAAATGTGAGAGCCAACAACATATATTATTGGATCAAAATAATGGCAGCCTTGAATACATATTACATTCCCAAATTTATAAGAAATCTTCTCCTCAATTTGTGTTGAGAGTGATAAATATCTTTCTGCAATTATATGTCTCTAACTAATAAAACAAATCTATTTATGTACAAACTAACCATCTAACTGGTGCTAAGCAGGACTCCATCCATATTTATATCATTAATTGGATGCATGAGCCTTTACATATCATAAAACAAATAAATCATGAGAGAATATGAAACAAAAAGCCTTTAGTTGATGTCGAAGTGTCTGGAAGTGCCAAAAATATGAGCTCCTTCTTCACTAGGTTTTTGTAGGAGTTAAACTGTTGTAAGAATACGTTTCCAATGCATGGAAAGCTCTAAATTTAGAACTGGTAGTTAACTATCAGCACATCTTTGAATTTCTCAAAATCTTCTAGAACACTACTAAAAAATTGCACCTACGTACCTCGCACACCTACACACCTATGCACCTAGCGCACCAACGCATCAGTGCACCTTGAAAGTTCTAAAAATTGCAAATTTTCACTGTGTCAAAATTAAAATTTTGGCTTCTGGGTTTTGTTCCCCTTTATACTAGAGCTATGTCTAGGTATTTTCCCTTGAATTTCTCGATGATCTTGGTGAATTGAGCCACATATAGAAAATCTAGGGCTTCATATTTGTCTTTCACTTCTTCCTGTAATTTTCAACCTTGATACGAGTCTTTGTAAAATCTCCTAATTTTACATCCAGATCTAATAATGCCTCCTTTGTTCTAAATGTCTGCCTAATGTCATCATCATTAGTAGCTTCCTCAAAAAAATTTTGGAATTTCTCAACTGTACTACCTCTTCTGGTATTAACTTCTCTCGTGCATCATCCTCAAAAATATCTAAACACACATTACTATAATGCTTCTCAACTTCCAAAATTTTCTCTTGGGCTTGATCCTTGAGCCTATGAATCTTTGCATGTAATTCCTCCATTATTTTATTGCCATTTGCAATCTTTTCAATCCAATCATCAATCTTGTCTAATTCCTTAGCTGTATATATATCCATCAACATCTGATACCTTTGGCCTTTAATTTCCTATAATGCCTACAAATCCTTCCCCTAGGTATGTATCTCATCCAACAGACCAAAATCTTGATTCAAAATGGCTACTAGCCTATCCACATTCTCATGCATGATGTGTAATAGCTTCAGATTTCCCTAAATGATCTATACACCTTTTTCCTCAAAATTTTCTCTCCATTTTTGACAAGAGCTCAAAAATGGATCCAATTGGCTCATACCTCTATCTCTTCTCTCGCGTGCTTTGTTCAAGGTTTCCTTGGGGTTTTTAGGATCTAGGGGACCAAAAACTTCACTTAGATATCCTTTTAGGATTTCATTTTGTCACCAAAGTGTTATCAACTCCACCCCATCTTGTTTTAAGCTCTTGAATACCTATTTTATTCCTATTGTAACCATCAGCTTAGTGGTATCCAAGGTAGGTTTTCCAAGCATAACCTCCCTGATCTGATAATCCTATGGAGTCAATTCTTTAACATTTGAATATGAAGGAGGGATAGCTACATGAGAAAATAGGTTTTATTTCTGATCACTCATGATAAAGGCTAATGCCCATGCATCCTTTGGAGGTGATTCAGGCTTCCTTAGGACTTCAATCAATTCCATCCTATATTTCTCCTCTATGGTGAATTGTTGCTTCTTGTTTCTTATTACTTCCTTCCTCAACCACCTTGGGATATGCTCCAACAAAGATTTTCCTTTTGAGGATGAAGGAGTCTACTATGTTATCCCCTTTCCCTTATCTCCCCTTTATGGAGTCCTCTTCTTTTGTACAAGATCTATATCGGGAGTCTTTGTGTCCATAGAGTCCACAGGCCTTACCTCAGTGTCTTTAGAAGTTTGCAGAGGTTATTTATTTATTTACCCTTCTTTTGACACTTCCTCAATAGATGCTTTTTGTGTCTCTTCCTCTTTCCCTACCTAGACCTATTCTTCTTTAGTACTTGGAGGTAGAGGGGTAGTTGATCCCTTGTCTATACAAAATGTGACTTGCACTAGGGATGATGGAACTACCTCGGGTCCTTGTGGCTTGGGTGGAAATTGACTCCAATCCTCCTATTAAGGTTGATTGGTTGGATTATCTCTTATCTTATCCCTAACCAATTTAGTACCCATGGGCATGAAATCAAAATCTAACATCTAAAAGACATCAGTGCCTTCCACATCCTACTCATCTATCCACTATTGCATTTCATCTTCTAATGTTGTAGACTGAATGGATTGTTTAGGGATAGATGGTGGTGTGATTGTGGAGCTTCTTCTCCTTTCTGACTCTTTAGTTCTTGTAAGATGAGTCCTTCGATTCAAAGGTATATTGTCCTCTTCATCCTCATCATCTTATTCTTCCACTTTTTCTAGAATAGGCTCGAGTTCTAATGGGAAAGGAATCACTTTCCTAATGACCCTTTGTCTCCTCTTTACTGAAGTCTTGATTTTTCTCTTCTTAAGCACAGAGGGGGAAGCTTCTTATTGTGAAGGCACTTCTTATATTTCAACCTTAGCTTCTCTTTGGCCTTGTTCAGTTAGCAGCACTTGAGGATCATCTTGAGCTTGTGTGGCTTCCACATTCTCTGTCCCTTGTACCTTTTCTTCTCCCTATAGTGGAGGTTCCTAAGTTGCTTCTTCTTTTAGCTTGGTTTATTGAGGAAAATTCATTTGTCTCTTTCCTTTACCTTTACCTTTCTGAGCCCTATAATACCCAACTGATCTATCAAGTTGGTGTATTATCTTGGGTCTTACTGGTGACTAGGTATTAAATGTAGGCACTGTGACCTTAGCTCCTCAATATTTAGTTGGGCGGGCTTGAGCATGAAATACTACTGTTTGAGGAATTGGATCAAGTTTAAAAGGTCTCTTGATACAATCCTTTGTCAATTTGATGACATGCCTCACCTTCTTATTAATGTCCAAGTTCTTTTTTTTGTCAATCTTGACATTCATAATAGGTTTATCACCAATCTTGTCCCTGTTGAACAATGGATCGAGCAGATCCGTCGTATCTTTTTGTGTAATCTTCAATGGGATCTTCATCTTTAAAGCCCTTTTTTCTAGATATAGAGTAAATAATCCCTTATGCAGATATCGTAGTTGTCCACTGCATTCATCCAGTGATCCTCAATTGCATCCTTATGCTAAAATGTCTTACCAGCTAGATATTGTACCCTTCCAATGTTATCAAAATAGGGCCATGAAGAATTATATTCTTCTAAGGGATATTGATAGAATTCACACTCAAAATATGGAATGTCTTGTCTCCAATCTACATGAATGGTTCTATTGCAATAGGCCATACCCATGTTACTTTGTGTTATCTCCTTACTCTGTCGTATGTAGACAAGAGTTGTCAAGTGATCTCCAAGAGTATAAGCCTATCACTTGGATATCTTTGGAGCTTCTTAGGATTGATAATTGTACCTACTACCCTCAAATATGTGAATGTTTAGTATTGGATGTAATAGGTGCCAACCTCTAAAATATTCACAGTTGCCTCTTCCAACATCCTCTTTGCATAATCTCCTTCAATGAAATAGATTATTGTGAATATGAAAGCATCGTTTACAATCTTATATTCCTTGCTTTGCTCTGAAATCCTCTTCTTTACTAGCTAAGCATATACAATGTAGGGCCATGCATTTGCATCATGCATGCTACCCTTCTTATAGAGCCCTAGATAATATGTCGCCCTCGCAGCTAATAAGTACACCAAGTATGATGTCATGTTAAATTCTATATTATTCTTCACTACCACCAACTACTCACCCAAGTTCTCACTAATAATAGAAGACCAATCAATTGATATATGTGTTGTTTTGATCATCTCAATAAAATGCACCATAAAAATGTTCAAGTGTCTAGCTGTCGACAAACCCATAACTCTACTCAAGAGTATGATTGAATATCCAATATCCTCCTTCATATAGCCTCTTGTCATATTCACTTTTCCTACTTTCCACCCCAAAGGATTCTTCTCAATGAGGTATGAAGATTGGATAATCTCATAAGCTTCATCAATATGTTTCTTGTACCATCTCTCTGCTTGCTGATAGGTTAATCTAATGTATTGATCTACCCTCAGAAGATGGAACACCTTCTCAATGTTCTTGGGTCAAAGATCCAAGATGATCTTTCTATGAATGCTCTTGACAATTCTTTCTTCAGGATTCATAATTCTCTATGAGTGTCATAATTAGCTCTAAGGATTGTACTGACACTGGATGTGATGTTGCACTAACAAGCCTTGATTAGATCAATGTGAAAATCATTGGAGACCTTTCTATTGGTTTGTTACACAATGTTAGGAATGCACCTAAATTAGTGGCACCTAGTTTGGTGTCTTCGATCTCTTAATGATCATCCTAAAATCATGATTTGGTTAGAACACCTTGAAACTTGAATACTACAAACCTTGGAACCATCTTTTTTGCAAAGGAATATGATGAGGAAGCCATTGGATCTGCATAAAAATGATGTCTGTTAGTTTAGAATTGAAGAAAAAATAATCAAATCAAACCCTAAAGCTGACACTAACAAAATTGAAAAACCAAATTGCTCAAAAATACCTTTAAAACCTAAATTGACCCTAGAATGCAAAAAAGGGTACACCAGGTGCACCTAACAGGTGTGCTTGGTGTACCATTTTCTTAGCAAAGTTAATAAAGATAGGGTGTGCATTAATGCACCTCATGGGGTGCACTAATGCACACCTTTTATTTACTTAGGCATACAAGTGAAGACAACATTGAGGTGCACAACAACTCACCTAATTAGGTGTACTACTGCACACCTTAGTTTTAGTTTTGATTTTTTGTTTTTTGAAAGTTGGTAATCTTTTAAATGTTTTAATTTTTTTCAAAAGCAAGAAAATAAAGTGTACAGTAGCACACCTTATTAGGTGTGCTAATGTACACCTTATTTTCAAAGTCTAACTTTGTTTTGTGTGTTCTTTTATAGGTAGGGAGGAGATGAGGTACACCTGCTAAGGTGCGATGCTATGCTTGGAAGTATGGGAAAATGAAAACAAATAAAGGTAAAAGGGGAGGGTCCTAGGTTATATAGACCTAGGACCTAGCATAGTTGTGGGAGGTATGCAGTTGCACTATTGCATTCTTGCCACAGTGTGTATTCCTTCTTTTGAGTTTGGCACACCAACGCACCTGATTAAGTGCACTAGTGTGCCTCATGTTTTTGCAAAATAATGACTTAGCACTCTAAAATTTGATTTTTGAGGTCTAGGTTACCGATTCAAGACCCAGTCTTGACCAAAAAAATTAAAAAAGACTCAAACCCTAGACTAGGGCTCTAAAAAGCCAAAAAAATAAAGTAGGGAGTCCCCATTTCTAGTTGAAATGGGTTGTGCATCTGAAACTATAATAGTATTGCATAGGGATTCATAATAAAGATTTTTTCTTATCATCTAATATTGTAAAACAATCCTTAAGTCAGCTCCAAAATGGTTTGCATAGAATTTTGTGGCATTATAAACAACTATGTCAAAATTGTATAACTCGACATTTGAAGTCCCCCATGCTTGGCATCAACTACAACTTCAATGTTGTAACTCAGCCTCTGAATGACTCCACATTCATTAATCACTCGACATCTGAATAACTTAGCAAATACTATCTGCTCAGCACTTAAGTGACTCGGCACTTGACTCACTCGATATATGTTGTCTGCTCGGCACTTGAGTGACTCAGCATGCACTATCTGACATGTTATGCTTGGCATGTACTAATTGTTTTTCATGAACTAAGTACATAACTTATAAATCACTAAAGTGTATAGACACTCAATTGTCAAAACCAATCTAAGATTAACACTTCCAGGTACTTTAAAGATTGATCCTTTTTTTTACTATACAATCTTATACTCATAATCAAATTCACTAACCTCCCATGTAGTCCCTTGCAATAACTACTAATCACATTATTATTTTTAGGGAATAATATATTTTATGAAAAACTCAATGATGAATGTTTGTGTATATTTGGGTTGACCATACGCACATGGTATCATATTTTGGTTTCATTGCCAGATCATGTTTCCTTAATTTGATCAATTTATTCAAGTAAATTAAAAGGTAGCTTCAATTCATTTATGAATCTAACAATTTTTTATTTTCTTTAAAGGTGGAATTTGCAAGTGAAAGAGTTAAAATACCAACACAATGATGTCATGAAAAGACTTTTTGGACCAAACACCTTTCAAAGACTTAGGTTCTTTGAGAAAGTGAGCAAGCTTTGAAGTATACTAGATTAAACTACAAGACCCAAATGAAAAAAAAAACCATTGTTATCCCCAGCCTGCCTATATTTCCATTATTGAGTGGGAAAATCTTATAAAGGATGCCATTGAGAAAAAAACATTAGATGACGGAGAAATGGTACCACCCAAGGAAAAAAGGTATGTCATAATATTAAGAATGAAATTATGTAATAATTAATCTTAATACTTATGTGATCTAGCATATTTCAAACTTCAAATAGGCTGTCTAACACATCAAAGGCAATCGAAGCAAGAAAATAGAAGCACAGCCAGCACAAGCTTGGCTCGGGTGGATAGTCAAAACTTACTGCACAAGTTGTAAGTATAAGTAAATGAAAAATTATATGCAAATATTTATAAATTGTAAAAAATTTGGTCCTAATGAAATTGATTACAAAAACAATTCATGATACCAAGCAAAAATGCAGGCCATGGACTTTTAAAAAATAATATTTGAAGAGGACAAGAAATTGGGCTACACAAAAGGCTATACAACCATGGCTGAATGGCTCTAAGCAATGAGTGTACAATGTTCTTCTAGTGGATCTATCGATGAGGTAAATAAGTCAATTGATTTTTATTTCAAATTGAATACATTAGCAATTATTGTATTTGATATTAAGTTCCAAAAATATAAGTCGTTATTTTTTTTTAAAGTAAGGAAATAATGATTATATATTTGTTTAAAACTTTAAAGTGAATATATTTATATGTATATATTGCTGATAAATGCACTAATTATTTACATTGGATTGTAGCCTGCCAATCCTATTACATCAATCGAACAATGTGGAGTTGGTAATTCAAATGTGGATCCTAGTACTCAAGGTATATATTTTCTATTCATTTTTTTATTTATGAATTATTAATATAGGTAAACATTTTAAATTGAATTTGGTGTAGCAATACAAATTTAGCTATAATATGTACTGGGATTTTAAAAACATCTTGTATTGCAGTTGCAGGGGATGTAGAGGTTGTTCTTGATGAGCGTGTTGAGGTCCAAGTCAGTGGGCAAGATGATGTGGTTGGACAAGGTAAAGAGCACTACAATGTTCTTTAAAATCTTTAAAGTCTCAATTTTTTTAAATTAATCCTTTTATTTGTTATTGCAGAGGAGTTTCCTTTGCAAAGGATAGTGAGTGCACATTCACGAGTGAGAAGAAATATCAATGACGACATGGATATGCCTCTATAACAATATAGGGAAGGGAGAAAAAAGAAAAAAAGAAAAAAAAATGATTCATGTAACTTATGTAACTTATTTGATAGTGATTGATGTTTATGTATAGATGTTTTATTTATGTTCTGTTGAATGTTCATGTGAATGTTCGAATGAATCTTATGTTTCAATGTTAATGTGAATGTTCTAATGAAACTAATGTGTTAATTAATTTTATCATGTGATAATTCATGAATGTTACATTTTATTAATAGAATGAATGAATTTTAGATGTTAATGGGGAATTTAGATGTTGGGGGGAGGGGGGGTGGGGGGACTAAGCTTCCACCTTCACGTGGTTGGTCCCGATTAATAGAGAATATTAAATTATTCTCAAAACCAAGTGAAGCTCAACATTAAACTATGATTGCATGACAAGTAACTGTGTGAATCTCTTGGTTTTAGGCAATGCAAAAGGATGCCATACTTAAGCTCATTTATTTATGAAATTTAGTTGCAGCGTATAAAGTATTTGAAAGAATGGCTTACTATGGGGTTTCCTCAAATTATTCCTCTTTAAGGTATTCTACTATTTTTATTTATCTGCAATCATGTTTAAATGCATTTCACAACTTTTGTTGTAAATTGGGAGACATAAATAAGAATTTGAATAGTGGAAACAAATGATATTAGATCATTTTAAAGTATACATTGATTCATGAACTATTCTCATTATTTATTTTGAGTGTGGTGATATGTTGAATAATATTATAGGGAGGAAGCAAAGGATCCTAAAGTCTGGTCAAAGATTTATCTTCAAAACATAGCCAAATTAGGAAAGGAGGCCACCACAATACGCTATGTACTTGAACCTATGTTTCATTTTTTTGATAGTGGGAAACACTGGTCCCTTTAGAATGGACTCACACTATGTGTTCTATATGACATGCAATGCTTAATGGAGAAAGAAGGTAACATTTATAATTCACAATTTATAATCCTTGTTGAAAATTACAATATGAAAAGTCAAACTTCATTGGCTACATCTCTAGCTAGATTTATATATGATATCTACTGATTTAAATTTTGAATTTTACTTTCAAAATAATTTGGTTAAATTATAATTGAAAATTTCAATTACTATTTCCAAAGCCAAGTTCACCTTTTCATTTAAATATTTTATGATATTTCATGCTTTTCTAGGGCTCAATTTGCAAGCCATTCTAGTCATTTACTATTGTCCATGTTCATTAAACATCTTGATCACAAGAATGTTATAACACTAACAAATTTTTTTAGAAACTTTGGCCAATGTTGAAACTTTGAATTCTCATATATTTAGGGATTGTGGTGAAGTGCTCATTGAATTGGTGCTTAGCTAAGAATAATATTAGAATGCTATAGGATTGTCACACTTCACAGAATATCGTAAACATTTACTTGGAAGTGCTAGCATCAATTACCTATTATTATTTAGTGTGTTGGAAGACAAACATTATCATATTTATTTGGAACTCGACAATTGACATGCTTTCATGCAAGAATGCCATCTTATCTGGCAATAGTTACTCAATGGTGTGACTGTGACTTTGTGAATAAGGTTAAGCTTGATTCTTCCTTCATCATAGAATAGACTCATTGATTACCTTCGTTGTCAAGCAAGAACTAAAAAATTTAATGTTCCTTATATTAATTAATTCACACACCCTTCATAGGAGGGTCTATTAATATATTTATCAGCCTCATGGTTATTCATCATGTGCCTAGGTTACTCTATGATCTTGGGTACTATTGTCTAATTTTAAAGTACAGTCATTGTCTCAAGAAAGAGTAGAAAACTCTTGAGATAGCCAAGCTTGTATTGAAAAACATTGATAGAAATTATTTCAAACTCCACAAAACTTGGCATCATAAAAGAGGTATATCTTTGAATAAATTTGATCTTTCTCTTAACTAGGCTATAATACCATGTTAAAGATCCCATTTAAGATCAGAGTTCTAATTATTCATCAAGTTTGAAATCACTAAACACCAAAATGAGAGAATATTAATAGATTTTGATAGCTCACTTAGCTTTGAGAAATTGGTATACGTATGTTATGAAGGAGACATGTCATGAAAGGACATGTCTCCACTATGTGGAGACATGTTTGTTCATGGCATGGCTTCACTATTAACTAATCAAATCATAACAATGGCCCAAATCAGATTAGTTAACTTTAACCAATATTATTATAATCTTATGTTGTTGATATGTATAGAAGAAGAATGGATAATATACCTGATCCCTTTCATGTATCAACATTATTGTATTTGATCCTTTCTTGATCGATTCTATGCATGAATATTAGATCATTACTCGATCTGTTACAAATAAAGGATAGCAATTAGTAATAATTTGATCCCCTTCCAAATTGCATTTATGGGGCTTGTCTATAAAATAAATGTGGTTGAAGCTCTAGTAGAATAGAAAATAATCTTAAACACAAAATACATAAATGATTATATAACACAACACAGCTCTATTACAATAGAAAAGAATCTCTTTTATTCCATTCTAGAAATAATGATTCTTTGGTGACTACATATACCAAACCGATCACAATAATAATGGATTTTATGCCACTATGATGCAGAGGGGATTGCAGTTTAACTAACCAAACACATTTTTCCTTAACAAGGGCTTAATGACCATCCAATAGTCTGCTCATTAGTGGCCTTCCTAAAAAATCACTTAAGACTTTTCCTCCACCTTCCTAAGGTATCTAACAAGATAATCCAACAATTCTTGGTAGATCTCCAACCAAACAAACACTAGTACATTTGCACTAAAATTTTGACCAAGATTTTTGACCAAACCCTAAATGGGCTTCTTGAATACTTTTTTATTTTATTTTTTTCTCGTGTTGGTCAAAATTTTGACCAACCTAAGGTTTCCCAATTTGGTCAAAATTTTGACCAAATTGGGCCCATAACAAAAAAAAAAAAAGTGTTATTTTGCTATTTGGCATTGAGTGGTTTTGGCGACTGTTTATAGAAGCATGGGAGCCATTTTCAGGTTAGTTCCCTAGCTTTATCTAGAATGTATGCAAGATAATTGATGCATGTTTGAAACTTCACATTTCTTGTTCAAATTTATTTTTTAAATCTCTAACTTTGAAACTCCATGTTTCCAGATTCAAATTTGTATTAAATCTCTAGCTTTCTGTTGATGAATGATATGAGCCTTTAGATTATTGCTAGTTCTAGCATATTTAATAATCCTTATTTCATATCAAATAAATCAGCACATTAAGCTATCAATCATATTAAAAAACCACAAGAAACATCATAAGAAAGATTCGAAAGATTTCACAGAGTATCTTGTTGGTGCACAACAACTAGGGTTTGAGAACCCACAAATAAATGAGACCAAATTGATTTTGAATGCATTTTACAAAATATTTTAACAAAGTTAAGAAAACTTTCAAATCCACCATAGGTGTATGATCCTCTACAAAATAGCTAATTTATTATTATACTTATTCATTTCTTCTATCAATTATTATATAACCTTGTCATGTTATATCAGACATTTTCCATACCACTCAACTACTCCCAATAGATGCTTTATCTTTCATGGTAACTATATATATTATCTTTGTCTATCTCATTTATCTTTTTTCTTTTGTATGCTTGGGATATTTTATAAGAATGAGGACAGTGACTTTACATGTTGAAGAATTGAAATATATACTTTAATTTAAAATTTATATCAAATTAGAAGAATTGTGTACAAAGCTAGATAAGAAGAATGATTCTATTGTGGTTTGAATCATAGCAAAAAAAGACAAAACCCTAAGCAATCTCACAAGAGGATGTCACATAGCCAAAGTTTAGAGGGCCCAAATCTATATAAGAAAGTACCTTGGCAAAGTGGAGATGAATCTATACATCCATGATCAAGAATCATCTTGGGGATATCAAATCTTATCCATGTGAAAATATAATCAAGATTCTACCAAAGTCACTTGGGAGTGTTAGTCTTGTCAATAATCTGAAGAAATAGTGATATGCTATTGTAATGCCAAAATGCTTCCTAGAATGTATAACTTGGGTAGAAGATTAAAGGTAGATGATATGGATGATTGTAACCTTGACGATCCTTTATACATTGTCATTATCTAATTACTAAAGTATGAATACATTATGATGAAACTTGTTGATATACTTCATTCCATGTTATGAGTATCGTGTCTATATTATGTTAGTTATTGGGACTTGCTAATTGGTTTCTTGCATGCTTAGACTAGTCTAGTTGAATTCTTGGCATTTTGACACCTTTCTTTCCTAGTAAATTATGTCTGTCTCTACTAACACATATAACAAAGGTGCACTCCTTAGGAATTATTACATCTCAAGTGAGCTACTAGATCTACCAGTTTAGGTGATAAGGTAGAGTAGGAAATCTTTATTGTTGGAAAGTAATGATCTACATAGGACCTAATGGTGACAAGAAACTAGTCCCAAGGATCAAATATGCAACCAAAAGATCTATGGAATTCCATATGTAGGATTCTATCCATTGGAAGCTCATTATACAAGTATCCTATAGAATCTGGATATTTGCAAGTGTATATCAATAAAGATGTCTTTTTCTCTCTAAAATATGTGTATCCATGCAAAAAATACCTATCCTATGCTCTAGGATGTTGAAAGTAATCTTCATAACATCTACTGTAAGTAGAACTTGAATTCTTACCTTTGGTGTGACAGCTTGTCCAATAGTTGGATTTTAGCTTCTTGCCTTCTCCAAGACTAATTCTATCCGTTGATGTGTAGGTGGGAAGACCACTACTCGCACAATACCATTCTTAATTATCTTCTTGATTTCTTTGGATTTGAGGACTCCACAAATTTCATCCTTGGTGTAGGGGCCCTAGGTCCTGATTAAGGTAGTCAAACACTAAGGAAAAGAGTGTGAAGGTCAATAAGTGTCCAACTTAACACAAGTTAGTTTAGATTTTATTTTGGTGCATTTTTTACATCTAGATTGTATGATTACTAAGGTTACAAGCAAAGTAGAAGGGTGGTCAATGAGTGGTCAAACATGGGAGTTGACCAAAAAAATCATCAATATTATGTTGTATAAACCTTATTCATATTTTGGTATAGTTAGGTGACCTTGGTGAAATTCTTATGTTTTGTTTAAATGTAAAAATTGAAAAAAAAAGTTGTCAAACAAACAACTTTATTTTGGTTTTATTCAAGTAGTTAAAGTTGTAAGGTCAAGAGACGGGAAATATATATTGTTTTACCTTCCTCTTTATAAGCTAGAAAAGATACCATGTACAGATTGGGAATGAATAAACAAACTTATCTTTGACAGTAGATTTATGCACAATGAGTAGTTTTTTTTTTCCTTATTTGACCACTTGGGCGATAGTAAGTGTTCAAGTTATTTTGGAAAGTTTTTATCTTTGTTTTGTAAATGAAAGGAGGAATGGATTGATTTGAACCTAATAAAGAAACTATTAATTATGATTTTTTCATTGCTTGTTGTTTAGCTAGACTGTGATAGGGTTTGAATGCCAAATATTATATTTCTTTCAAATCTCATGGTGAGAACTCATGGTGTTCATGTTATAAACTAGGGTTGTTGTTGCACCAAAAGATTGACCTATCAATGCTTGATACAACAACTAGATTTATAGAACACAGGAGATGATTAAGCCATGTCACGAATCTCGAAAGAGAACATTGATAGTTAGTCCAACAATCCCCCTTCAGCATTTACCATCATATTTTTAATGGAAACCTCATATTTTAATATTTACCATCATATTTTTAATGGAAACCTCATTTCTATTAAACTTGTAGCCTCCTTATTAAATTTTTTCCATTTTTCTAGTTCAAATCTTGGATTTGGAAGACCTCCATATTGGATCAGTTTTCTCCATGTAGGGATCCCCTCATTAAATTTGGGCCTCTAGTGGTTAAACTTGAGGTTATGGGGAATTGGCTTTGATGCTTTACAACTTTGCATTTAAAATTGTGAGCTCTTGTATTAAATAAAAATCCACACACCTAATTTGGTGCATTTTTTTGTAGTAGAGGCCAGATTTAGTGTGTCATGATTCCTTGTTCCCAGATTTAGGGCCCATGTTTAGAGTTTTAAGGTTTATATCTTGAGTTTGTGACCAAATTTGAGGCTAAGGAGTCTAATCTAAATTGAAATGGTCCAAGTGAATGGATGCAAGACCGCATACTACTTTGTAGGGACTAATTAAAGTCTTATTTATTTGAATTTAAAGTTTGATTTATAATTCAACATTACATGCCTCATTATAGGGAGCTGTTAAATCAAACTTTTTGCCTAGATTTTGGTCTTCATTAAAAGCAATCCCACACATTATGTACTTAGGTCTTTGTAACTGGCATTTAGGTCAGACTTAAAATTTCAAGGCCATATGTAGAATTTTGGGCCTATGGTTGCCTAGATTTAGGGTCTTGCCATCAAACTTTGTGCTAAGCTTTAGGTCTCATTCCATGGGGCCCAGATACAGAGGTTTGAATTTGAATTTAGGCTTGAATGTGCATTGATTTTAGTTCCATCAAATCTATATGTTTGATAATACATAGCCTGACATATGCTTTTGGCTCCAGATGTTTGCCATTATAGATCTTATCTAATTCACATTTAGGTTGGATCTAACAAATTTGAGCCCACATGCCTCATTTAGGGTCTATCCTTTGGCACATATGCTCATATTTAGGGCTACATTCATCAATTTTAGGCCTATTGTATGGATTTAAGCTCATACACTACCTTATCCAAGCTCATGAGTAGAGCTTTGAACAAAAAAATTTTGGATCTGAAGGCTTGATATAGGCATTTCCTTCACATTTTTAGCTATGAAGGTTGCCTTGTTGTATCTCAATTTGGATTTTTGAGCCCACATTTTATTTAGGACCTTCTTATAGATTAGGCTCAGACATTATCCATTTAGGCCTAGGCATTTACATTTACGGTCCAAGCTTAGGTGTTTCATGTTGGGGGGCCAGATTTATGACAAACTTAGTGTCTTATTTCATAGAATCTTGGCCTAAACTATATCAAATATTGGCCTAAACTATATCAAATTAGATCATCAAATAGGATTGTTATTGTAGGAAAAAGGGAAATAATAATGTCAAGAGGTCTAGATTATGCCTTTAAAGAGAAATACAGGATGAACAATATGATCCAAACAAAGACCCAAGAAGAGAATGCCACCATTGTAATATTAGTTACATCAGTTTTACATGTTGTTTAGTGTGGAGCCTGATTAGTCCCCAAGTGGGAGATTTTTATTTTGTGGTGATTGATCAGGAAAGTACTATACATACTTCATAAAATTCTTTCAGGTTTAAAAAATTTTGGGTAATGGCTGATGTATGGCCAACATGTTGTAACCCTAAAGCAACATAAAAATACTAGTATAAAAGGGCTTAGAGTTAGGGACGATTTCATTGTGGTGATGCAAAATTGGTTCTTGTGGTAGTATTGAGTTGCAAGGGATTATGGATTGTAATCAAGTTATAATCATTGGATCATAATAATATTAGACTTTCTATTTGGTGGACGTAGCCCAGGGATTAGGTGAACCACATTAAATCTTGGTGCCTTGTGCTCTTTTTTGTGTGATCTATTATTTTATGTTATTGGTTATATTTGCATGTAATTGTTATTTTTGTTCATGTTTTAATTCTAACAATTGGTATCAAAGTGAGTTTATTTTTCAATTATCCTCTATAGGAAAGTCTCACAGCTGAGTGGGAGTCTCACAGTTGAGTGGGAGCGATGGAAGATGAGGGTAAGCTGAGGGTTGATAGGTTTAATGGGTGGAACTTCTAGTTATGGAAGATGCAAATGGAAGATTATCTTTATCAGAAAGATTTATGGAAGTTGTTAGAAGGAAAAGCCAAGAATCAGGGATCTATGTCAAATGATGAATGGGATCTTTTAGACAGAAAGGCACTTGGAAGCATTCAATTATGCCTAGCACCATTAGTGGCATTTAATATTACAAAAGCAAAAATAATAGAAGAGTTGATGAAAACCCTAGCGATACTGTATGAAAATCCCTCTGCTTCAAACAAGGTATTTCTCATGAAGTATTTATTTAATATGAAAATGGTATAAGGTGGATCTATTGTAGATCATTTAAATGAATTTAATACTATTACTAGTCAGTTATCTTCTATGGGTGTCAATTTTGAACAAGAAATTAGGGCTCTCTTGATTTTTTGTTCTTTGCCTGAAAGTTGGAATGGCTTGGTAACGGTTGTGAGTAATTATGTTCCTAGATCTAGTACCCTAAAATATGATGGTGTGATCGGTATTATTTTGAGTGAGGAAACTTGTAGGACATCCTCAGGTGGATCTACATCAGGAAGTGCTTTGAATGCACAAAATAGGGGTAGAACGATTGAGAGAGGAAGTAATTCTGGAAATCATGGGAAATCAAGAGGAAATTCAAAGGGGAGGAGGTCTCAATTGAGAGGACCAAATGAATGTTGGTACTGTGGGAAACTAGGTCGTAAAAAGAAAGATTGCTAGAATCAAAAGAAAAATGAAGGAGATAAACCAGATGGAGACAAGGAGGAAAATGTGGTAACAAATCTGAAGAGGATGTTTTGCTTGTATCTTTAGAAAGTGTTGATGATTCATGGATTTTAGATTCTTGTGCTTCATTTCATGCTACACCTCATAGAGGTAATTTCATTGATTATGTTCAAGGGGATTTTGGGCTTGTTTATTTAGGGGATAATGAGCCTTGTTAGATTGTTGGAAAGGGACAAATTAAGATTAAGTTGCAAAATGGGAATCATTGGCTACTACATGAGATAAGACATGTTCCAAGACTGAGTAGGAATTTAATTTTAGTAGGGCAACTCGGTGATGAGGGTTGTGTAGTTACTTTTAATGATAAAAATTGGAAGGTTTTGAAAGGTTCCCTTGTAGTAGCAAAAGGTGTGAAAGTATGCACCTTATATCTTTGTATATATCATATTGTTCCTTCTACTTTAATTGTTTCAAAGAAAAATGAATGTTTAGGAACAATTGTTGCAGTAAAGCAAGGAGAACAAATAGCTACTATAGATTCTGATACAGCATTGTGGCACAACAGACTTGGGCACATGAGTGAGAAAGGTATGAAAGTACTTCATTCAAAGAAAGTTTTACTAGGTCTGAAATGTGTTAATATGGATTTCTATGAAAGTTGTGTGCATGGAAAGGAAAAAAAAAAAAAAGAGTGAGCTTTGTAAAGACTGGTAAGGAAAACAAAAAGGAGAAATTAGAGCTTCTGCATACAAATGTATGGGGACTAGATCAGGTATCTTCCCTTGGTGGCTCTCATTATTATGTTACATTTATTGATGAAGCAACTAGAGAAGTATGGGTTTATTTCCTTAGACAAAAATCTGATGTATTTCAAACCTTTTAAGAGATGGAAATGCTTGGTTGAAAATGAGACTGGTAAGAAATTAAAATGTCTCAGATCTGATAATGGTGGTGAGTATTCTAGTCATTAATTTGAAGATTATTTCTCCACTAATGGTATTCATAGATAGAAAATTGTTCCAAGTACTCCACAGGAAAATGGAGTGGTTGAACGCATGAACAGGACTGTAATGGAGTGTGTACAGAACATAAGGTTGCATGTTGGGTTGCCCTTACACATGTAGGCGGAGGCTATCAATACAGCTATCTATTATATTAATAGAGGTCCCTCTACTCCTTTGGGCTATGGTATTCTAGAGGAAGCATGGACTGGTAAGAAGGTGAGTTATTCTTTTCTCAAAACCTTCGACTATGAAGCATTTTCTCACATATATTCTGAAAATAGAACCAAGTTGGAAGCGAACTCAAAGAAATGTGTATTTGTTGGATATGGCATTAATGAATTTGGTTATAAGCTTTGGGATTTTGAAACTCACAAAATTTTAAGAAGCAAGGATTTCATATTCAATGAGAAAGTGTTGTACAAAGATTTTTGGCAGCAACATGAGAAGAAAGAAGATGATTATGTAGTGTTGGATGATACTCCAAAAGTTGATGTTCCAACCATTCTTTATGATGTGCAACAACTACAACAACAAATACCATACACACCAGTGAATGTTAGAGGGTCAACAAGGAAAATTAGACCTCCAAAAAGATTCTCTCCCTCTTTGTATTCAATTTTACTTACTAATGTTGGTGTACCTAAATGTTATGATGAAGTTGTGCAGGTGGATACTAGGATTCGGTGGGAGTTTTCAATGAAAGACGAAATGGACTCTTTGCTAAAGAATAAGGCATGGGATTTATGCAAGTTGCCTGCAAGTAAAAGAGCTTTACAGAATAAGTGGTTTACAGGTTGAAAGAAGAGGAAGGAGGTAATAAAATATTTAAACTTAGGTTAGTTGTAAAAGGATTTTCATAGAAAAAAGGCATTGATTTTGATGAGATATTTTCTCATGTTGTTAAGATGACTTCTATCTGTATTGTTTTAAATCTTGTGGCTACCAAAGATTTGCATTTAGAGTAGCTTGATGTTAAAATAGCCTTCCTTTATGGTGATTTAGATGAAGAGATATATATGGCTCAGCCATAGGGATTTGCGGTCAAGGGTAAGGAGAACTTAGTGTGCAAATTGAAGAAAAATTTATATGGCTTGAAGCAAGTACCTCCGCAATGGTATCTAAAATTTGACAGTTTTATGCATGAGCATAGATACAATAGGTGTCATTCAAATCATTATGTTTATTTTAAGAGGTTGGATGATGATAGCTACATTATTTTATGTTTATATGTTGATGATATGCTTGTAGTTGGGTCTAACATGGATCACATTAAGGGGTTGAAATGCCAGTTAGCACATGCATTTGCTATGAAGGATATGGGGGCAGAAAAACAAATCATTGGTATGAAGATTTGCACAGATAGTAAGAACAGAACATTGATGCTATCTCAGGCTAATTATGTGAAGGTGTTGCAATTTTTCTCTATAGAGGATGCTAAAGTTGTCAGCACACCTTTACTTGGTCATTTGAAGTTGACTAAGGAGATGTGTCCCAAGACACAAAAAGAGGAGGCTAAAATGTCCAAGGTACCCTATGCTTCAGCTATAGGAATATTGATGTATGTTATGGTATGTACCAAGCCAGATATTACACATGTAGTGGAAGTCATTAGCAGGTATAGAGTCATTCAAGAATTGGGCATTGAAATGCCATCAAATGGATTCTCAAAAATTTGAGAGGAACATCTAATAAGTGTTTACACTTTGGGGGCTCTACTACTAATTTATAGGGCTATGTTGACTCAAATTTGGCAGGGGATATTGATACTAGGAATAGTACTACAAGTTATGTCTTTACTGTATATTGTATCATTTATGTTTGAGCTAAATTTCAAGAGAATTAAATACATAGTTAATCAATATTCTGAACTAGTGAAGTCATTTAATGGTTTCCTAAAAGTAAGTTCTAGTGTCGGCCACACTAATACATTAAAAATTTATATAATAAAATTATTTCAAACATATTCATTGCACATTTGTGGAGGTTCCCTAAATGATGATAAAGAATGTCTTACTGTTGCATTACCATGAACAAAACAATGGTGGAATAAACAAGAAAAACTAAGAAGATAAATGGAACACCGATTGAAGTTGTATAAAGCAATTTACATAAAGGGATAGATGGAACATAGGGGACAAGCACAATGAGAACACTAATGTCAGGATGACATCACAGACACACCCAATAGCAAACCTATGCATGTACCAAATATTGCCTTAGCTCATTTTATCCATTTAGTTACACATAGTCAACTATTGGAGATCTCAGGAGGAGGCATCATAATTTGATATTACATGTGCCACAAGAGGAGGAGAATGAGGGAGATATTGATGCTCCTATCAGCCTTTTTCTTAACATACCTAAGAAAAACAAAAAGAAGAAATGATTTTTTTAAATGCTCTTTGATAAACCTTGTTTGATAAACTTTTTTGGATAATGAAAGAACTTTATTTTAAGTAATTATCTATGAATGTTGCATATTAAATTGATTTTTATTTCATGTTAATGAATATTGTTATGTGTTAATGAAATCTTGATTAGTATTGTGTATTAATGAATTTTATATCATATTAATGAATGTTATGTGATTCTATTGTTTGAATGTTATAGTTCATAAATGGATGAATGAATGAATGAAGTATGCAATTATATGATAATGGGTAATTTAGATTGATGTTAGGGGGAGGGGGGTGAAGCCATATGAGCTTCCACCTTCACTTGGTTGGCCTTGTTAAGTAGAGAATATTAAATTATTCTCAAAACCAAGTGAAGCTCAAACTAACATCCCAAGGAATCTTAAACCCAATCCATCTACCTCTCATATTCTCATCCCAATAAGTCATATTTTCAGCCATTTTTTGCTATTCAATATTCTATTATTCACAATCTTGATAATGGCAGCCTCCATCTTGTTAGTAAGTTGTTTCTATTCTATCCTATCCTTTTAATTTTTTTAAATGTGTCTATTTCTTTCCTACCATAACTCACATATGAAAATAGATGGTGTTTCAGTCCATAAGCCACAATATAAATAGTCCTTATTTCAAATATGCCAAGCATAAAACATGCTTAGGATTGACTTTGGTATTGTTGAGTTCCATCCAAGTTTGTTATGTAACCAGCTCCAACATCGGTGAGAGTATTTGTAGGTTAGTAATATGTGGTCCACATTTTCTTCATCCTCTTCACAAAAAAGGCACCTTCTTGGACCTGCATATCCTTTTTCTTTGAATGTATCAGCTATAAGGATTTTGTTTTGTAGTGATAGCCATGAGAACAATCCTACCTTAGGTAAGCACTTTTTATCCCAATACAGTCACAATTAGATGTTTGTCTTTGGTCTTAGCTATTTTCTAATTAGGTAATTTTAGACCTCCTTACTATTCTAGTTTCTTGTCTTTGAGCCATCCAAAATGAGTTTATCCTACCTTGGATGAAACGTGACATTTTTGAGATCCTCAGATTCTAATCAACTCCTCTTTTTATTTGTCTAGGATATTGATGTTGTCTAGAGACTTCCATCTCCATACTTTTACAATGCCCCCATCCACTACCTTAATAGTCTTACCAAAATAGGTCATGTTCTCCATTATCAAGATTTTGCATCATTGATGTAACAAGGCTTGCTTCCTTACTTCCTAGTTCTTTCTAGGTGCTTACTAGATCACTTCTATGACCTTGATGGTGATTCTGGGCTCACCAACTTAGGATCAATCCAAGATCCTTTTCTTTCACCTTTCTACTATCACATGCATAAAAATATTCTAGAGTATCTTTACTATAATTATGACATACAAAGATTCATGTTGAGATTCATGGAACATCCCATAATTATAACCTTTACTACATTTGTCTCAAGTTCTACACCAGAGTCGAATTGGTAACCTTGCTCCACTTCCCTTTGACATGGTTAATCTCATTGAGTAATGGAAGATAACACTATTTTGAAATAATAATAATTGACATAACAAAGCATAATTCTTAAAACTTCTATTTTTCTTCCAATGCATCATCCTCTTATGCAAAATCCATTCAATTTCAGCAACAATATCAAACTCAAAACACACGTTAGGTTATTGGGTCCTCATTGAAAAGTATATTAAGTTGAGTGTCATATTTTCTTTATAATGTTCTCTACATACATGATTGATAAATAATTCCTATCTATTCTTCTCACAATCATTGTTTCAAATTTGTAATTACTATCTATAGCTTAAATAGTATCAACATCAACAAACACATTGGAAACAATGACCTTTCCTAGGCCAGATCTCCAAGGGTTTGACTTAGGATTCCTTTTTAACCTATTTTCATAAAAGATCCTTATTATCTTGGATAAGCCACAACCTCATCCAACACCATGAGGCTTGTCCAACCTTTTATTTTATATAACTAGGTTAATAAATGTATAGGTTAGTGCTCTAAATACTTGTTGATGTTGTTGTCAGTTGCTCTGAGTACTTGTTGATATTGTAGTTAGCTCCATCCATGGGAGTAGTAAATTTAGTTCCTCAATTGTTTTTCTGTTCTTAGAATAGTTTACTTGTGAAAATCACAATTTAGTCTCTCCGATGAAATCAAGTTGTCTCATAGATTGCTTTAGTAGGTACATATTGAATTGATTATTATTGATGTGGTAGTAGTGGAAATGATCTAGTAGCATAGCATGTTTCAATGGTTGTGACAGTTCAATATAGTACTAAAGATTGTGACTATAAAGCAGTAAGTATTGATCATGTCATGAGTATGTTACTACCTATGAATTATTTTTGCAAAGTAGAGATATGGCAAGAGATAAAGCTATTGACATTTCTCTGGGCACCACCTACAATTGTGTAGGTGTTTAGCATTTTGATAGAATTGAAATCATAAGAAATGACTAAGGAAATAGAACTACTCCTTCCATTGTTGCCTTCACTGAAACTAAGAGACTCTTTGGGGAGGGTGTTGGATGAGGTTGGACAAGCCTCATGGTGTTGGATGAGGTTGATCATTATTATCTTTTTGCTTCAAGAATGAATTAGGATCCATTTTTAACCTATTCTGATGGTGTTTGCTTGTGAGAAGGAAAAATTGACATCAAGCATTAGTAGGCAGCTTAACTTAAGCTAGTGCCACAACTTTTCTTAATCCTAATAAAAGTGAATAGCTTCTATAACCTGTTGTTATAACACAGGAACTTGTTGAAAGATAGAGATGTTCATGCACATTTTAATTGACATCTATATTATAAAATGTATAACTAAAATCTAGTCATTTGACAGTTGCTTTAAACACCTCATGTCCTCTGTCGGTGCCATTTACCTCGACCCCAACAGAAATTTGCAAACCATAGTCGATGAGGACTAATGGAGAAACCTTCATTACTGCATCTTGAGGTAACGCATTTATTTTTTATTTGTATACCATGGAAAGACTTGTAAAATTATATCCATATTCCAACTTTATTAAAATAATTTCTCTTCTTTCTCTTTTGGTGCTCAAAATTGGTTTTTTTATTCAAAGATGGTAGCAAAGAAAGCAGTGTGTGAGTATGCAATGTTTAAAGGTAGCCTTCATTTGATAACATTTTTAATTGCTTTTAATTTGAATAATAAACATATTAACCCATAATTGGGTGACAAAATGTTTACTAATGTTGTTCTTAAAACTAGATTTATATGACACATTTTTTATTTTGATTTGTTTAGATGACTATGTAAAATTATACTAATATATAGGTTTTATTAAAGAAACTATTATGATTTCATATGAATTGGTTAAATAAATCGGCTTAAATTTTTGTAATTCTAATAATAATTGTTGTTGCCAATCTTACCATTAGAAAACAATGAATATTTGCTAGCATTTGGTCAAGTGCAGGGATTAATCGCCTGCATGAAGAGTGCAAGCCTACCATCATCCACAAAGACATTAAGCCTAGCAATATCTTGGTGGACAATGAAATGGAAGAAAAAGTATCTAATTTTGGGCTTGTGAGGGTAGGTCCATTAGGTGGTGAGTCACATGTGAGCAGCCTTCTTACATGGATCCTAACTACTGTTCAAGTTACCATCTTACACCATTTAGTGATGTCTATAGTTTTGGTGTCATTCTCTTGCAGTTAGTTGTTGCAAGACCAGCCATTGATCTTACCAAAAGGAAAACTCGCTATAACATCATTAACTAGGTGAGTTATATGTTCATGCCATGCACATCATTCTCTTCTCATGGACTAACACTCACTTGTTTTTTCTACTAGAATTGAAATTCAATTATATTTTTCTTTCTTTCTTGTGTTGGCAAGCTAGGCCAAACCTTTTACAAGGTGATTTAGAGAGCATTTTGGACTTTTTTCTTATGATACAGACATATAACAGAGATATGATGTTGTTTATGGGTCAACTTGGGCTGAGGTGTGTTGAAAGAAGTCCTAAAGATAGACCCATCATAAGGCAAATATGTGAGGAGTTAAAGTTCCATCTATACTCTCAAATACTATAACCTAGTAGATCCTTAGTTCATAGACAAGGAGAAAATGTTAGCAATGAGGGGGATGAGAATGAGAGTTCTATACATAAGCTAAACTAATATTAGTTTTCTTTCTCTAGTAGATCCTTAGTTCAAAGACAACCATATTTTTTTTCTTTCTTTAAGACAAAGACAACTATCTTTAGTGATTTAGATATATTTTATATTTTATATAAAATTTTGTAGAGAGAAATTTTTTTTTACATAAAATTAGTGAGAATGGATATATTAATTATAGACAGATATATTTTTTTCTATCTTAGAAGGTGCAACAAAAACTTTGTTAAGATGAACATAATTATGTTTGATGTGGTTTGCTTTCAGTGCATGTTGATATAGAGAGAGATGGTAAACAATTGTATTAGTAGAATATTGGTAAAGAATTAAGCTATTGAAGTGGGATGAATCATAAAAATCTAATGAAAATAGTAATTATATTTGTCAAGCCATAATACTTCATCAAATCTTCAACATCATCTCTTAAATGGAGGTCATAATTTTTTGCCAAAAAAAGGGCTCCATCACTACTAACTCTTCAATATCCTTCTAAGAGAGGTCACATTATATTATTAATCAACTAAAATTCTAGTCCACAAAACCATTCTTTGCTACATTTTCCATTCAATGTGTTCGTAAAATGAATGAAAATGAAGATCACATTGCATTTTAGGGGTTTATTCACCTTTTACATGTTTGGAAGAGTAGAAAAAGGTCATAATATGTGTGGATGGTCTAAATTTAGATCCAATTTGGAACATTTCATACTTGGGTTTAGTAGGTAAAACATCTAATTTGGCAACATAGGATACTTGTAGTCATTTATGACTATTTAGAAATTGCTTGGACTTGGGGCAATATACTTTTGTCCTAAATTGAGCTAAAAGGTGGGCAAAAAGTAAAGAAGGGAAGCTTTTTTTGCATTAGAGGGAATAACTATAGAAAGCAAATTCTGGTCAAGTTAGTGTCTTTGGCAATAAACTAATGAAACTAAACTTTCAGTCGGAGAAATTTTTAAGAGTTGAGTGAAGACTTGATTGATAGGTGGGAAAAGAGTAATAAAAGAGGGGATAAGTGTGGATAATAATTTTTAAATATATAAAAATTGGTCAATTTTTGTGTTGTATTCCATTTGTCTAATATATTCATTCATATGCATCAATAAATTAATTATAAACTACTTAATATTGTCTATTGTTAGTGATAATAATTTTTATTTACACTTTACTTAAGTATACTTAGGATAAATGTATTATTTTATCATTTATTAGGTTAGACACCTAGGAGTTTGCGTACTTGTATGACTTGTCATGTTGACAACACAGGAGTAAGCAACTCTAATTTTCCACATGGTGTCTACAACACTAGAGTTTGTATAATCAACTAAGTTGTCATGTAGACAACATAGTTGTTTGCACTCTTAATCAACATGGTGTTTGCAACAAAATTTTATGTGACATGCCTATATAGGCTTATCCTCTCATCATTGCACTAACTCCTATGCTCAATGGAGGATAATCCACTATTGTTGGACATGTGCTTCATTGTGAGGCTTATAACATTGCTAACTCCTAGTCATTCTAGAGCCCTATATACATAGGCACTTCTAGTGTAATTGATACATCAATTATCAATTATTGAATGATCTAATATCCAAAGATTCATATATTAATTAAGTTTTATATTATTATTCTGATCATACTTTATTGGTCCATATTGTGCTAGCCTTGTACTTCTTGATCTTGGCTTCATTTTTCCCTAAGGAAAATTCTTCATGGTATCATAGCTATACCAAATTCTTATGTCTCATTCTTGCCTTGCCTCTTAATTCCATAAAAAATTATTATTTTTTTCAAGCTTGATGTATAATTGATCAGAATTTGGAAGGTTTTCAAGCTTTTGATTACTTTTCACATCAGATCTTATGTTGGTTAAAATTTATTAAATACATTAATCCTTGTATAGCTTTTCTGTTATCTTTAGCTTAAGAAGTTTGAAATGACAATTTTTACTGTAGCACTTTACATGATCATTGATTCTCACCTATACAGGTTAGGGAAATACCATACTTGCAATGCATTGTGTCTATACTAACAGATTATGAGCCTATAGCCAATTAGCTAGACTAAGAGGTGCATTTCTTGATACAATACTCTTCATTCATTTGAACAATTTCATTCTCTTCCTAATTTAATCATGTGTGTGGACATTTTTTAAGCTAAATTATCCAACTAAGATACTTGGTTTGAGAAACCATAAAACTACTTTGTCCAAGCCTTGTGAATGGATTGACCTTTCTAAGAAAATGGATTGGCATTCTAGTCTTCTATTAAGTATTGATGATTAATTTGAAGATAGTTTTATATTTTCTACTTGTATTAATCTTGTTTATGAAACCTACAGGGTTGGAAGCATGGTATAATTCTAGAGTTTACTAATCCAAATAATACAAGGCATAGTGCAATAGATTTTCCTGAGGTGGCTACACAAGAAGGTGCGTGATTATTTATGCTATCATTTATTAATAGTGACTGGAAATTTATATTTAAGTCATAAGACAATATAACATCTATTTTGGCTAATTGCAGTATGGATCATGATATCATATTAACATTACTCATATTAAAAATCAAATTAATGCAATAGTCAATGTGGAAACCCATAATTATCTCATTAGGAATTCATTGAAACATTTATAAACTGCACTCTCAAGGATTATCACCCTTCTACTATGAGAGTATGGACGATGGGTCTCCTTCCATCCCTTAGATCACCTTGAAGGCTCTCCATCCTTGGTCAATTTTAAGATTATGGAAGGCCAATCTTCTATTCATCCTCTTGGTCCATGAGCATGGAAGGCTTGCTATCAATTCCATTCCATCTTGGATGGATCCTCAATAAGAACATGAAGGTTTGTCTTCCTTCACCTCTTGTGAAGGTTGGCTATCCTTTCCATTTGCAATCCACTTCATCTAATTTCAAAATTGATTATCATATGAATCTTCCTTTACATGTGTGCAATAAAAAATCACTTAGACTAGTCACAAAAATCAATAATTTATGCAGGTATATCTATGGCATAAACATAAAAAATATGCCTATAATTCTACTACAATAACATATTTATCTTTTGGCCTAGTTGTTGCTATACTATAATAAAAATTCCCTCAATCCAAATGCTATGGACATGTCCTACCTGCCAGTCATGGTTGACAGAAAGAGAGGAAAAGACATTACAAATGACTTACCTTGACCAGCGCTAACACCTAGAAAATAATACACAAACTACCATTATCTCCTTCCATCAATCAAAATCATGGGTTTCTATCATGTTATAGAATACACACCACAAACCCAACTTAGCGTGAATGATGGGGCACCATATATGGCAGAGATTCAAAGCTTAGTTTTGTTCATCTGGATTATTTGGGTTTACAGTTTGGTGAGAGATTATGCAAGGTAATTTTTTATTTTGATTTTATGGTAGCCAAATCAGCATTGAGGGGTCTCACTATCCAATACATTATTATTTTGAGTGTAAAGAAATTAGTGGGTGTAAGTTTAGTTTTAGTACTTTAAGGTTTAATGTTCTTTTCTCTAAGTAGAAATTGTTTACCATTCATTTTAATGAGAGATAGATGGGTTATTGTCTAACATTCTTTGTAAAACATGGGTTGATGAGTTTAGATTCAGAAACTATCTAATTGAAGTTTGATCACAATAGCATAAATTGTCATTTTATTCAAATTTAAAAGCATAACGGTCAAGTAAAGGCTTATAGCTTGCAAACACAATAGTTTTGCGGTACACATCTTGCAAACACAACAATGGTCAAGTGAAGGCATGTAGCTTACAAACACAATTTTGTATACACACACATCTTCTTAACACCAACTTTGTAAAGGCATGCATCTTGTGAAAATGTTATTAGGGTCTTTTGGGTTATTTGCAAAAATATTCATGAGTTTAATGTAATCATGTTGTTTATAATGTGTTATAGATTGGAACATAAAATTTGACCAGATTGTGCAACACAGAAACAATTGTGATAGTGAATGGATAGTTTCCTAGCCCCACTATATATGTTCATGAAGGTGATAATCTTGTTGTTGATGTGAAAAATAATGGGCCCTATGATGTAACTCTTCACTAGTAATTATAAAATATTATGCTCCAAATTATACTACCCATGTCCTTGTTATTTTTATTTTTATGAACATTAGATAGATCTTTTGTTGAGATTTAATAATTTGTGATTATTGCAGGCATGTGGTGAAGCAACTGAAATCATGTTGGGTAGATGGGCCTTCATACACAACACAATGTCCAATTACACCAAGGAACAAGTCTACATACAACTTTACAATCACAGAACAAGAAAGGACATTGTGTTGGCATGCACATATTACGTACTTGAGAGCCACAATGCATGGAGTTATGGTCATTAAACCCCAGCTTGGAAAGGCTTACCTTTTTCTAAACCAGTTGTTCAGTTTCCCATTATTTTGGGTAGGTGTTTCTTTCCATATTGTCTATATAGAGATCAAAATGTGTACTACCCCCTTTTATTGTATTCTCATTTAGATAATTTATTTTCATTTAGTTAATGAATACAGAATAAGAAAATCACATCTCTACATATGCATCCCCACTTTCTTTAGTGAAACTCTTTTATATTTTATGTTCTCTATCTAAAAGCTTTACTTTGTCAAAAGTCATTTATTTTTGTTATTCGTTTGTTTTACCAACATAATAAATGATATTAGAGATCCCATATCATATAATTGTCCCAATAATTTTAGACTGCAGCTTTCAACGAAGTCTCCTATGAATATTGGCTTATGAAATAAATTTGGTTGATTGTTAAAGTCCTTATCAATGTTGAATTATGAAGTAAATTTGGTTTATTTTCAAAGTCTATTATTGAATGTTGAAGTATGAGCTAATTAAAATGGTTTTTGAATGGTGTGTATAGGGGAATGGTGGAATTCAAATGTGGAAGATGTGATAGAAAATGTGCTAGCAAGAGGAATCGTTCCAAATTACTCTAACGCATACACCATCAACAGCTAGCCAGGAGATTTCTGTCCTTGCTCTGCCAATGGTTTGTAACTAATCAAACCTACTCTAAACTATCATGATAGTCTATATTTAAAAATGATATCTGCTAATGAATCAATGAATGAATGAATTCAATAGGTGCAAATACAATCAGTATATTGGTCCAAAAGGGAAAGAGCCACCTTCATATTTTATAATAGGGTCTTTTGGGTTATTTGTGAAAATAGATTGATATGACATAGATAAAATACTCCACTTTTTTAATGTGTGTTATTTAGGTTTATAAAGTAAGTGAGAGATTACTCAATGGACTTGTTTTTATTGGCTTTACTTTTTAGACTGATATTTTGGGGGGCCTTGTTTTCTAAGGCATTATCACCTTGGTCAAACTCGTTATCACAACAATCAATTAAACACCTATAGTCTGCAAACAAGACAACTATATGAAGGCACACATCTTGCAAAAATGTAGGTCAAAAAGAGATGTCATAACCAACAAGCTCAATGATCTGATGAAGCTTTAAATTTTGATGACTTTTAAATTTGTTCATGTGATCAAATTTTAAAGGTAGTTATACATAATTTAATCCATAAACAAAATTGATCTATAGTATCAATTTGGGGGCCTCATTGCCCATGATATTATTACCTTAGGCCTACAACCTACGAGCATTTTCTCATTGCCCATGATTTGTATGTTCTTTTTCTCCTAATTTTTTTAGGTTGGTAAGATTTCTAAAGCATTAGAAGTGAGTAAGGGGATGGAAGCCCATGGTATAAGACACACCAAGAAAAAATTTTCAATGCTGATTAATGGTTATGTATAGTTAGATGATTGTCCTAATGTGTTTGCTATCTTTGAGGATATGTTGAGAGTGGGTTTTCAACCTAATGTTGTGACTTATAATATCATTATCAATGCATTTTGTAAGCTTGGTAATCTTGACCATGCTATTAAAATTCTTGAACAAATGCACAAGGAAAGGCAAAAGCCATCAGCTCGAACATCTACCACCACAATTTATGGGTATGAAAAGTATGGAGATATGAAGATGGCTTTAAAAATAGTTAAACAAATGAGGGGATGTGGCTGCATTCCTACTGTACAAATGTTTGATGTTCTCCTATATGGTTTAGTTCAAAAGAAGCAGATAAGTTCCCATTCACCTTTGATTATTTGGGACACATTGGTGTTAAAGTGTAACCATCAATTCAAGGTTATAGAAAACAAGTACCAGATATTTACATCATTGAGTGTTGATATCTTCTCCTATAATGCAAGAGACAAACAATTCATGTTATATTTATGATTGCCACAACTTTCCCCTTTTCTTTCAAATAGGAAAGTAATTAAATTGCCTTTGATAGATCATTGAAATTCTATTTCAAAGTAGATGGATAATGCTCTCAAGATTATTGACGACATGTCATTGGCTAAGGTATCTCCAAATGAGTGTACATACACCACTATAATGCAAGGTTATGCATCTATTGGTGAGATTGGTCGAGCTTTTGAGTATTTTACAAAGATGAAGAATGAGGGTTTGAAGCTTGATGAAATATCATATGGAACCTTGCTTAAGGCATGTTGCAAGGCAGGAAGGATGTAGAGTGCTCTAACAGTCACAAAGGAAATGAATGTGGTTGGAATCAAGAAAAATGCCTATATTTACAACATTTTGATTGATGGGTACTTAATCTTTATTCCTTATAGTCCTTATTATTTTGAATTTGATTTTTTTAGGTTAAAAAAAAGGAAATGGCATTCAGTTCACATTCTTCTAGATAGTACTTTATAAACTTCTTGGAATATGATCAAAAAAATTTATAGATAATTTTTTGAGGAGGGTATTTTAATGTTAGTTGGGACTCACTCTTTTGAAGAAGATTTTCTTGGTGAAAAAGCATTTGGACTGTGGTAGTATGGGAAAATAATAGATGTTGTTAGTATCATTTTTTTTTACTGTTTTTTTGGATTTCATTGGTAGCATTTGTTGAAGTTGATTAAAGATCAACCCCACAACTCCCAAGAGTCACCTTCATGCAAGCACCTATCACAGAACGAGAAGCAAAAAGCTATGGAGGCAGGAATTGCTAAGTCCATAGATGAGACATTCTTGATGAGAAAAAAGAGAGATTGCTATTATTAAAAGTGAATTAAAATAAAATTACAAAGAGATCAATCATTATAAAAGGAGATCAAAACCCTAACAAAGTAAAACCTAGGTTGCATGATAATAATTAATGAAAGACTTAATTATTAGATGCTTAAATTTTAGCTAAAGTAAACTAGATATAATAAGTGAATTAATAATTAAATCAAAATGATTTAATTTATAAGGAAAACTCTTATTACTCTAACACCCACCCTTAAGATAAACTTAGGGAGTAGCTAAAAACCTAGAAACTACTACTGAAAGAAAATTGGGTCCCGACAACAATGCCTAATGAGATACCCAAGCATAACCAAATCTTTGTAAAGAGGAGAAGTAGAGAAAACCACATGGGAAAAACCCTACTCCAAAAAAATGTGGAAAGAATGTTCCAGAAGATAGGAACAAAAGATGATCATGAAGAACACCACTAAAGCATGAAGCTGCAAACACTACCAGACTGTTGATCTAAAGAACCTCCACTATATAGAACATAACCAGGTAGAGAAGACTAAGTCTTAAGGGCTAATCAATTGAAGATGGAAGGTATCTTCATGGCCTCCAAAAATAGGAATGAAAGAATGTCTATATGGTAAATGATCCATCTCACTAAAATGCCTAAGTATATAGCCACTACAATCACCTAGTACATAGGATCAAATACTGAATACATAGCTTACTCCATCAAACCAAGAAAGCAATAGAACCAATGTATCCCCCCTATAATGTTGAGAGGTAAGACATGAACACTAAAACTAAATGAAATATCTCCTGCAGAAAGAAGAACCAAGAACATCAAGAGTGCAAAAGAAGTACAAACACCTATACTGGCATGTGTCCTGGACACATCATGAGGCTAATGTCATGGAAGGAACAATCAATTGACAAAGAAAGATGGTGAGTATGGCCAACATAAAAACCCCCAAGGCACTTTATAATGTAGTGCGAGTACAACAAAACACAAAGACATGCAAGATCCCAAAATGCAATAGAGTGACACTTTATCTCAATGTGTTTGCAAAAATACTACAAAAGGATGTCAACAAAGATCAAAAGAGACATAATGCTGATATAAAAAATAGTACAAACCATGATGAATCATCTGAAGCAATGAAACTGATCCTCAGACCTAAAACAACCAAGATATTCACCAGAATGCAAAAATGCAAAAGACTAAATAGAATGTTCCTAGAGCATAATCTAGATAAAATTATAAGAATTTGGCTTAGACTAGAATTCACCAAAGACCAAGGAAATCAAACACAAGAAAAACTGTATACCAAAGAGAGAGTATGATCAGAATGACGATATATTCATTCAATATGCCATATCAGTCATGTCAAGAGTACACTAGGAGTGCATGTATATAAAGGCCTCTGGAGAGCTTCTAGAATGCATATAAGTCAGCACCATGATATGTCATACAACCAGGCACATGTCCACTAGATATGGGTTATCCTCCATTAAGCATGGGATTAAGTGTGATGATGTGAGGATAAGCCTACAATGGTGTAGCATGAAAATCAATGGTGTAGACAACATGTGCTAAATTAGGTGTGTGAATAATTGTGTTGTCTACATTACAACTTAGTGAATGATGCAAACTCTAGTGTTGTAGACACCATGTGCATAATTAGAGTTGCATACTTTTGTGAGAGTACACAAACACCCAAGTGTGTCACCTAAATAAATAATAAAATAATGCATTAACCTAAGTAAACTTAAGTAAGTGTAAATAGTAAATACTTATTTACACCAACACCTCCCCTTAAGTGCAACTTAGGGGAATGCCCTTAAGCTTAAAAAAAACTAGGATGCAATGTAGGATGGGTCTTGGCTACTAGGCCATGTTAGGTACTCATGTACATAATGAAATGCAATCTCTCGTAAAGTGGAGAAAGAGGGAAAACCTCATGGGAAAAACCCTTCCCCAAAAAGAGAGATGAAAAGGGATGCATGGATGGATGGAGTAATCAAGACCCCCCCATTATGACATACATCTAGTGTATACATAAGAGAATTATGAGCAGAGGAAGAGAGACAGCCCCCCCCCCCCCTCCAAAGAAGAATGTCTACCAGTGACTGCTCCAATGAAGAAGCTGATCCAAGACTGCAAAATGGTGTTCCTCCCCTTAGGAAGAAACAATTCCATGGGTACAAATGAGATGCTTTCACTATGTGTGGAAAGAATCCCATTGATAAGTAATGTCTCCAAAACCTTCTCAACTAACTGAAGAACCTGTCTCAAAGACCTATCTATCTCTACAACTAATGAAGAACCCTTCTACAACTGCTGATCATAAGTATCCACAATCACTTTAACTTATAACAATTGATCATGTAAAGAATGAACAAGAGGTTCAAATGGAGCCCTCGTGACAACTGAAGAAGGTGATTCTGCATCAAGAAGAAGAGGTAGATCATCAATACTATCCCCCAAATCTGTCACTGAAGCTAGACCTAGAAGACTGGATGTACCATGTTGTATTGGACCTATCACTATGGTGATATATGCATGTGGACTGAACTGATATAGTGACCTCTCACTGCACCTATTGATAGAACCCCACGTGTCTAAATCTATTGAAGCACTATCGTTGGTGTCACTATTAGTTTCCACTCTATATAATGTGTGGAGAGGAGTAGAGGACAAGCTTGGTGAACTTTCCTCAAAGTGTACATCCTTCTCCAAAAAAATTTGATGTTTCTTTGGATCCAATAGTCTATATGCCTTCACACATCTTCATAACCAATGAAAGTACAAGGCCAAGATGATTGTGCCTTGCATCCCCTAGAAGATGTGTTTGCCCATGCAAGATAATCGAAGACTCTGAAGTGTGTCACAATAGGTTTTCTGCCACACCATGCCCCAAAAGGATTCTTTCAATCTAAAGCTGGATAAGGAGACCTATTAAGAATGTGAGTGGTACTACTAATTGCTTCGACTTCAAGTGATGGATCTAGAGACTTGGTTTATATCATGCAACTTGCCAAAGACTTAAGAGTTCAGATCCTCAATGCTACAACATCTGTCTTATACAAACTAAATGTTGTTGGAGTCTAAAGATCAATGTCCTCAAGTCTGCAAAAGTCTTTAAGTCTTCTATTCACATGCATGCTTTCATTGTCCATTCTTAGAACTTTGATGGCTTTCTTGGATTTCCATTCAACATGAGTCTTGAAGGCTAGAAACTTGTCTAACACTTCATTCTTATTACAAAGAAAATAGACCCAAGTAAATCATGAAAAGTCATCAACGAAAGTTAGTATTCAGTGACCTTGGTTGATTGCAAAAGAACCTACTAATAACATGTGAACCATCTGTAGAACACATGTTGCTCTTGAATACTTCCCTTTCTATAACTTCCCCTCTGGATGCATATCCACTTAATCTATTGAACATTCACTGTGCAAAAAGTTGATTTGAGGTAGACCTTTGACCATTTTATTTGTGCAAAGTTGCTGAAAGTAGAAGAAGTCAAGATGACCATACCGCTGATGTCATAATTGCAATGTTGAATTTGATTGAGATTTTGTTAACAAGGCCTTTGAAGGAGACTTGGGCACAAAATGAGAGAAAGAGTACAACCTTTTGTTATGATTCACTTTCCCCACTGCAACCAATGAGTCATCTTTTAGACTGTACACTTGTACTAAGTCTGGAAGGAACTCAACTCTATGACCATCTCCAAGATGAGTGATTTGGTAGATTGAAAGGAGATTTGAACTTAGGTTTGGAACATAGAGAACATCTTGAAACTCTCAATTTTCCATCTCCACATTTCCTTTCCCTTAAACTTCCATTTTGGTATCATCTCCCCCAAAGGTGTGTGGTACCTTTGATTGCTTCATTGAAGAAAAATCCTCCTTTGAAAAACCCATATGATAGGAGGCACCTAAGTCAAATATCCATTCCTTTGAAGAATTTGGATTATCCATGAGTGCTTGCCATTTTCCCTTGGAATCTAAAGAAGGCCCTTTATCCTTATAAGCATTAGGCAATGGAACATTATGTTTCTTCACGATGTTGGTCAACTCATCAATCTTCTTAAGATAACACGCATGCTCTTCATGACCTATTTTCTTGCAATAGGCACACTTTTTCTTCTCCTTATTATTTTTGTCCCCCTTCTTGTTAGAATTTGAGGAAGACTTGCCTTGTTGATTGGATTCTGGTGTTGTCTTTTCTGCATCATCTAACTTGTTCTTCCATTTCTTCTTCTTACCCTTTCCTTTATTTGAAGATTGTCCAGCTGAATTTGAGAACCCTCATTGTTGGCCACCAATGCTTTAGACTTAGGTGATTTGAGAATCCCCATTGATTTTAACTTATATTCTTTAGTATCCAACAGATCAGCATATTCATCAAAAGTGACTTTCTTTTAGGCAAACCCTAAGGTAGTCTTTGATGTGTTAAAAGAAGATACACATGTGGAATACTCTGATGACATCTTGTTATGTATGAGATAGATCAACCTGTCATCTTTGATAGAACTCCCACAATTAGTAAGCTTTGTCCTTAGTTCATTCACCTTGATGATGAAATCCTATATAGAATCATATGACTTAGGATCTAAGGAAACAAGCTCATCTTCAATTTTGAAAACATCCTCTTCAGACACTTTACCATATAGGCTTTCGAGGGTATCCCAAGCTTCCTTGGATGTAGGACACTTCTTAATTTGATACATGATCTTATCGTCAACCAACAAACATATATCACCTAGGGCTTTCCTATCCATTGCTACCCAAGCTTAAATATCACTTGCTAATACATTATCACTAGCTAGTTTAGGAAGAGTACCATCTACATATTGTGAAACTCCATTATGCATTAAGTGATACCACATTTTGATGGACCAAGTAGCATAGTTGTGAGGAGTTAATTTTGGAAACTTAAAGTTTTCCATAATGCAGAAAATGAAAGAAAAGTGTAGAAAAAAGAGAACACAACACCAAGAACACCCCCCCTTTTTCACTAAATCAAGAAACCCCCCCAAAAGAGATGCTTTTGGCACTTTATTAGTAGTGTGATTACAATGGCCACTTGCCAATTTTGGCCTTTGTGGACTTTTGATTTTTCTTGTTACAACTTCTTGATGGATTACAAATCTAAAACTTTACAATGTGCTACAATTCTGAAGCAATACATAGCACAGAAAGGCCCTATTGCTGAAAGTGACACTTTGTTGACACAACCTTACAATCTAACTATAGATCTGGAAAGTAGAAAAAAAATAATGCACTTTCAAAAAAAAATAGAACCTTTTTTCGACTCCAAATGTGCCCATATAGAGCATTTGAAGTTATAAAATGTAGGATTATGCAGGTACAATCACCAAAAAATGCTAATTTTGACAAATCCATGCACCAGAACCAAAAAAGAGCTACACCATAAAAAATTTTAGGAAATTCTACCTAATTTCAAAAAAAATCACACCTAATTTGGAGTCTGGATGACCAAGATATGGCCTCCCAAAGTCGAATTACAAAATCAAAAATAATCTGGAGAGGGGTTGCATCAGCAAAAGACGGAGTTAAATTTGACAGTTATACAATCGTTGCAGTAGTTCAAATTTGGCTTGGAATGACGGTTAGACAATCATCAAATTTAGGCTAAGGAAATGATGATGTCACCATACCTTGGGCCTATGATGATGTCATGATGACATCACCTATACAAACTGTACAAAAAAATCCAACATGGCAGGGTACAGTTGTTGACTTGGCATCTATGTGGAGTGCTGATGTGGATTTCCTGCATGTCCTTTGTATGCTGAGGTGGTGATTACATAGGCATTGTACACATTGTTGAACGTGTGTACAAATTAAATTTTCCTCCATGGAGGAAATTTGGTTCACAGGTCGAGCAAATAAAATTTGGATGCATGGAGGTCACAAACAGCGGCATCGGCTTATTTCTGTGTTGTCGCAGATTGATCGCCAAAAATAAAAAATTGTTGCCTGAAAATAGATTGCAAATGCCACCATGGCCGAATTATTGTTTTCAAAAATCAAAACCCTATATGCATTCGACGACGAGAGGAAAATATAGCCGGTGGATGGAATTTTTCTACGGGCCAAAAAAGTTCAAATCTTGCAATCGCCAGAATATTCCAATCGCCACCAGAGTTTGGGTTTTTGCAGTGCCAATTATTTCAAAGTTTGATCCCACATGCATGGGGTGATAGTATTGTTAGCTATTTAAAAATAAACATCGACCAACATTGAAATAAAAAGGGGTCGTTGGGCTATGTGCAGCTTTAGCCAAAATTTGTTAACGTCGATTGATCTTGCTCGCCTTGGTCACCAGGAAATATTGTGGTTTGGCTATTGATTTATTGTGCTGAATATTGGTTGTATGGCCTGCAGAGTAATAAGCTCACCAATTAAACAATACCCTACAAAATTAATACAATATTCCTCCAAAATAAATTGCAGAGCCAAGGTGTGACTGCCCAGTTCTACAAAAAAAGTTTTCTCTGCCTGAAAGCCCAATTGGACAAATAATTTGAAAAATAATTCAAAAATAATAATAATTGCAGAGATAAAAATAATGTTGATCTAAAAATTAAATAATCAGATCAATTAAATGGCCATACTTGGACTACAAATCGAGGCCTTCGGGTGCCAATTTGCAAAAAAAATGCCTTACGATCAACTTTCACCCAACATAAGCAAATTTATAGTCGACCTTCACCAAATTGACATTTTAGATGCAATGGAAAGGTCAAATTTTGCTCTAGACACTCCCAATTTCTACGAATTATCTAGATTCGGGTCGAGGTGTTAAAGCATGAACGGTCTCGAACGGCTATGTGTAGAGAATCTCCCTTAGCTCTGATACCATGTAAGAATTTGGCTTAGGCCAAAATTTACCCAAGACCAAGGAACTCAAACACAAGCACAATAGTATACCAAAGAGAGAGTATGATTAGAATGATGATATATTCATTCAATATGCCATATCAACCATGACAAGAGTACACTAGGAGTGTTTGTATATAAAGGCCTCTAGAGAGCTTATAGAATGCATAGAAGTTAGCACCATGATATGTCAGACAACCAGGCACGTGTCCACTAAATATGGGTTATCCTCCATTAAGAACGAGATTATATGTGATGATGTGAGGATAAGCCTACAATGGTGTAGTGCACAAATCAGTGGTGCATACAACCTATGCTAAATTAAGAGTGTGAATAATTGTGTTGTCTACATGAGGACTTAGTGAATGATGCAAACTCCAGTAGACACCATGTGCATAATTAGAGTTTCTTACTTTTGTGAGAATACACAAAATCATTAGTGTCTCACCTAAATAAATAATAAAATAATGCATTAACCTAAGTAAACTTAAGTAAATATAAATAGTAAATACTTATTTACACCAAAAAAAACCAATATTTATTGGAAAGAGATATCAAAGACCTTTCCAAAAATATAAATAGTTCCAAAATCGAAGATCAGATGCTTAAGATATGTCTCCTAGAGTGCAAAATACAACTTCTGGTTTTGACTACATAAACAAAAAAACAAATAGAATCAAAAGTCTAAATAACCTGCTCTGATACCATGTTGAAGTTGATGAAAGATCAACCCCACAACTCCCAAGAATCACCTACATGCAAACACTTATCACAGAAAGAGAAGCAAAAAGCTATGGAGGCAAGAATTGTCAGATCAACAGATGAGACATTCTTAATGAGCAAAAAGAGAGATTGCTATTATCAAAAGTGAATTAAAATAAAATTACAAAGAGATCAATCCTTATAAAAGGAGATGAAAACCCTAACATTGTAAAACCTATGTTGCATAATGATAATTAATAAAAGAATTAATTATTAGATGCCTAAATTTTAGCTTAAGTAAACTAGTGATAATAAGTGACCCAATAATTAAATCAAAATGATTTAATTAATAAGAAAATATCTTTTTACTCTAATAGCATTCACCTGATATTAGTTGGGAATATCTAGTTTAGGAAAGTTTCACTTAGTCTTATTCCAAGTTTTGTTGATATGATTCCATATCAGTTGTTTCCATGCTTTTCTAGTAGGAAAGAGTTAAGGTTCTTTTTGGGCCATTTGCAATGCCTTAGAAAAATAATTAGGAAGCATCTATGAATAGGAAGAAAATACTTTATTATAAATCCTTTTAATGAACTTCTTAAATGTTAGCATGATAAATTATTACCATTTTAATACACCTTTCTCAACAAGATGAGCTCTTATTGCAATCAAGTGAAAGCCTACAACCTATGAGCACAATAGTCCCATGAAGACACATGTCTTGCAAATATGTCAGCTCAATGAAGACAAATGACCTATGGATGTAGTGATCCAATGAAAGTTTGAATTTTGGTGATTGTAACAACAATGATTCCATAAAGATGCATATCTAGCAAAAATATTAGCACAATGGAGAAACATGACCTCTAAACATAGTGGTCTAGCATGAATTTGAATTGATGAAAGACGAAACAATATTGACAATTTGATCGAAGTGGAGTTTTTGACAAATTGATTTGTTTTTAATCAAATGGAAATTGTTGGCAAATTGATATATTATTAATACCTGACTACATCTATCAAATGTATGTAGATGTTTGCTACAGTTAGTCAAAGAGAATTGTTATTTTGTACTGTTGACTAGAGAAAAATGCTTTTATGCACAAAATTTGTAATAACATTTGGTAGGAACTTATAGAAGATCTCTATCTTAATTGCTAAAATATGATACCACACCTTAAGGTATCCAAAATGAACCTCAAGAATGTTGTTATTTTTTCCAGGCCTATGAAATTTGGAGGAAATGGTTTTATGCTAAAGGAATGTGTTTGGAAATTGTTGATAGGAATATGGAGGAGAAACAAGAAATTGTGTGTGATATTCATGTAATCTAACATTGCTCCATATGGTTGTAGATGGTTGTCCCAGAACTAAACATCATTGGACATATAAACGAGTAGCATGCATGTATGTATTCATGTGTTTCTCTACATGCATGCAATAAATACTTGGGTTAATGAATTTTTTAAGAAGTATTATATTCAATTCAAATATATTTGATGTCTCCTGAGTCAAATTTAGTCCAAGAAGATTTCAGCTCTATTTTATCTAATAGGTGTGGAAAGTGTTGTTGAATTCAATTATATGAAATTCTATTAGCCTTTTGAGAATTTCATGCTATCTTCAGCACATGCCAGGTTATTGCATTTATGTTGAAACCTTGTTGTCATGGAAGATCTTAATGTGCATCCTCATGGTGGTTGATTCTTTGAAGGGCCTTGCTAAGAATATCAAACTTTTCACCCCTAATGGTTGGTGGATTCAACCTCTACTCTTAATGATTCATTTGTGGTTGTTGATGTTGCTAATAGCTTTGCTCTATCTAACCAGGCTTGCACAATAGAAGCTTCCCTACTTACTTGCACAAACATCCCAAGTGCTAGATGCAACCTCCACCCTTAGCATTGCTTTCTAGATCACCGCAATGACACACTGGAATGACAACCACTATCAAACTACACTCCCAAATTTGTACCAATGGAGTGAGAAAGAAAAACATCTTTACGGAGCTGCGCATAGCCAATGGGTTGCTGCTTCATTCCACCCTTATAGATCCGATGTCATTGATTTCATTTGGAATCTAGGACTGCATTCATCCTTTTCTCACACAAGAAATGGCTCTATTTGATAGCCATGGGGAGCTTCTGATAAAAAAATCTCCCTCGTCACTCGTGATAAGAAGCCCAACTTCTAGATGACAGCTTGCCCTTTAGATCACTTTCCAAGCAACCACAACAACACATTGGAATGACAACCGCTGCTAACCCATTCCAAAAATTGTGCCAATGAAGTTGCATGGCGATGACTTTGGGGATCCCTCGCATAGCAATTGGGATGCTTCATGGCCCTCCAATAGAAAGGATGCTAATGCCAATATTTGAAATCCAAAAAATTGTTACATTGTGGTGACTAATCAAGGAAGTATTGTACATACTCCATAATTATTGTATCAAGATTTTGAGCTGACATGTAATTATTTAATTATAACCCTAAAGTGGTTTAATACTTGTATAAAAGGGCTTAGGGTTAGGGTTGCTTCAATAAGGTGATGTGAAAATTGGCTTGCAATGGTATTGAGTTGTAAGGGCTTACAACGATATTGAGTTGTAAGGGATTATGGATTGTAATCAGGTTGTAATCACTGGATCGTAAAATAATGGACTTGTTGTTTGGTGGACATAGCCCAGGGTTTGGCTGAACCACATTAAATCTTGGTCTCTTGTGTTTTTTTTTATGTGTGATCTATTATTTTATTATATTGTTTATATTTGCATGCAATTTTTATTTTTTGTCCATGGTTTAATCCTAACAAGTGGTATCAGAGCGAGATTATTTTTCAATTATCCTCTATAGGAAAGTCTCATGGTTGAGTGGGAGTCTCACAGTTGAGTGGGAGCGATGAAAGACGAGGGTAAGCTAAGGGTTGATAAATTTAATGGGCAAAACTTTCAGTTATGGAAGATGAAAATGGAGGACTATCCTTATCAAAAGGATTTATGGAAGCCGTTGGAAGGGAAAACCAAGAATCAGGGATCTATGTCAAATGACAAATGGGATCTTTTATATAGAAAGGCACTTGGAAGAATTCAATTATGCCTAGCACCATCGGTGGCATTTAATATTAGAAATCCAAAGACGACATAAGAGTTTATGGAAACCCTAAAGACATTGTATGAAAAGCCCTTTGATACAAAAAAGTATTTCCCATGGAGCATTTATTTAATATGAAAATGATAGAAGGTGGATCTATTATGGATCATTTAAATGAGTTTAATACTATTACAAGTTAGTTATATTCTGTGGGTATTAATTTTGATGAAAAAATTAGGGCTCTCTTGATTTTGTGTTCTTTGCCTGAAAACTGAAATGGCATGGCAATGGTTTTGAGTAATTTTGTTTTTGGATCTAGTACCCTAAAATATGATGATGTGATTAGTTTTATTTTGAGTGAGAAAACTTGTAGGAAAACTTTAGGTGGATCTACATTAGGAAGTGCTTTGAACACACAAAGTCAAGGTAAAACGACTGAGAGAGGAAGTAATTCTAGAAACTGTGAGAAATCAAGAGGAAAGCTAAAGGGGAGGAAGTCTCAATTGAGAGAACCAAACAATTGCTGGTACTGTGGTAAAACAGGGCATAAAAAGAAAGATTTCTAGACTCAAAAGAAAAATGAAGGAGATAAAGCAGAGACAAGAAGGCAAATGTGGTAAGTAAAAAATCCAAAGAGGATGCTTTGTGTTTGTCTTTAGAAATTATTGATGATTCGTGGGTTTTAGATTCTAGTGCTTCATTTCATGCTACACCTCATAGAAGTTATTTCATTGATTATATCCAAGGGGATTTTGGACTTGTTTATTTGGGGGATGATGAACCTTGTCAGATTGTTGGAAAGGAAAATGTTAAGATAAAGTTGCAGAATAGTAATCATTAGCTACTACATGAGGTAAGACATGTTCTAAGGCTGAGTAGGAATTTAATTTCAACAGGGCAACTTGGTGATGAGGGTTGTATAGTTACTTTTAATGATAAAAATTGGAAGGTTTCAAAAGGTTCCCTTGTAGTAGAAAAAGATGTGAAAGTAGGTACCTTATATCTTTGTATAGGTCATATTGTTCCTTCTACTTTAATTGTTTCAAAGAAAAATGAATGTTCAGGAACAATTATTGTAGTTGAGTAGAGAGAACAAATAGTTGTTGTAAATTTTGATACAACGTTGTGGCACAACAGACTTGGACACATGAGTGTGAAAGGTGTGAAATTACTTCACTCAAAGAAAGTTTTACCAAGTTTGAAATGTATTAATATGGATTTCTGTGAAAGTTGTGTGTGGAAAACAAAAGAGAGTGAGTTTTGTGAAGACTGGGAAGGAAAATAAAAAGGAGAAATTAGAGCTTGTGCAGACTGATGCATGGGGACTGACTCAAATATCTTCCCTTGGAGGCCCTCATTATTATGTTACATTTATTGATGATGCAACAAGAAAAATATGGGTTTATTTCCTTAGACTGGAATTTTATGTATTTCAAACTTTTAAGAATTGGAAATGCTTGGTTGAAAATGAGACTGGTAAGAGATTAAAATGTCTCAGATTTGATAATGTTGTTGAGTATTGAAGTCATGAATTTGAAGATTATTTCTCCACTAATGGTATTCATAGATAGAAAACTATTCCAAGGACTCCACAGGAAAATGGAGTGGTCGAATAAATGGACGGGACTATAATGGAGCATACAAGAAGCATGAGGTTACATGTTGGGTTTCCCTTACACATGTGGGTGGAGGTTGTCAATACTATTGTATATTTGATTAATAGAGGTCCCTCTACTCCTTTGGGCTATGGTATTCCAGAGGAAGCATGAACTGGTAAGAAGGTGAGTTATTCTTTTCTCAAAACCTTCGGTTGTGAAGCATTTTCTCATATAGATCCTAAAAATAGAACCAAGCTAGAAGCTAAATCAAAGAAATGTGTATTTTTTGGATATGACATTAATGAATTTGGTTATAGGCTTTGGAATTTTGAAAATTGTAAAATTGTAAGAAGCAGGGATGTCATATTCAATGAGAAAGTGTTGTACAATGATCTATTGCAGCAACATGAGAAGAAAGAAGATGATTATGTAGTGTTGGATGATACTTAAAAGATGATGTTCCAGCAATTCCTCATGATGTGCAACAACAACAACAAATACCACACACACTAGTGAATGTTAGACGGTCAACAAGGATAAGTAGACCTCCAGAAAGGTTTTCTCCCTCTTTGTATTCTATTTTACTTACTGATGTTGGTGAACCTGAATGTTATGATGAAGCTTTGTAGGTGGATACTAAGATTTAGTGGGAGTCTGCAATGAAAGATGAAATGCACTCTTTGCTAAAAAATAAGACATGGGACTTATGCAAGTTGCTTACTGATAAAAGGGCTTTACAGAATAAATGAGTTTATAGGTTAAAAGAAGAGGAAGGAGGTAAGAAAATATTTAACGTCAGGTTAGTTGTAAAAGGATTTGCAGAGAAAAAAGGCATCAATATTGATGAGATATTTTCTCCTATTGTTAAAATGACTTCTATCTATACTATTAAGTATTGTGGCTACTCAAGATTTGCATTTGGAGCAGCTTGATGTTAAAACAACCTTCCTTCATGGTTATTTGGATGAAGAGATATATATGGCTCAGCCACAGGGATTTGAGATCAAAGGTAAGGAGAACTTAGTGTGCAAATTGAAAAAAAGTTTATATGGCTTGAAACAAGCACCTCGACAATGGTATCTAAATTTTGACAGGTTTATGCATGAGCATGGATATAGAAGGTGTCATTTAGATCATCGTGTTTACTCTAAGAGGATGGATGATGATAGCTACATTATTTTATGTTTATATGTTGATGATATGCTTGTAGCTGGGTCTAACATGGATCATATTAAAGGGCTGAAATGCCAATTATCACATGCATTTGCTATGAAGGATTTGGGGGCTACAAAAAAAATATTTGGTATGAAGATTTTCTGAGATAGGAAGAATAGGGCATTGACACTATCTCAAGCTAATTATGTTGAGAAGGTATTGCAATGTTTCTCTATGGAGAATGCTAAAGTTGTCAACACACCTTTACCTAGTCATTTGAAGTTGACTAAGGAGATGTTTCCCAAGACACAAGAAGAGGAGGATAAGATGTCCAAGGTACCCTATGCTTTAGTTGTAGGAAGCTTGATGTATGCTATGGTATGTACTAGGTCAAATATTGCACATGTAGTGGGAATCATTAGCAGGTATATGAGTCATCCAGGAATTGAGCTTTGGAATGTAGTCAAATGGATTCTCAGATATTTGAGAAGAACATCCAATAAGTGTTTACAGTTTAGGGGCTCTACTACTGATTTACAAGGCTATCTTGACTCAAATTTGGTTGGGGATATTGATACCAGGCAGAGTACTACAAGTTGTGTATTTATTGTTGGTGGGGCAGTCATGAGCTGGGTTTCTAGGTTATAGGAGGTAAAGGCTTTATCCACTACAGAGGTAAAGTATGTTGCTACTATAGAGGTAGCTAAGGAGATGATATGGCTTTAGTTATTCTTGGAAGAATTAGGAAATCCTTAGAAGGATAATTATTTGTTTACAGATAGTCAGAGTGACATTCATCTTATCAAGAATTCAGCTTTGCATTAAAAGACAAAACACATACAGTTGCGGTACCATTTCATTTGATCTATTTCAAATGATGGACAGTAAAAATTGGACAAGATACATACAAATAAAAATCCCACGGATATGGTTACAAAGGTAGTGATGAGGGATAAGTTGAATTCCTCTTCAACTTCGGTTGGTCTTCTAGACTAACTAGGAATAACAGCATAGCAGCATCTAGGGTGGTTTGGGCCAGCAGGAGCCTCATGGAGTAGCAACATAGCTATAGGATCAATCTCCAAGTGGGAGATTATTTTTTAGTGTGGAGACTGATCAGTCCCCAAGTGGGAGATTGTTAGATTGTGGTGACTAATCAGGTAAGTACTTTACATACTTCATAATTCCTTAACAAGGTTTGTGGCTAGGTCGGGCCTTGAGCAAAGGTTCATGGGCGGAGCCCCCAAAAAAAAATTTGGGCCCTATTTTATTGAGATTATGGGCCAACATGTAATTATTTAATTATAACATTAAAGTAGTTTAATACTTGTATAAAAGGGCTTAGGATTAGGGTTGTTTAAATAAGGTGATGCAAAAATTGGCTTGTGGCGATATTGAGCTACAAGGGCTTGCAGCAATATTGAGTTGTAAGGGATTATGAATTGTAATCAGGTTGTAATCACTAGATTGTAAAATATTGGACTTTTTTTTTTGTGGACGTAGCCCAGGATTTGGGTTAACCATGTTAAATCTCGGTGTCTTGTATTATTTTCTGTGTGATCTATTATTTTTTGATATTGTTTATATTTGCATGTAATTATTATTTTCTGTCCATGGTTTAATCCTAGCAAAAACATGTATTTCTTGAACACCAACATTGATTCTATTGGAGGGTCATGGGGAGCTTTTGTTATCAAATCTCCCATTAGCCACAATAGGTTCATAACAAACTGATAGAGTGCCAAGCAACCACCTAATGCTAGATGAGGGCTCACTATTAGATCAACTTCAAAATAGTTGAACAGACGCGCTATAGAATGGCAACCGCTGCCAAGCCTCTTCTCAAATTTCATTGGCTGAGTGATTGAAGAAGATGATCTAAGAGAGAGTCCACGGGTAGGAATTCATTGGGGGATTCATGCATGTAGAAAATTTCTATAGTAGTTATGTAGAATATTGATGGTAATCAATATTCACTGCAACCCGCTGTATTTTTTTTTAAACAAATCAGTTTGGTCAAAATTTTGACTAACTCTTCAAGGTTTTCCACCAAAATTTTGACCAACCCTTTAGTCATGACCATGGCAGCCTAGTCATGGGATAGACTAGAATTGGTCAAGATTTTGACCAATTCTTGAAAGTTTTCCACCAGGATTTGGTCGAATTGTCGACCAACCCTTTGGTCGAATTGTCGACCAACCCTTTGGTCGTGACCATAGCATCCTGGTTGTGGGATGGGCCAGAATTGGTCAAAATTTTGACCAATTCTTGAAATTTTTCCACCAATATTTGGTCAAAATTTTAACCAACCCTTTGGTCATGACCATGGCATCCTGTTTGTAGGATGGACCAAAATTGGTTGAAACTTTGACCAAATCTTGAAAGTTTTCCACCAAAGTTTGGTTGAAATTTTGACCAATAATGACAAATTAGGCTCAGCAGAAATACAATATTTTTTACCAAAGCTTTGGTCAAAATTTTGACCAATTTGATGTTTGGTCAAAATTTAACCAATAAAAATTATGATGTACTGCTTGGCCACACTTTCAACCAACATGGGTCAAAATTTTGACCAAAATTCATTGAAAATCAAGTCAAAATTTACTAGTGAAACCTTAAATCCTATTCCTTCCCAAGGACTACCTTTCCACAAGTGCTTTACTAACTAGGATATAATCAAATTATAATTTCTCATAGAGAATGAATATGTTTATATGTTACTTAAACCCAACATGTAACCATAGATACTTTGGTTCTTGTCCATGAAAAAACCCACAATTCAATTTGATGCAGTAAGGTATAAAAGTCAAGACATGATCAAATCAGCCCTCCTAATGAGGTACTTAAGTTTTTTCTCCTACAAATCCTAAATGACCCCCAAATTAAATTGCATATTTAGAAACTCTTTTTAGGCTATGAAATAGTATCAAAGAATGGGAATTTGGTTTTTCTCCTAACTCCCTTCACCTAGATTGAGCAAGATTAGGCATGATTTGCAAATTTATGACTAACTCGCTTTGTAAGTTACTATTGAAAATATTCACTAGACATCTTTGTTACTAAGGAAAAAATCCTATACCCTTGATGGTATGATTTTTATATATTTTCATTGTTGGTCAAAACCTTTATATTATGTTGTATGACATAAGGAGAAGTGTTATCAAATAAGTGTTACTGATATACTTATAATCTGGTCCAACTTCCATTAACTTATGATATAAATAGATCACTGGATTCTTCATCTTGTATTTATATTATCACTGGAACTTATTTTTAGTTTTCTATTGATTGTTCACTGTTATATTTTCCAATTCGCTTCCAGTGTTTTCACATCATTCTTTATTTGTTTCTACCCAATTGTCTATTTGTTCTTATCTCGAATGCATCCTTTTAGCATAGGGTGAAATCATTTGTTAGACAAAGGATTTGTATTTTGTGGAGTAATATGTTTATAAGAACAAGAAATAACTCCTTATGTTGTTGCGATTGTAAAAAAAATCTATCTTTGATCTCACACAAATCTTGATCCAATATTTCCTTTTACCCCCTAAGTTTTCAGGATGGGGAGGATGGTAAGGGACAACAATTAAAATAAGGAAATTGATAGGAGTATAGAAAAAATATTTTTTGATTCCAAAAAAAGAAATTATTCACTTTTTTTTACCTAATAGTTATTACAAGATTCATATAGATGTAAAAATTTAATGAATGTGATCATTACTATATTCAAACATTATATAGATAATAATAATAATAAATTATAGAGAGAGAGAATTCTAGTATGCATATTAAATTCACTCTTAAATAAATTTTTAAATGGTTGTTAATGTCTTGTCAGATCTAACATTAAGAATAATTACTTCTTGTTAATTTAAACCAAGATCTCATCATGACTCATGTCCAATCAATTAATTTCCCATACTTCAACTGAGTGTATGTACAAATGTATATTCATCGCCTTATCTTTAATTTAAACCCCTTAATTTGATTACAAGACGTCCTTCCACTGAAACAAGCATATCATTTCATCTTGAATGTTGTAGCCCGCAAAAGCTAAGTTGAAGAATAGATTTATAAAAAATTACTAGAAGAAATTATTAGTGTTTTTTTGGCACCGAGTGTTTTCTCTCCATGTTGCTAGGCTTCCCATTTTATTAGCTTTTAAATCTCCCAATGGGTCTACTTCTTATTTCTTCTTAAACACTATTTTTTTGTCATCTTTGAAAATGTGTTACAATGCTAAACAAATTTTGAATTTAATTGTGTAAAGAATTATTTTGTTATTAGAATGCAAGAGAGCTAAGGACTTTTAGAAAAAAATTCCTTCATCCAAGCACTCAAATTAAGATCAGCAAGTAGCGAACAAATTGTAAAATAAATGAATTTATAAAAGAATTCATTTTTTGGCCTGAAAGCAATAGGAAAACTTAATTTATTCAATCATTACTTTGATGTACTTATTTTTCTTCTAGTTCTAATTTATTTACATGTAATTACAAGAAGGGCAAGATTTGTTGTTTTGTTGATTTTAGAATTAGATTTCTTTTTTTTGTTGTAAAGTGTTTCCTTTCATGCAAGCATGAATACAAGAACATAGAAAAGAAGGGTTTCCTTTGATGTAAAGTCACTCTAGCCCCAAATTTCACTTTAATCATTTTTCTATGACATCTTCGAATTTTTTTCACCAACATGCAGTCTTCCAATGGAAAACATGATCTTCAAAGTCCCTGATGTGCTCAACCATTCTCATAGCTTGGGTGATAGTCTTAGCTTGCATATTCAAACATTATGTGCATAGTCATCATTGTGGACCGAAAATTTTGAACCAAACCATTTTGTTTTTTGTTTTTTGACAAAAACCAATTGATTCTCTTAATGAATCATGATGAAAAAGGTCTTTGGGAATGATGAGTTAGGTTCCTGTATGGAGTAAGAGTTGGTCTTTGGAGAATAGACCAACAATAGGTGATCTAAAGGAAAGGACAAATGTTCTTTTTTTCAGCCTTCATGCATGTTGAAGATAAAATGAAACACTTCTACCTAAGGATTTTTTAAATGTTGATAAAATGAGCCAAGTGAAAATTGTAGATTTTTGTTGAAGTCTCTACACTTGGCCATATGTTTTTAAAATACCATCAGCCAAAAATTGACACTAATTCTCATGAGTAGCAATATGCTAGCAAAATTAAAATAATATTTTAAAAGAAAAGTTTAAATCATAAGTACAATTTCACTGTAAGTCATAGATTTTAGAAAATTCATAACACTAACCTTCAAATAGTTATCAATTTTAGTCTAGAAGATATACTTAACATTTGTTGGATCCACAGTGAAAAAGAGTTTGAAACCTATGGGACTCACCTTGAATGTGGGCATTTGCATTGTAGGTCTATGGTCCATAGCATCATTGTTTCAAGGGTCCTTCTCTACTTCCTCTTCTAGCCAAAAATAAATAAATATTTTAGCAAGTCGTTGCAATTGCAATGGCCTGATCTGACGAAACGACGTTGGATGAATAGCATTTCTATCGCATGGTCGTTGCCATTATGATGGCTAAATCTGACGAATGTTTGTCGCACACATGGCACTAATGTCACATGTCATCGCAATTGTGACACCAACTCCGATGGATGACCATTGGCCTTTGAGCGCGGGCATCACTATTATGGCAGCATAGTAAAATTGTCAGATGTCGTAATTGCAACAGTGGCCTATCGCAATTATTACAATGTAATGACGAACTCTTGGCCTTGGCTTCTACCAAATTGTGACAACTTTTGGCATCCCAATTGCGATGGACAAGCTTGCCATCACAATTTGAGACACCAAAAGTATGGCGCACATTTGACAAGAGCCATTTCTTGATATTGTCATTTGGGCAATAGGAGAATGTCACAATTGGGATGGCTTGCCATTGCCTTTGGGTCCAAATTTCATAGTGACATGCACTTTTTAACAAAATTGCACCTAAAAAAGTGTTTGTATGAGCTCAAACGATGCCTTAGAAGTTGCAAAATTCAAGATTGTACAAGGACTATCATCAAGAACTCTAAGAAGGACCCATAATAGGTGGCCATTGTTAGAGGTAGGCCTCACTTAATATGTGCTAGTTGGAGATGGACCCTTCTTGATGTGGACCCCGCTAGATGTGAACCTCGCTTGGTGTGAGCCCCGCTTGGGGTGAGCCTCACTTGGTGTGGGCCCCACTTGATGTAGGCCTCGCTAGAAGTGGGACCCATCGGAGGTGGACCCTGCTTGGTGTGGGCTCCGCTTGAAGTAGGCATTGCTAAAAGTAGGCCCCACTGGAGGTGGACCTGGCTTGGTGTGGGCCCTGCTTCATGTCAGACACCACAGGTAGGTGGGTCCCACTAACAAAGAAATCTCCATTTGAATGTTGTCCTCAAGATCTAAATCCTTCAAAGCGTTGCAATCACTAGATCAAGAAAAACAATATATTGAAAAGAGATTAATGGGTCTTCATAAATCCTTTATGATTCTCTAGTTCATGTAGAAATGCAAGAGAACAACATACATGATATTCCAAGACCACTAAAAATAATATAATCTTTCAATAACTACTCTGGTACCATGTTAAAATTTGTATAAAACAAGTAAAAATTAGAATCTAATGAAATACATAGATTAATAAAGAGGAAATAAAATTGTCTAAATAACAATACAAGAACAATCTCTGATGTAAATGTTCAAAGGCATAATAGCATCAATATTTTGTAATATGTAATACATTAGAGCTGGCCTGTTTATATACTCAAGAGTTGGGAGGATACTTGGACAAGATTGAGACAACTGTCTCAACTTGGAGGAAATAGAGTCTTGATGCAATCAAACATCTACCATCCACCTACAATCTAGAAGGGTGGTGTCCAAATCGAAATTAACCACATGTGATATCTTAGGAGTAGTTGGTGTCAAAAAGATGAGTCACAATATCCTCCTAATAATATTATCTAAGAATATATAATTCCTCCTAATTTATGAGCTCACCTAAGTAAACTTAATATAAGAGTGAAATGAAAAAGAACCATTTACTCTAACAGCTTCCAAAATTATCATTTACTCTTCTCCAATTGGTTGTAGTAGTTGGAGAAATTTCATTTCCTAAATGTAACGGTTTGGTACAATATTTTATTTATTAAATCAAACTAAACAACTTATGGAATTATATATGGGTATATATTTATTTCTATATTTCTATTAAAAAATAGTCAGATTCTCTCTTGACATTATATTTTCAAGGATCAGCTTTCAAGAATTACTAATATCCTATTGGAAAGGACTAATCTATTTTAATCCCTAAATATGTTCAAATCCCTAAGTTGGGTGAATTGAAAGATCTCTTTAACTAATTATTTAGTAAGTTATTTCATTAAATGATATGTTTTAACTTCTTTTTCCTTAATGTGTACACACATATCATTTACGCATTCACATATTTAATTTATAAGTATCACAATCATATTAATTTGTATATTTATTTGGACATAGATGTGTTGCACTCATATATGCTCCAATAAGTATACTTTTAAATAGAAAAGAAGGAAATATCACATTAAATATTCTAAATTTTTGAATCATTTTAAAATTCACTTAAAGAACATATAAATATCAACACTAGCAACAAGTCATCATCATTCAACAAAATGATAAACACATAATTTCCCCAAATCGAGTATTTGGCTCCCTAACAAAGTTCTTGGGATGCCTATGTGGATCATGATACCATCTCCATATCAACAACTTATTCAGGGATTTTTCGGTGCTCTCAAACATGTGTAGCCATGTGGAGTCGATGTCTAGTACCTACATACACATCCATCATTGGCCAACACACACACACACACACACACACACACACACACATCAAGATAGAAATATAAGAAAGGAAGGAGGAGTGTGCCATTTGTAAGAATTTGCCTTAAGGTAAAATCACCCAAGACCAAGAAGTTCAATAACTAGCACAACATAGACCAATAGAGTATGATCAGAATAACAATATAAAATTCAATTGATGTACAATTACACTAGGAGAGCCCAAATATAAAGGCCTCTAGATTGACTAGGAGTCAGCACATTGATAAGTCTTACAACCAAGCACATGTCCACCAAGATTGGATTATCCTCCATTAAGCACACGAGTTAGTGTGATGATGAAAGGATAAGCCTACAAAGGTGTGTCACATAAAATTATGTTGTAGACACCATGTGCTTAATTAAGAGTGTGAATAATTGTGTTGTCAATATGAAAACTCAATTAATTATGTAAAATCCAGTGTTGTAGACACCATGTGCTAAAATAGAGTTGCTAACTCTTGTGTTGTCAACATGACAACGCATATGAGTATGCAATGTAATGAAATGCAATCTCTCTAAAAATGGAGAAAGAGGGAAAACCTCATGGTAAAAATCCTCCCCAAAAAGAAAGATACATGTATGGATGGAGTAATGAAGACCCCCCCCCCCCATTAGGACATATATCATGCATATATAATAGAGAATCTCTCCATGAAATCCCCCCCTTAGTGAAGGATCTCGTAATGATGAGTGCTTGAAGACAAAAGAGAATACAATGCCCACAAACAACATTTCTCCCTTTAGGAAGAAGATACACCTAATATAGGTGCAAGTATGCTTCCCATTGTGGATAGGGTGATGGAAGAGGGATCCATATGTAGTATGGTGTGGATGTTGCCTCTAAAGTCTGCTCATATGTCGACAAGTCCTTGATGAATGTAGATGCCATGAACCAAGCTGGTGAATGCCCAAAATAAGGTGGCAAACAAGGTAACATGTCCATGTATGAAACTGAATCAATCTCCAAAGATAATGAAGCATCCTGATAGGAAGATGTAGGAAGAGAAGCAATGTAGGCTCCCCTCAATGATGTAGGCACACCCATGAAAGAAGGTCCTTGATGACTAAAGAAGTTTCACCATGAAAGCTAAATAATGTTCCTCCTTGTAGGAAGAAATGGTGCCATATGTGTAGTAGAGAATGCTCCCCAACTAGTAGGAAGAATCCTCAGAAGATATGATATCTCAGGAAACTGGAATACAACTTCCAAAGACTGATTTATCTCCTCTAAAGTAAAAGAGTCCTTCTCCATCTGTTGTAAAGAAGTATCCACAATCATGTCAGTCTTGAAAGGAAGCTCAAGTGGATGAGGGTCAAAGTGTTCCCTCACAACAAGTGAAGAAGAATTCTCCTCAACAAAGAGAAGATGGATTTCATCGATGATGTCTCTCACATCTTCAATGTAAGACTCCACAAAGAGCCATGCAATATTTGGAAGGAATTCATTCCATGAAGCTGAAGTAGGAAGACATGGTATTTCCTACTGCATTGAATCAAGAGTAGTTGTGGCTAGAAATGGATTAGTAGAAGCAACAAGAGCATCAGGAGGTAGGATCTCATCTGGAGTTGAAGTACCATTGTTAGAATTGCTTTAGAATAACTGGGAGGGGGAGGGGTCAGTTATTCAAGGTCCAAATGTCCCTTTCAAACTTTTCACTAAGTGTATTGAATCCATTCAACCATTCATTCATCCAAACTTTAACTTATCTAATTAGCATGTTACTGTAAATCAACATACAAGCATAACACATAAGAAATCAACACATGACACTGTGATTTACGTGGAAACCCAATTTGCGAAAAATCACTAGTAACATGCTACTTAATTCTCACCCTTCTGAAGTGATGCCCTATGAAAGGCCTACCCTGTTAAAGGCTTACAACGCACTGTTAAATGTGACCTTGTTAGAGAATTTAACCACCCTGTTACAAGTGGGCCTGGTTAAAGGACTTTAGAACATTCACCTGGAATGCCACCCTATTAAAGGATTTACAAATGGTTGTTAGGCCAACCTAAGTCCATAGGATTTTCAGATCTAATACAATTGCTAAAGAGTATTAGAAAATCTTGACCTAACTACAAAATACAATTTATCTTGCAGATCTCAGATCACTTCTCAGCTCATACCCTTGCTTGGCCTTCTATCTCTACAACTCTTAACAGCTTGCCTTATCTTTCAAGCTTTGTCTCCTTGAGTCTCTATACTCAATGTACCAGTGCAATCATCTCTTCATGACCACTTGTAGAAACAGAGCCTCGGTGCTCTTCCTTCTCCTATATGTCTCCTTCTTGACACCCTTTCAGCCACTTCGCAGATTTGGCACTTTAGCAGCAAGAGTATCAATAGCTCTTTGCTTCTTGGTTTATGACTTCTTAAATAGAAGTCTTGGAGTTCCTTTTCTTGCTCGATTCTTCCATTTTTCAATTTCAATTCATATGGATTAGGTAGGATTCATTGTATCTAACCCATATTCTATTTTCTCTAGAAACTTCTTGAATAATCCTTTAGAATTCACCCAAAAATGATTTGCATAGGATTCTGTGCCAACAACTCATCATCCTTATCCTCCAACTCATTCACAAAATTCAATGTAACCACTACGTCAGCTTAGATTTGGTGAATCTTCATCATTTGAAATAATGCAGCAGCTCAGCACTATTGAAGTACTGGTTCTTGGCACATACTGTGTTACTCGGCATCAACTATGTTTCTCCTGATGCTCGGCACCTAAAGATCACTCGGCACATAAAGATCACTTGGCACACGCTAGATTTTTTTGTTACTTGGCTCCTACAGAGAATTTTCTTGTCTTCAACTAACTTTCTTGGCACCCACTAAAGATTTTAGTCTAAGCTTTGCAGTTGACCTTGTTACAGCTTCTTCCTCCAATGTTTCTAAGTGTGACCAACCTCTGTGTCTATGAGTATTCCATCAATACATTACTTAACTGTTGTCTTAACTGATCTTTGAACTTCATTACAACATCATAACTCAACCTTTCCCTTAGGTGCTCTTGTTACATCTTGTTGATCAAATCCTCTTCATCAATCGACTAAGTGATAGTACTTGGATCTTATAAGCAAATGTCATTCCTAAAAATAGCAAGTTTGAAATCAATGACAAAACAATGATTGAAAACATTCATTTACAACAATCTCCCTCTTTGATCTTCAACAACAATGAACTTTTCAATCAGATTTCCAACAACCATGATTGGAGTGACTGAAGATAGAATGTCTTCTGGAAATGGAGGAACTATTGGATCTCCATATGCTTTCCAAAGTCGCATCCAAATTTCATAAGGTTCAATTTCCTTACAAATGATAGCTAAACCATCAGCATTGAGACTGAAAAAGTGACATCTAAAATTATTTTAACATGTGGCAGATCAGTGGAAGAGGGCAGTTCTTTGGAACACAGAGAAGGAAATACTTCCTTATGCTCTCTTCTTAAATAATCAATTATCAAGGCACTCCAAAAAAAAAATTTTCAACCTCAATCTAACACCAAACTAACATGTGAAACAAAACTCCATGAGATCAATAAATGTATGCACCCCCCAAAATGCAAAAAATCAATGAACCCCCCTAATGTATGATTTGGCACTTTATACTTAGTGTGATTACAATAACCACTTGCCAAAATGGACAAAAGTGAGCTTCTAATTTTGTTGTTTACAACCTCCTCTTATAGTTCAAATCTCAAACTTAGCAATTTAGCTCAGATGTACAACAATTTTGAAGCAATACAATGCAAAGAAAGGACCTATTTTTGAAAGTGGTATTTCTTTCCACACAAGCCTATAATATGATTGTAGATCTAGAAAGTAGACAAAAAATTAAGCACTTTCAAAAAAAAATGGAACCTGATTATGTGTCTAGATGAGCCTGTACTAAGCATTTGAAGTTGCAAAATTAGGATTTGTGATTTGCAGAAAAATTTAGGAACAGAGATCTCAAACATCTTGCACCAATGTTTAGATCACAAAATTCTACCCTAAAACAAAAAAAAATCTCAAAAAAAGGAGTCCATATGAGGGAGATATCACTATTTGAAAATCACCTCTATAATTTTTTTTTTTGAATCGCTGTCGTCGCGCCTCCAAAAATCAAATAACTCTAAATTTCACTTCAGATGTCTGATTTTGGTGAAACAAAAGTCAATTTGGGAGCTTTTTGACCTTTTGAATATGATGCCAATATCTAATTGGCACCAGCGAGCTCCAATCTTGCCTTGCAAAAAATCTCTCCTACTAGCTTGAGGCCAAAAAAATTTCTAGACTAAATACGTAGATCCGAAAAATAATGCAAAGAAATTGCAGAGACTGAAATAATAAAATATGAAAATCTAAAAATTAAATTCAGAGATCTAAAATGATCATACCAAATTCATAAATTGGGCCTTTGGGTGTCAGTTTGCAAGAAAATTATGCCTCTAATTTGACTATGGCCCAAGGTAGGCAAAATTATAGTCAAAATTCACCGAATCGATGCTTCAAACGCAATGGTGAGGTTTTCTTTGGCTCTAGACGCTTTCAATGACTACAGAATGTCGGATATGAATCGGTGGCCCTCTAAGAGGTGAAGTAAGAATGGTCTCCAATGGCCTGCTATGGCTCTGATACCATGTAAGAATTTTCCTTAGGGCAAAATCACCCAAGACCAAGAAGTTCAATAACTAGCACAAAATAGACAAATAGAGTATAATCAGAATAACAATATGAAATTCAATTGATGTACAAGTACACTAGGAGTGCATGAATATAAAGGCCTCTAAACTGACTAGGAGTCAACACACTGATATGTCTTACAACCAAGCACATGTCCACCAAGAGTGTATTATGCTCCATTAAGCACAGGAGTTAGTGCGATGATGAGAGGATAAGCCTACAAAGATGTGTCACATAAAATTATGTTGTAGACACCATGTGCTTAATTAAGAGTGTGAATAATTGTGTTGTGAACATGACAACTCAATTAATTATGAAAACTCTAGTGTTGTAGACACCATGTGCTAAAATAAAGTAGCTAACTCTTGTGTTGTCAGCATGACAACTCATATGAGTACGCAAACTCATAGGTGTCTAACCTAATAAATAATAAAATAATGCATTTATCCCAAGTAAACTTAAGTAAAGTGTAAATAATAATTATTTACACTAACACCATCATGTTGAAATCTTGAAGGAGTGACTATGATTTCTTTCACTCTTCTAACATACATGAGAAACAAAGTACATATGCATGATAGGTTAGAAGGATTTGCCAAGATCATTAATAATGTAAATCATATTTGTCATATCGTTGTAATTACTTTAATCAAACCATATCCTAAAATCATGGCATGAGATATGATCCATACCACAATATTGATCAATGATCTAAAAATCTAAATACAAATATCCAATCATATAATAGTGTCACTAAAATAGGCATCACAACATTAGTATGAACTCTAGATGTATGAGAGAGTGAGGGTTGAGCCTCCTTTTAAAGAGATTTGGATGGTAGATATTAAGAGGCAAAAGAAATGGTGAAGATTTGTTTTGTAGTTGATCCAAGTACTTAAGAGGCAAAAGGGATGGATGAGATTAAGAGACAAAAGATGAGTGATAGAGAGAAAAAAGCAAGAGTAGTTTCACTCACCTTGGAAGTCTGCACTCAAGATGTAGATAAAATGTTTTTCTTTTTCTCTTTATATTAGGAAAATGCCTTTTCATGTGTGCATAGAATAATGGGGACTTTTATTTAATTAAAAGGGAGCATGTTCTTGTAATTAAATTAAACTTAGGGTAAGATGGTCAAACTATGAGATAACTTTGAATAAATGATTAAATGATGATTTGATTAAGAAAAATTGGTTAATTAATTACGAAAAATTGATTAAGTGCATAAGGTGATCTCGCATAAAGATTTAAAATACTTAGAAAGGGGGCTTATAGTTTCCTAGACCAATTTTGGATGATTACACTAAACCCACACATTACACTAAGTGAGACCAAAATCTCTGAACTAAGGAAATTCACCATACTATATGACATCATAATCAACTATCCAAGTACTCACTTATCATTCATCCTCTTATCTCAAAGAAACCACAAGAATGTACAAGTGACCATAGTAAGTTCAGCTAATAATTTTGCACCAACATTGAAATTGGTGGATATAGGTAGTCTACATCCAAGTTATCCCACTGTAATTAAATGGGTGGCCTATCCACCTAACTATCTAAATTGATCCAATCATTACAACATGCAAACCCACTATCATATCAGTGACCTGTAAAATTGAGACCTCAAAGACAAAAATGATGTAGATGACATGACTTTAACACCAGATCATGCATAGCTGTAATTTGTCAATTATGTCCACATCAAGCACCATACTTCAAGAATCCAAAAAGCATCACCATCAAAATGTTTAGTGAATGATCATGTTCCAACATCCCCATTCAAAGAAATAAATGCATCTTTTCTCATTGTGTGCATAGCATACATGCACATAAAACTACAACTATTTCATCCACTAACACCCTAAAGGAACTAGGGTCTAAAATTATCTCTTTGGTACATCCGAAATACCACAATTTTTTCCTTCACCATGCAAAACCTGAAAATTTATTTTGTTCAAGAACACTCATTAATAAAGGCTATTCCCCTTATTAACAAAAACACACGCAACATGTTAGGAACATAACACAAATATGCAGAATGATAAATTGGCTTCGTATTATCTCTAATAAAATAGAATTACACTATTTAGAGATATGACATGAAAATACAAATGAGCATTTTCCTTACAATATTCTACAAGATAGAGCCATCAAATACATCCCCCATAGCTAACTTGGACAACCCTACAAATCTTCCTTATATACACAATTATTAATAGCGCAAGAAAATTCTAGAAAAAATTTCAGGCCATATGTAAAATATTATTATTCATATGTTATTACATTATAGTAGGTCCCAGGAATTTTTAGAACTCTAAAGAATTTTTTTAAGAATCTCATTTTCATCCATTTTAGGAAGCACAACTTCCAAACACCATAACTCGTCATCAATTGCTCTAATTATCTATTATGACCCCATTTTGGAAATTCTGAAAGATGGTTCAAAATGCCTTATTTATGCTAGCTCCAATCAAATGTCATTTAACTCCTTTTTAGAGCCTCTAAATCCTTCAAAACTAAGTTGGCTACCCTGCAGGGTGGGTGGGAACTATAGGGTTCCCCGTTCACCCCCCCCCAACACAACAACTATGAAGTTTCCCGATTATGGTTTAGTAGGCTGATTAACAACTATAGATACCCTACTGCGACTACAGGAAACATTTACAATCTTCAAAACCAAACTTGATCTTGCAATTAAACTTTACTAGAATGTTGATATATCGGAAATGAACCTCTGATGAAGAAATTAGAATATTTTGAGCTCCAACAACCAACTTACTAAAAATAGTAAGCTTCCATAAATAACAACTCTGCACTAAGATAGCCTTTATTGAAAAGACAAACGAGATAATGTTTTTGGGTGATGCAAGAGCATCTTGGGTGTAAGGGAAATCTTGCATTATCCAATGTTATTTTTGGTTTGTCTTTTCCATAAGGGTGTCTTAGAGTATAATTGTTATTTATGGAAGCTTGCTATTTTTAGTAATTTGGTCAGTTGAACTTAGAATGTTTTGATTTCTTCTCTGGAGGTTCAATTTAGATATATCAGGCTACCAGTAAAGTTTCATTCTAAGATCAAGTCTATTTTTGAAGATATTAAAAAACATTAGTATAGGTAGCAAGGTATAAAAACTTTGAACTGACAATTGAAGGCTTTAGAGGCTCCAAAAGGGGGCTAAACCTCAACTAAATGGTGCTTGTGCTAGTTAGAAGTTGTAGAAAACTTTTTCTAACATGTCTATATTCAATGTATTTACAACCTATTTCTAAAAACTTCCATTATGCATAACTCTTACATAAAATACAAATCCAAGAGAATATGTCAATAGATAAACTTTCTATTTTTTGCTCCAAGCCTACTCTTGTAGAAGATTTGGTCCCACTAAGAATCTTTTGAAAATGCATAAATAATTAACCAATAAAGAACTCCTAAGTTTGAGTCACCTTATTCTAACAGCCCCTACATTTTCCTTTGTTATCTACAAAAGTGACAACTCTCTTAGTTTGACTAATCCAATCGTGTCTTCTAAAAGAAGTTCATTTATAATGGTGTGGGTATTTGGACAACTGAATATTCTCTATCTAGATTCTTCTTTTGGAACTTGATTTTCCATCTTGAGATTTGAACTACTCCTTTACTGACATCTACTTCAATGCATTTTATCAATATTACTTTCTTCATGAGAGATTGTTTCAATGCCTACAGTATTCTTAACACCAAATGTTTTCATAAATCTCTTAATGCCTATCAGTAAATCATGTATTACTCATGGCATCATCCTTGTATGAAAAATCCTTCAATGTGAGTGATCTAAAGAGATTTCTCCCTAGAGAATCAAGTCATTTCAATTCAATGCAGCTTCCAAAATAGTTATACTTTAGATCGTGTGCTTGTGGTTATTCTATGAAGTTTATTATTTTATTCTTGATCTAATTTTTTCAGTTAGATAAGGTAGTTATCTCTCATCGGTGTGACAATTTTTCTTAGAGAAAAGGGGTACCCCTAGTTCTCAAACTTGACTATAGCCCTTCCACCAAAGTTTTAAACCTAGGGGCTGTTAGACCCTATACTTTGTTGGTTGCACCAAAAAGTTCTTACATTGCGACATCTCCCCTTTCTAGATTTTGGTTACAGAATTTGAGAAATTGAGTTCCTTTATTCCCCAAAATAGGTTCTACTCTAGATTCTAGCACTTGTCGATCCATTAGGGCCTATTGATCTTCTTTTGACTTGGTATTCCCCCATCTTTTTATATATCTAATATTGTGTATTATTGGTGAGGACCCCCATTTAGGGTTAACCCCACTTTTTCCCACACAAAAATTAATATGCTAAGTGGGTGGCTTCACTTATGTTGAACATGTCCACAAAAGGGGGTCATACACCAAGAGTCATGGGTTCCCTTTTCCCCTCCTATCATCGTTATTTGTAATGGTTGTATGTTATGTGTATGGTTTAGAAGGTTAAGGTGAAATTATATATAACCCCTCCCATCACTTTATAACTACATCAAATTTTAAGTTCCCCTATCTCTCTTGGATTTTTTATAGATTTTGTAATGCAAATAATATATCAATTTTGTGGAAATATATTCTAGTTTAATTATCTATCTATCTTTCTAACTAATTTTCTTTTCTTTTCAAGGTGTGATAGATTCTACAAATATTTATCAACTCTAAAAATATAAACACTAAACCCTCAATTCCTAAACTCCAAACCAAAATAGAAAATGAAAATTGGGATCCAAAACTTAAAACCCCAAACTATAAGATCCTTTATTAGAGTATATTGGGGGATTCTCCACCTTTGATGTAGATGTGATTCCATTTCACATGTGTGATAAGTTGCCTCTTGATTATCATTTACTAAGACAACACTTATTGTCATCTCATTCACTACTTTGCACTCACCTTTATTGTACAACTCATTGTCTCATTCACTCCTTTGTACACACCTTTATTATTGAGGTCTCCTTGGTAATATTCCAATTGATTCTAGTTGAATCCTCAAGTGACTAAAAGAAGTTTAGTCCCACTTTCAAGTAAAATGTGGAAGTGTTTTCCCCAATTTCCTCTCAATTGATGTAAACTTTTGAGGAAGTTATAGATCAAGTATCAAAAAAAATTAGTTGTAAAAATACAATGCTTGAATTCTACTTTTCAAATATATAATTTAATCCAATACCCACATGTTATAAATAGACCTTTTAGTAGATGTGTAAACTCTACTATTCAAAATGTCTATTTTAGAACTATACCATTAACTTGCACGAACACACATTTTGACCTAAACAAAAGTGTCTTTTGTAAATCCTTTTAGGGAAAGATACCTAAGACATTAAAGATTGGTTAGCATATTTTTGTTTTTTAATTGAATATTTGTTACTTCAATTTTTATTAACCATGAATTCTATTTTGGAAACCTCTAGTATATAGTCACCATAAGTCGGTCTAAACTTCTTCTTCTTTTAGTTTATTTATCTTTAAAACATTGTGCATAGATTAATATCATTTATTTATTTTTGTAAAAATGTGAAAATAAAAAAGTTATTAAAAAATTGGACAAACTTGCTATTTCAAGTTTATGTACCAATTTAATAAATAAATAAATAAAATAGTAAAATTAATCAAATCATGTGCTTGCATGTTAATGACTATATTATTCAAATTATTCCACATTCTCATCTTTTGTGACTTTGGGCATGAGGAGAGTCATTTGAATTTGAAATGTGGCAAGCATTGGAGTATTTTGTAAGTTGATTAAATAAATATGGGCTTGAAACAATGTCATAGAAAGAGGGAAAAGAAGGTTATGACACTTAAGGAGGTTGGCACAAATAAGGATGATGCATGACAAAGAGAAAGAAGACAAAGAATTCAAACCTAAATTAGATTGAAGCATCAATCTCCATAATTATTTTAAAAGGGGAAAATATTGGGAATGCCATAATGGATACATATGTCAAAGAAGTAAATACAAAGAAATAAAATTTGTGTGCATCTTCTAATTTGGGTACAAGAATGTCTTATCAACCAATAGTTTTTTTATAGAGGTTTTTGAGTTACAAAAAGAAAGATACAAATTAAATGATATTGATGATATTCTTGAAGATGGAGAAATGCAAATTGAAAATAAAATGTCAATTAATATTGATAATGTGTATGTAGACCTATAAACCCAAATTGAGAAAGAAACCCCTTCTTTGAGTGATAATGAAAATAATGAATATTTTCAAATTGAAAGTAATGTATTGGACAATCTTCGAATATTTCTTTCATGGAGATAAATTAGGACACAATTGAATAGAATGTTCAAATTTTTTTTATAATAAAGAATTGGACTTAAATGTCAAAATATGTTACAATTAATCAATATGACAAAAATGCAAAAATGTGATAAAGAGGTTAGGCGTTCATGTTAAATCCAAAATGAAGGATGGTTACTTTGAACAAGTAGATATTGTTGCTAGCATCAATGATACAATTGGAAGGAAAGTCATTCCAAAGATAGATTGCGGCATGTCAAGCAACAAAAATAACTTTACTCAACACAACTTCAACTAAAAGAATAATGAGCAACATAAGTGGACATCTCAATAGACATTATAAAACATTGACAAGAGTTATAAACAAAAGAATTAACATTGGAAACAATTCAATAAACCAATTGTGGACAAGGTTAGACATGAAACTTAATAGTAAAGCTAGAATTCTAATCTCTAAAATCCTAAACATTAAAACTCTAAACCCTAAAACCTAAACCTGAAAGTGCAAACCATAAACCCCTTGGTTAATGTGCACTGAAGGATAATCCACTTCTAATAGATATGTGATTCCAACTTATATGTGTGACAAGTTATCTCTTGATTATCATGTAATGAGATGACACTTGTCACTTTCTCATTCACTCCTTTGTACCCACCATTGAATTGTCAAGTGCTTCCAATAAGTTGTCTAACTCGTGGGTAAAAAGAGGAAGCATTTTGCCTTATTTTTTAATTTATCTTACTTGATGTAAAAATTTGATGAACTCCAAGGTTGTATCTCAAAACAAATCATTGATAGGAAATGCAGTGATCAAACTATAATTTACAAATATTTATTTTATTGCAGATACACATGATATAGTTTAGTTTTTAGGCATGTTTAAAAGCCAACTTTACAAAACTTATATTTCAAGACCATACCATACCATGTACGACTACCATATGTTGACCAAAATTTTAATTTTTTAAAATATTTTTAGGGAAAGATAGTTAGGACATTAGAGATTGAATAGCAAGTTTAATTTTTATTTAATATTTTTTTATTAATTTTTTATTCAACCTAATGTCTATTTGAAAACCTTTAGTGTGCAATCATTAAAATGATTGTGTCGATTAATGTCATATGATACTTCTTGCCAAAAACATAAAACTAAAAAATAAACAATTAAAAGTGGGAAACTTGTTATTTTAAGTTTATGTACTAATTTGATTAATGAATAAATTAAAAATAGAAAAATTAATCAAATCTCACAAAAAACTACATTTTTGAGATCTGCACAATAAGAAGTCCAAAGGGTTAGGAAGGCCTTCCAAAAGTTATGGCAAGGTAGATCTTCTGGGTTCCAACACCAAGAAAAATATTTCCTTTATGTTTGCATCAATTTTGGTTTATAGGAACTGCTTGAGTTATGTTCTATATATGGACCCATATGGATAATGACATGAGCATGCCATGTATCTAATTGTTATCAATTTCATGTCTAGAAGCATACCAACCTACCAAAGTGTCTAGTAACTTATGTACTGAAATGGTATTTAATCCACGTTTTCTAAATGGTTGCAATAAGTGGAATTATGACAATACGCAAAAGGATTTGGTTGGAAGTTGGTAAAAAATATCTATGAAAGATGTGTAATCATCCACTTATAAGTTGAAAGGGCATATGAAAGTAACAGGGGAGGGAAGGGAAGTGAGAAGATAGCGAGCTATGAACTCCAACCTCTAGAAATTATGGTCACAAACTCGATAGAACTTTGAGGACAAGCTCAAACAAAGGAAAGGTGACCCAGAGGAAATAAGGAGATAGTGACCTATGAGACGAGGTTTCACAGATAAATAAGGGGGAGACTAAACAAAGGTTAACGATAATAAATCAACCAAAAGAAGAGTATCTTAGAGATTGCAACAAGATTAGTGTGGAGCTTGATCAGTCTGTAACAAAGAGATTGTCAGTTCGTCGTGATTGATCGGGCAAGTATTGAACACTTGCCATGTATGCTTGGTAGGAAATGATTTGTGGTGAAATTTTTTTACTTAACTTGTGGAACATTTTTGGTAAACTTGTTACTTGTTTTAAGTTAACTACTCAATCTTTTTTGGGTTTTGGTTAACTTCAAACATTTGTTGTTAACTCATCAAGATTTTTTAAATTTGAGTTAACTTGTCAAATCTTTTTAGGTTAATTTAATAACCGACATTCATAAAAGACCTAAAATGCCTACAACTAAGTTGTCAAAGTAATGTGAAATTGTCATATTGTAATTATCTCTTTTTTGGATGATAAAATTATTGAATGGTTGATTTTGGATGTAGCCCATATAGGGTGAGCCATGTTAAATATTTGTTATTTGGTTTTCTATCTTCTCTATTTTTGCAGTCTTAATAATGTTTATTGTTGAATACGTCTAAGCCCTAGCAACTAGTATTGACCGAAACTATCAGCTATTGAAGATGCAAATTGTAGCTTACCATAGGGTTGAATAGACCAAAAATTGATGACTTGATGACTACCTGCAGATGAACAATGGAAAATTATTGATAGGAAGGGCAGAAGCACCCTGGGTGTAAGAGCAATCTTGCATCACCCAAAAATATTTTCTTTTCAGTCTTTTCTATTTTAATAAGAACTAGTAGACAGGGTGGTTATTATCTATGGGAACTTGCAATTTTTAGTAAGTTTTTCATACGAGCTCACAATGTTCTCATTCTCTACATGAAGGTTCATTTTAGAATTATACGCCTACCAAAAAATCTCATTGCTCTCAGTTAAGTATCAGACAAGTTATTACAGATTTTCGGTGAAAATATTTGCAGGAAAATCTTCAGGCTCACCGTTGGAAGTCTTAGAGTGCCCAGATGAGGTCTGAAAACTCGATGGAAGGGCAGTAGTGCAATTTCAAGACTATAGATCAAGAGCTGGCATTTCCAAAAACTAGTTATAATAGCCAATCAAAGCTATGATTCGTGAGTTATGGCCTTTCAAAGTTGAGCTACCCAAAATATCTAAAATAATTGTCAAAGATGTATTTGGTCAACTCTATATGTATTGTTAGGATCTGTCAGCCCTAGGTATTAAGTTTCAATGTCTAAAACCTTCTCGAGCGGCATAAAATTGTCTTTTTAAGAAAGGCACAAACATTGTCTAGGACAGCTCTGGGTGGTAATTCGCAGCTTAAGTCTTGCAGATTATTGTAATGAAGGCGCCCATGTGGGTTAGCATTTTGTACTTGTGAATTCTGTAATTCTACATTTGTGGCATAGATAAAAACTCCATATTTTGTTCCCGCATTTGGTGTTGTTTCTTTGTTTCTATTATGAGTTTATGTTTTTAAGGGGAGCACCCTCCATCAAATAGTATCAAAGCTAGAGTTCTTGAGTGTGTGAACAGATTGCTAACTGTGATGCGATTCACACCAAGACTGTGATTTGGGCTGAGTGTGCAGACAAATCGACAATTGTAAGGCAGTTTGCACTAGGGTTTCAGCGAAAGTGCGAAAATGTCTCCACGGAGAGAGTGTGGTAGAAGAGTTGTAAGTGTTACACCTAAGGGTTTCTTAGCCCTCCAAAGGCAAATGCAAGCATTGGAAAAACAAATGTGCAGAGGAATAAATCTTCCCGTAAGAGATGAAAGCAAGGGTGAGGACGAAGTAGAAGAAAATTTCAAAGCAGAGGTAGTTCTAAACCCAGAGGAAGAGAGGCTTTTTAGGGCCATCTCCACGATTGGAAAAAGACCTAAGTTTGAAGTTCTCACATTTTCAGGAAATCTTAACCCAGAGGAGCTAATCGATTGGATCAATGAATTGGAGGAGTACTTTGAGTATGAAGATATTGAGGGTCCTGATAGGGTCAAGTTTGTGAAGGTAAAACTGAAAGGACATGCAAAGATCTAGTGGCAAGAGGTTCAGTTTGAGCGAAATAGAAAGGGAAAGGACAAAATCACCAAATGGGAACGGATGACAACTAAATTGAAATGACAATTCATTCCCATGGATTATGAGCTTGATTTGTTCAAGAAAATGCAAGAGTTGAAGCAAGCAGGAAAATATGTTCAAGAGTATACCGAAAAGTTCTACCGAGTTCTCATTAGAACTGGCCATGCAGAAGCTAATAAGGAGAAAGTGGCTTGTTATCTTTATGGGTTAAGGCCAAGCATTTAGGACAAGCTAAGTCTGGTTTGAATGAATAGTATTGAGGAGGCATTCCTGTTTTCCCTAAAAGTTGAGGAGAAACTGATCAAGAAATTTGACAACAAGAATAGCGGAAGAGGTCGCGGTGGAAGATCTGGTGGACAATCTTATGGGGATCATAATGATGATCAAAAGAACAATGATGAGGTTGGAAGTAGCATTCAAAACCATAGGGGAAACAATTTCAATCATTTCCGTGATTAGAACAATAGAGATTAGAGAGGAAGAGGTAGAGGACAAGGATCTGGACGGGGAGGCTTTCATGGGAAATGTATTCACTACAGAGAAGGACATAGAGCATTTGAATGTTCCCACCGCCAAGGAAGGTCAGATTGAAAAACATAAGGCCAAGCCAGAGTTGCACATGTTGATGAAGATGTCAGATCCTTACATTATGAAGATGTTGAAAGAGGAGAAGTCCCAGTTAACAAAATAGTCCTGTTGAGTGGTGAGAATGAACCTGATCAAAGAAAGAGTTTGTTTTGCACAAGGTGCAGATGTGAGGATAAGTGGTGTGATGTGATAATTGATGGTGGAAGTATTGACAATCTGGTGTTAGAAATGATGGTCACCAAGTTGAAGCAAAAAAGACATAAACACTCACGTCCATACCGTATTTGCTTGGGTGCAAGATGACCACAAGGTCATGGTCAATGAGCAATGCTCCGTGAAGTTCAGGATTGGAAGCTACCAGGATGAGGTACTATGTGATATCATGCCTATGGACATATATCATATGTTGTTGGGTAGGTCATGGTAGTTTGACAAGCATGATGTACATGATGGGCGAGCAAATACCTACACTCTAACCAAGGATGGAGTGAAACATAAGTTGAAGTAGTTGAAGGAGAAAGTAGAAAAGGTATGTAGCGCTGCCAGAATATGTTTTGTTGATGGAAAAGAGTTTCTCAAATGTATGAAGCGTGAGCATATGTGTTTTGTTATAATTTTAAAAGATAGCAAAGAAGAAGTAGAGGAGGTACCTGTAGAAGTTGTAGATATGTTGAGAGAGTTTTTTGATATTGTATCAGATAATGTACTTGATCGATTGCCCCCGGTGAGGAAGATCAGTCACCAAATGGATTTGGTTCCAGGAGCCAGTTTTCCAAACAAGGCAGTGCACAAAATGACACCAGCAGAAAGTGAAGAGTTCAACATACTAGTTCATGAGTTGTTGTAGAAGGGGTTGATTCGAGAGAGTCTGAGTCCATGTGTTGTACCAAACGTAGTAGCACCAAAGAATAATGGAAAATGGAGGATGTGTACAGATTCTCGCGTTATCAACAAGATCACAATCAAGTATAAATTTTCATTGCCAAGGATGGATGATATTATGGACTGTTTGAGTGGAGCTAAGTATTTCACAAAGATAGATCTGAAGAGTGGATACCATCTGATTCGCATCAGAGAAGGTGATGAGTGTAAGACTTCTTTCAAGACAAAAGGACTATACAAGTGGTTAGTCATGCCTTTTTGGCTAACCAATGCACCGAGCACTTTCATGCGGCTCATGAACGAGGTACTAAAGGAGTTTCTGGGTAAGTTAGTTATTGTTTACCTAGATGATATTTTGATCTTTAATAAAACATTGGAGGAGCATTTGATTCATATACACAAAGTGTTTGATAAGTTGAGGAAAGAAAAGTTGTTGATGAAATTGAAGAAGTGTAGTTTGTAAAGGAGTTGATGTACCTGGGATTTGTAGTTTCAGCAGAAGGTATTAAAATGGACCCAAAGAAAGTGAAGGCTATCTTTGAATGGCCTACTCCAAGGAGTGTGACAGAGGTAAGATCTTTTCATTGACTGGCTAGTTTTTACAGAAAGTTCATAAGAGGTTTTAGCAATATTTGTGGACCTTTGACTGAAACAATGAGACGGGATAGGAAAGAATTTAAGTGGATTATAAGAGCAGATAAGAGTTTTAATCTATTGAAATAGAAAATTACTGAGCAGCATGTTTTAGCACTTCCTGATTTTAACAAGGTGTTTCAAGTAAATTGTGATGCTAGTGGTATTGCAATAGGAGCTATTATGAGCCAAGAAGGTAGACTTGTTGGTTACTTTAGTGAGAAATTGAATGATGCCAAAAGAAAATATTATGTTTATGATCAGGAATTTTATGCTATAGTTCAAGCATTGAAGAAGTGGAGACACTATCTTCTTCCTAAGGAGTTTGTTTTGTATATTGATCATCAAGCTTTGCAATGTTTAAATAGTCAAGGAAAATTGAACTAAAGGCATTTGAAATGGGTTGAGTTTTTGCAAAGGTATACATTTGTTTTGAAACACATAAGTGGGAAGTCAGTTGCAAATGCTCTTAGTAGAAGACAACTTTTGCTAACAGAAATGCAGATAGATGTGGTTGGGTTCAAGAAACTCAGTACTTTGTATCCAAATGATCCTCATTTTGGTGAAGTGTAGAAGGCTTGTACAGAACCTATTACACTTGACAGGACAAAGTAGTTTGATTTCATGATCCAGGATAGCATGTTGTTCAAAGGAAGCTAGTTGTGCATTCCTAGAAGTTCAATGAGAGAGAATCTCATCAAGGAGAAGCATAGTGAAGGATTGGCTGGACATTTTCGCAAAGATAAAACCATAGCTTTGGTTGTCGAGAATTATTACTGGCCACAGTTGCAACAAGATGTGAAGAAGTTTGTACAAAGTTGCAGAGTATGTCAGATGGTAAAAGGAATGAAACAGAATATAGGGTTGTATCAGCCATTACCTCTACCAGAGAAGTCGTGGGAGGATGTAAGCATGAATTTTGTTCTTCGATTACCGAGGACATAGCGTGGGCATGATTCTATTTTTGTGGTGGTCGACAAGTTTTCAAATATGGCACATTTTTCCTTGCAAGAAGACTAGTGATGTACATGTGGCAGAGTTGTTTTTCAAAGAAGTGGTGACACTACATGGTTTTCCAAAGAGTATAGTTTCAAATCAAGATAAAATTTGTTGGGTGTTTCTGGTGTACATTGCAGGAGAAATTGAAGACGGAGTTGAAGTTTAGTTCATCACATCATCCACAGATTGATGGACAGACAGAAGTTGTGAATCGCAGTTTGGGATACTTGCTAAGATGTTTGGTTGGAGACAAGCCAAAAGGATGGGATTTTATTTTACCACAGGCATAATTTGCATATAATAATTCTGTGGACATGAGTACTGGTAAATCACCATTCCAGATTGTATATGGGAGTAGTACCAAAAATGCTTCTGAATTGCGACGATTGGATAAAGGCGAGATAAGTAGTGTTGAAGTAGAGGAATTTGTTGAACATTTGAAGAACATCCATGAGGAGGTGAGAAAACACATCATAAAGATAAATACATAGTATAAGATTAAGGCAGATGTGAAAAGGAGGTATAAGGAATTTCAGATTGGAGATGAATTCATAGTTCATTTGAGAAATGAGCGTTTTGTAGTGGGTACATATAATAAGCTGAAGATGAAGAAGTTTGGACTGTGCAAGATAGTGAAAAGGCATGATTCTGCAAATGTTTATAAAGTGGAGTTGCCTTCTGAATTGAATATTTCACCAGTATTTAATATTCCAGACTTAACAGAGTATTATGAAGGAGGTGATGGAGATGAAGTTGCAAAAGCGCAATGGAGTGTTTTAGAAGCTAGTTTGGCTACAAAGGAGATTAAGGAGATACTGGATAGTCGTGTTGGCAAAAGTACAAAGAACCGAACTTGTGAGGAATACCTGATCAAATGGAAAGGGAGGCTAGCAAAAATTCATTATGGCTAGCAAGGGAGGAGGTTTATCGTCTTGGTTTTCTTCTGAACACCTAACACGTGATAGAGTCACTTCTCAAATTACCCCAGGTGTCTAAGGCAAGAGCATCCTAGGTGTAAGAGCAATCTTGCATCACCCAAAAATATTTTATTTTCAATCTTTTCTATTTTAATAAGGACTAGTAGACAGGGCGGTTACTATTTATGAGAACTTGTTATTTTTAAATAAGTTTGTCATACAAGCTCAGAATGTTCTCATTTTCTACATGGAGGTTCATTTTAGAGTTATAGACCTACCATAAAAATTTCATTGCTCCAGCTTAAGTATCAAAAAAGTTATTGCAGATTTTCAGTGGAAATATTTGTAAAAACATCTTCAAACTCACCGTTGGAGGCCTTAGAGTGCCTGGATGAGGTCCAAAAACTCGATGAAAAGGTGCTAGCATCATTCCAAATCTGTAGATCACGAGTTGACATTTTTGAAAAGTGGTTATAATAGCCAATCGAAGCAACACTCAATGAGTTATGGCCTTTCAAAGTTGGGTTACCCGAAATATTTAAAATAATTGTCAAAGATGTATTTGGTCAACTCTATATGTATTGTTAGGTTTTTTCTGCCCTTGATATTAAGTTTCAATGTCTAGAACCTTCTCAGGCGGCATATAATTGTCTATCTAAGGAAGGCTCAAACATTGTCTAGGACAACTCTGGGTGGTAGTTCACAGCTTAGTCTTGCATATTACTATAATAAAGGCACCCATGTGGGTTAGCATTTTGTACTTGTGAATTATGTAATTCCGAATTTGCGGCACAAATACGAACTCCATATTTTGTTTCTACATTAGCTGTTGTTTCTTTGTTTCTGTTATGAATTTATGGTTTTAAGGGGAGCACACTTTGTCACCTGCATTGTCGATAGCTTCTAGTATAGCAAAAGAAACAACTATAGAGGGTCTAATGAAGGCATTAAAAACATTATGAGAAAGACTCACTTAAATAAGGTATTTGTTGTGAAATGTTTATTTAATGAAGATGTCAAAAGGTGGGTCTATTAGTTTTGATTAAGTAAAGACAGGTTTTGAAAGGACCCGAAGCCTTTTTACAAAGAACAAGAAAGATATAACAATGAGGCTCTTAAAACAACTATAAAAAACCACTGACAAACTAGAGGGACACACCAAAGTTCCCAACAAGAGGGCAAACAGCCCAAGAAGCCATAGACCACCAAGATTTACATTTTGGTTCAGCCTTGTGTGAACATAAAGACATGTCAAATGAAGGTTTGGAGTATTTGTCTTTTTTTCCTTTAACTGATGTCCAACCATCCTCCAACTTCCCAGCAACCTTCTGCCAATCCCCACTAACCCCTAAAAGGAGAAGCACCAACAACAGTGTTCTGGACAGAGTCAACAACAGAAAAAGGGATAGCATCAACATTCTGACTCAAAACTGCCAAAGGGACAACAATCGAATCAATAGAAATAGAAGCAGGTGACGAGTCATAAACAACATTCTGATTCAAATCCGTCATAGGCTCAACATTTGAATCATCGAACACAACAACAGAATCATTAGCCAATGTGTCAGTATGATAAGAGTTATTTGACCCATCCACATCTGTTGATACTTTCTCAATCGTATAGTGATCATCTGAAACCCCCAACCACCAAGAAGTTGGGTCTATGAGTTACCATTTAGAGGCTCTCTTAATTTTATGTTCATTGTATAAAAGTTGGGATATCTTGGCCATGGTTAAGGATTATAACTAACTTTCTGATTCAAACACTTCAAAGTTTGATTATGTTTATGTTGTCCTTAGCAAGGAATAGAAGAGCTTCGTTCAAATTGTGTCCAAGAAGCTCATGTCATGTCCACGAAACAATTGCAAAATTCTCCTAAGATTTTAGATAGTATAGCACATGGAGGCTTGTAACATTGAGATACCTAACAATAATCATAAACTCATATAAGGAGGATGGTTCCTTTTTAAGATGGGATGCAGATATCCATAAAGAATGGTTTAAACTAATTAACTCTTCAATGATAGATGCAAAATCCAACAAGATAGCTAGGAAAAAATGTAAATGGGAACTTCTGCTTGCAAGATGGTAAGTTAAATTTTGATGAGGCCTCTAGAGGTAATCCAGGTTCAGCATTCTTAGGGTCTTATTTGTTCAGATAATGGACCTTCCCTACTTAAAAATGTCAAACCTTTAAGAGTAATGTCTAATAACTTAGCCGAATTAGAGGCCCTCATAGAAAGTTTGGTTGTAAGGAGACTCCCAAATTATCTTAAATGCATTTGGAGACTCCCAAATTATCTTAAATGTGTTAAGAAAAAGAAAGACCTTTAAACTGGATCCCTAATTCAAAACTTAAAATGCTTTAACTGTTGATCAATTCAAAGACATGTCTATAGAGAAGGTAATAGAGAAATAGATAATCTTGCTCATATTATAAGTTAGACACTTGCTTTTGGAGTTAAATTGGTTTAGAACTATTACAATCAAAATAAACATGTTAATTTTTTGATAGCTTATGCATGTCTATGTATAAGTTGTATGATTGATTTATTTAGGTGATATCATGAAAATTTAATGTTAATAATAACTAGCCTATTCTTGATTATTCTAAAAAAATTCTTATATGCTATTTGATTTTAAGATCAATTTAAAAGGAGATAAGTTCCAATTTTCATTCTAACAAAGTTTAATTTTCAGGTTATATTTGCAAGGGATTATTAATAGTAAAGCTATAAAATTGAAAAAATAAAACAAGCACTAATTGGTTAAGTTTTTCTAAGATATTTATATAAAGACCACACCAATGATACATATCCATCTCTAATCTTTGGTGCCCAATTGTGATGGGTTTTTTAATCTAAACACAATCTTGGGCCTCATGCCTTTTTACCTATAATAAAACAATTATAAAAATAAAATAAAATATAAATTATTAAATATGTAAAAAAGTTTATAATATTAGAATAAATTAATAACTAATAATTTCAAAAAAAAAAGTTAATCAATCATCTCAAATTTCTCAATATTAACCATTTTTTTCCCTATTGACTTCTATTATACCACCACCTTTTCCTAATTTCAGAAATCAAGGAATACAAACTTATAGAATCATCTACTTCAAAATTATCTAAAAAATCTCAGCTCATCTCACTCAATTCTTTTAAAAAGTTGTTGACTTAGATTTTCAAAGGTGATTTACCACGGCTACCACCAAATTGATTATTTAAGGGTCCATTTGGATCATGGAATTAGACCAAAATTGACATTTGCCAAAAAAACAAATTTGAAACAATGTGTCAAAATTTTAAAATTGAATCAGAATTACAGAAATCTAATTTTACCTCATAACCAGGTTATCAGACTTCCCACTAGCTACCTAGAATTGAAAATCAAAAATTGATTACACTTTTTTGAAGAGTGTAAAATGTAACCATAGTTGTGTTTTATAACATTTTGGTAATGTTTAGTTTCAACAAATAATATCTCCGGACACTTAAGGGGAGGCGTTTGAAATGAAGACTCTCTTTCCTCCCATGAAGACTCTCGCTTAGGTTTCGATGTCTTCTCTGGCTTCTACAACGGCCTAGAAGCCTCCCGTTCAGACTGTTGCTCATGCCCTAGCTGCTCCCACCATTGCTACTCAAGCTTCCACCCTAGGTGCTGCTAATTCCCTTCACCCTCCAGCTGCGGCTGTTGCGGCTCAGGTTGTTGGTCCTATACCTGTTGTTCCAACTATTCATGATGTGAATGCTTCTCTTGTGTGATCTGCTCTCTCGTATGCGGATGTGGCTGCATATGCGGCAGATATTATTGCTCCTGGGAAGAAGGGGCTCTATTAGGCTATGCCTTCTATTAGAAGATCGACTAACCCTGTTCCTGTAAGTAATCTGCTTGTGCTTCATCTTGAACAATATATTGTTGATGAGATCAATACATATGTGTGGTGGATTACTCTTCTACGGCTGCTATTTTTCGTTTTAGGGGCTTTTAGCACTCTTTTTCGGATCTGCATGCTTGGATTTCTAAATATTGGGAACCAATCATTTCGGATGTTGTGCAGATTTACCCTGTGGCAAGGGGTTTTTTTATTGTAAAATTTGCTAATGTTGATGACAGAAATGTCGTGTTGTGTCGTGGTTTTTCTTGGGAGGAAAGGTTTCCCTTGATGGCCAAACCCTAGCACCCGACATTTAATTCAACTACTGAAACATTTAATAAGATGCCTCTTTGGGTGCGGTTGTTGAATCTTCCCCTTCACTTTTGGTAGGAATCTTTCTTGGAGGCCATGGGGGATGCCATTGGGGATTTCATATTGATTGATTCGGTTTCTTCCAATGTATATAGGACAACATATGCTCACATCCTTGTGGAGATGGATGTCTCCAAGGGGCTCCTAGCATTGTTAAAGTTGGCTTCTCCCAATGGTTCTTGGATTCAGCTCCTTGATTAGGAGGGTATTCCTTTTAGATGTAGAAAATGTCATAAGACTGGTCATCTCGATGTGCAATGCTCTTTTGACAAGGTTAGATCGAAGAAATCTCCTTCTTAGTGGTTGGGGGTTTCGGGTGGTCACTATACAGTTCATAAAGTATCCCCAGATGTGGATGGCTCAGATAGCTCTTCTCATACTAACACTTTGGCAAAGGATTTTGTTGTTGTTTCCGATGATTCGAATGTTCTCCTTACGACGGATTTGAATCAGAATGTTGTTTATGACCCATCCCCTAATGTTGTTTCTATTGATTTGATTATAGTCCCTTTGGTGGTTTTGAGTCAGAATGTTGATGTTATCTCTTTTTCTATTGCTGACTCTGTCCAAAACACTATTGTTGGTGCTTCTCCTATGGCAAGGGTTTTGGGGGTTAGTGGCGATCCGCAGAAGGTTGCTTGGAAGGTGGAGGATGGTTGGACATCAGTTAAAGGCAAAAAAGGCAAATTCTCCAAACCTTCATTTGATATGTCTTTACGTTCACACAAGACTGGACCAAAATGTAAATCTTAATGGTCTATGGCTTCTTGGGTTGTTTGCCCTCTTGTTGGGAACTCTGGTGTGTCCTTCAAGTTTTTCGGGTGGTTTTTCACAATTGTTTTAAGATCCTCATTGTTATATCTTTCTTGTCCTTTGTAAAAAAGTTTCAGGTCCTTTCAAAACCTGTTTTAACTTGATCAAAACATTTTGGTTATGTTTTGCCTTTCAACAATTATTTGAGAGGAACGAAGGTAAGAAAACATTTGCATGCAATCCTAAAATCTGAGAGTACTTCCGAGCTGTTGAAGATATCCTTCCATAATTTGTTTCAAGAATTAATTGAGCCCTTGGAGTTGAACAATCTTATGTCTTCCAATCCTCTTGCCTGCATCGTAATTTATTTTTGCAATCTGCAGATATTCTCTCCCTCTAGCATTTTTTTATTCCTCTGAGAGTGCACTGTCTTTACTTTGAATATTTATTCATCTTTGATCATTATCTTCCATTAACCCCATATGAGAATTGCAGCATTATCCAATTACTTGAGGAGTACATTCTGTTATCAGTATATATTGTAACATTCATTTCATATTCTCTGTTATCAGATGTTATCTGAATTTTATTGTGAAGTGCACTACGTTTCTCTGTTTGTCAGTCATTTCTTCTTCTGACAGATACATTCTTTTTTTATTCGTCTCTATGTCTCTCTGTATGCGAACTCATTTACATGTAAAGTGTTTCTTTTTATTTTTTAAACATCTTTGTTTTGCATGAGTTACCATTTTCGAAGAATGTAGAATGTCACTATTCAAGCAATGCCCAATGTCAAATACCTCCAAACCAAATGTGATGTGGCATAATTTCTAAGTCTGGGATTTTTCCTTCCATCTTCTGTTCTAAAGGAAAAATCATCTTCCCATTCATCTTCCACATCAACCAAACATGCCTACTCAAATTCCAAATATCATTTTGAAGATTTGCAAAATCCCGGTTTCTACAATCCCACGAACCTAACGGACCCTAAGAGCCACAAATCATAAATTGGCTTAGGATATATTATATTTTACCCCCTAAGCCATTATCTATGATAGCTACCATTTTATAAAAATGTTAATAATAAATTCTCAGCTGTACTAAAGTTTAGAACAGCCATATGAACATCAAATTCCAGGCCTAGACTAAGATTCTAGGCTGTGTGCATTACCTAGAGAACACCAAGGTTCTTCCAGTAGCCTTACGACCTATCTGTCAGTACCATAAAAAACTATCAGCTCATCTCACTCAATTGTTTTAGAGAGATGTTGACTTATAGACTAGTTTAAAGATTTTCAGGGAGGTGATTTACGGATTCTGACAGCTGACGGCCATATAAACATCAAACTCCAGGCCTAGACCAAGATTCTACGCTATGTGCATTAACCAGAGAACACCAGGGTTTCTTCCAGTAGCCTCAAGACATATCTGTCAGTACCAAAAAAAAATATTCAACTCATCTCACTTAATTATTTTAAAAAGCTGTTGACTTATAGACTAGTTTAAAGATTTTCAGGGAGGTGATTTACAGATTCTAACAGCTGCCACCAAATGGCTTATTTAAGAGCCGCAAATCGTCAATTGGTTTAGGATATATTATACTTTAACCCCAAAGCTATTATCCATGTTAGCTACCATTTTATAAAAATGTTAATTACAAATTCTCAGTTGTCCAAAATTTAGAATGGCCATATAAACATCAAATTCCAGGCCTAGACTAAGATTCTACGCTATGTGCATTACCCGGAGAACACCAAGGTTTCTTCCAGTAGCCTTACGACCTATATGTGAATACCATAAAAAAATCTCAGCTCATCTCACTCGATTCTTTTAAAAAATAAATTGACTTGTAGACTAGTTTAAACATTTTCAGGGAGGTGATTTACGGATTCTGACAGCTGATGGCCATATAAACATCGAATTCCATGCCTAGACTAAGATTCTGCCGTGTGCATTAACTAGAGAACACCAAGGTTTCTTCCAGTAGCCTCAAGACATATCTGTCAGTACCATAAAAAAATTCAGCTCATCTCACTTGATTCTTTTTAAAAGCTGTTAACTTATAGACTAGTTTAAAGATAAGTAGGAGATAATTTCCACAGCAAGTCAAATTGTGATATTGCTATCAGGATTTAACCGTGTAATTTTGAGTCAAACTCATTGACCCATGTTTCATGAGTAGTGATTCAACATAAATCCATCTCTCATCAGAATAAATGGAACAGGTGCTTCAACCCTGTGAGCATCACCTAGATCCAATGAGTGCTAAGTGTTCCATTTATTCTCACGAGAGATGGATTCATGTTGAATCACTACTCATGAAACATGGGTCAATGAGTTTGACTCAAAATCACACAGTTAAATCCTGATAGCAAAGGTCCTAGTGCTTCACCTCTATGAGCATCACCCAGATCCAATGAGTGCTAAGTGTTCCATTTATTCTCATGAGAGATGCATTCATGTTGAATCACTACTCATGAAACATGGGTCAATGAGTTTGACTCAAAATCACACATTAAATCCTGATAGCAATATCACAATAGTTTAAAGATTTTCAGGGAGGTAAATTACGGATTCTGACAGCCGCCACCAAATGGCTTATTTAAGAGCCGCAAATCGTCAATTCGTAAGCCATTATCTATGATAGCTACCATTTTATAAAAATGGTAATAATAAATTCTCAGCTGTACAAAAGTTAGAACGGCCATATAGACATCAAATTCCAGGCCAGACTAAGATTCTACGCTGTGTGCATTACCTGGAGAACACCAAGGTTTCTTCCAGTAGCCTCAGGACATATATGTCAGTACCATAGATCCCCAGCTAAGCATGTCTACTTCGCTGCCACTCCCTTCATTTAGTTAATTTTTTGACATGTGATCCTATCTTCTCAGCTTCTAAATATTCATTGCTAACTGTTCAGGAGAGTTGAGTGTTCATAGTGGGCTGCGCTTTTGAGTTGGATGGAAGTTCAATACTATGTTTTCAAAGCTTCAATTATCATAACATTTATACCAGTGTCGGTTCAATAACCCCAACAATTTCATCTACGCTTTTAACTTCTATTTAGACAACATATCAGCAGTTATTCATTTCTATTGTTTTAACAATTGCCGTGCACATAATATTACAATCTTTCTTTACTTAAGACTTGCATTTTCATGATGGGTTCAGGTTAAGTACATAAACTGTTGGCATTGAAATTCTATGTAAGATTTCTTACACCATAATCTTAAGACCTTCATTCTATTATGAATCTCAACATTTATTTAATCCGAACTTGGTCTAGATTTTCATTTTAATCTCAACAGCTGGCATTTAGTTTAGTTTAGTTAGCCCCCGCCCCAAGTGGCAGTAGCGGTCAACTCATTAGACTCATCCCCTGAAGACTGCAGGTTCCCCTCTGGAGTTGGGCAGGAGAGGAGCCAATCTCATGTGCCTGTATGTGCTTATTTTTGGTGCGGGCTATCCTCCCCACAGAATACACCATAAAACCGAAATATTGCAAAAAAATACAATCTCAGATCCACAATAGCAATTTTGTTGTTGTTTTTGTTAGTACATTCATATCATTATCCTCCACGTCATGATGCCACTTTACTTACACCACTTAGCCTTGCAATGCATATTATTTATTTCCTTTCTAAAATACAAACGTATAACTAATTATTGTGTACTTCACATTTCCTAGTTAATACATTCATATCATTATCCTCCTCTGTACTTTGTCCCTATATGATTTATTTCTTCAATAAAATACAAAGGTATAACTATTTATTGTTCTTTAATGGTCTAAAATAATGAGAGATGCAGTTATGTGTGGATGAGAGAATAGATGAAACAAATTTTTTGAATGCTAGCATGTGTTGAATCATATAAAAATGAATTTAGTGGACTTTTGAAATCAAAACTAAAGTAATTTAGTAAATTAAAAGGCTTTTGAAAATCTGAGAGACCTTCTAACTACATACCTGATTTAGTATCAAACATAGGTTTATTAGAGTTCACAGTATTCAATTCATTCAAGTCCAAATTTCCAACTTCAAAAAAATGGGCAACTTAGAAAGTACTAAGTAAGATAAAGATTCTTCAAGAGACCATTTTATTTTGCAATATTCAGTTACAAAATATACTGCAGTAAAATTTGAGATCTCAAAAGACATTGCGTGTTCAATAGCAAAAACAGGTTTACATTTTTACCCCATTTTTGTTACACCTAGAAAAACTCGCCAATTAAACTTGTAAACTCTCCCAGCAATGAAAAATAAAATAGTTGCAACTCAAAAAGTACTCACTCACAGAATATCTAGAGTTTAAACTATGAAGTTGAAGATGACTAGTTATTGATTAGTGAATGGATAAGCCACTAAAACCTGCCTGATTTTGTTAAGCTCACCATCCGAGCTGCTCCATCAGGCTGAGTACCTCTCACACCAGCAGAGGAAGTTGAACCTGTTTGGTAAGGAGTTCTACCAACACTACTGTATGCATCTTGGTAGCGTGTGCTTTGATAACCTGAAGAATATGCAGCTGTGGCCCGACCACCTTGACCAAATCGATCTTTTGAAAACTGGGCTCCAAAAGTACCAGTACGTGCCTGGCCACCTGCATTTCGTGCCCCCGTAAAGGTTGACCGGGCAGAATAACTACCCTGTCTGCCTTGTCCACTAGAAAAATCATTTTGCCACCGACCAGAAGCAGCACCAGCATAATCTTGTGTGTCTCTCCTCCTTGTTGCCAGAGGTCCCTCTAATCCACCACCTGTTCGAGCATCAAAAGCTCTCTCATTACTATCAATAAGAACAGACAATTTCTCAGCAAACTGTATTGCCAAGGCTTGTAACCTGGTAGGCTCCACATTCTGAGTGACAATGCACCTTGTGGGCTGGTCCCAGCTCGCATGAAGTTCTTCTGCTATGATCATCTTACTCACTATGCTATGTACTTGTGCTTCAGAAAGCTCAAACATAGTTGTAAGCTGATCTAAGCTCAGAGAACCATAACAAGAGGAATAGGTGAATAGGTAGGTTCTCAGAGCTTCTTCACGAATTTTTAACTTCAACATATCTAGCACATTATCCTTTTCTCGAAGAAGCTTCCAAGCATCAAGACTTTCAATAATTTTGTATGCTTTTTCCCAATTTCCCTTGCTCAATGCTCGAGTTGCAGCCATAACATGATCACGAACATTCTCGGGAGGACCAGTGAATGTTTGCTTCTCATTTATTTCCAGTATACGCCGGAATGGCTTACTTATCACCTTTCTTCTAACATCATGTGCATTTATAGCCATATTTGGCACCTCCAAAAGCATGGCACAAATCAGATGAACAGCTTCAAGTAATTCAAGATTAATATGCATGTGGTAAGGCATTTGCCTCCGCCGCTCAAGTTTTTCCTGAAAGTTTTCAGAGGCGACAGATTAGTCTAGGAAAAAATGCTCATCTCAATGCTGATGTCAAACAGGACAAAACAAATACAGCATATAAAAATACAGTAGAAGAATAATGTTAGGAAAAATCATGACACACCAAATTGATGGAAGACACACCAAAAATAAGAGCAGATAAACTGATAAGACAAAAATATTTTTCAAAATTTAAGCATATCCATTTGCTGGAACACAAATATATTGCAAAAAGTGTGATCAAACCAAACTGCATATTTTCAGAAGCAGACTGATAATTCAGCAGCTCAAGTAATTTGTCAGCCACATGATGTCTGTTGGGACTCAAAAGCCCTGATTTTGAGTACCATTGAGAAAATTAAGCCCTATAAACACTTTTTGATGCATGTGTACCTGGCTGTACTTTTGAGGCCTAAGACGTGTTTAATGTTTCTAACACCTTGCATTCAGTATATCCACTCGTCCCAAGATAAATTGTCATTCTGAGCCATTCCGTGAAGTCCTGTTTTGGGCAATGTCCAAATCTGCATTTTCACCAAGTGTCAAAACAGCGACAGGAGACTGTGTTTGCAATTGAATATCTCGCACCCAGTAATGTTTCATGAATCACAACTTTGGGAGTGTTTAGTATCCATACTAGAGAACCTATGAGTTGTTTCGAATCCGTTTGACTAAGTTTTGAAATCCAAACGTGATTTATAGTTTTCTGACATTTTTTTTTGCAGGCAGTTCTAAGAGGGCAATTTTGACAGTTAATGTCTTTGGGCTGAGAATTCGTCATGAGACGAGATTCGACAGGATAAGAGTATGCAAAACAAAGAATCAACATGTTTGATTTCAGAGCCCAGTCAGGTGTTTCGGTCAATTTTTAAGGGCAGTCAAAGGACCTTCTGGCACAAAGTTGACAGTTCGCGGATAAGATGTAAAATGAGTTTTTAATGGCAGAGCAGTGCTCGATTTTGAACCCAATCAATTCAAGATGTTCAGTAGGCCACTTTGAAATTTCAGTTGTTTGAAAACGAATTTGTTTTTGCCGAACCCACTTTGGGGGCCCGACTAATTCCATCAGAACAACAATGGTTGTGGAAGTCATGAAAAGATTAGTGGAGAAGTTCATTGCTTTGATTTGAGTTTGTCCCAAATTATGTGTTCAAGCTAATATATTCAGTCAGTGGGATGCGTTGATCATTTTCAAAAGGAGCCAAATATTGTTGGATTGTTATCCATTGAATTTTTTACTGATTCAAGTGAGTGTGTAGCATCAGGCATTGATCCTTATAAGGGTTTTAAAATGGAATGAAATATGATGTAAAGTATACCCAAGTCAAAGCATTTTATTCTTCATATGCTGAAGCTCCCTTTACCATAGATTTGTTTGAAGGGGGTGAATGTCTTCCCATCCGCATTTAAATGCCTCAGACCATCAGTGATAAGTCCTTTCAATCTCATCTCGAGTGACTGAGAAATGGGCAAGTCCAGCTTAATGTGTAGACTGAAATGATTTTGCTTCAAGCGGCAACTCGGTTAGTGTTTCCAGACATCCTACCAATGAGGATTTTCTAGGATCCAAGCAGTATGAGCCAACTTAAAAGGGTCTCAGAAAATACAATTTCAGTATAGAAGGATTGATGATACAACGAGTCTTGAAGACAAAGAGTCAGCAATTGGCAATTCTAACAAGCCTGGTTCTGAATACTTCCTTTTTCTACTGAGTATTCGTGCAGCAGGAAGGGGTTTGAATCTCCAATCAGCAGATACTGTAGTCATATATGATCCTGATCCTAACCCAAAAAATGAGGAACAAGTTGTGGCTAGGGCTCACTGAATTGGTCAGAAGAGAGAAGTCAAAGTCGTATACATGGAAGTTGTTGTCGAAACCATAACAAGCTACCAAAAAGAAGATGAACTTCAGACAAGGGGCAATGTGGATGATGAGGATGAGCTTGCTGGTAAAGACTGATATATGGGCTCTATTGAAAGCCTCGTTCGTAACAACATTCAGCAAATACAAAATTGACATGGCAGATGAAGTCATAAATGCAGGACGTTTTGACCAAAGGACGACACAAGAGGAGAGGTGCATGACATTAGAGACTCTTTTGCATGATGAAGAAAGATACCAAGAAATTGTCCACGATGTTCCTTCAACGCAAGAAGTAAATCGTTTAATTGCTAGAAGCAAAGAGGAAGTGGAACTGTTTGACAAGATGGTGAGGAAGCCACATTGTAAAGCAGAGAAGGTGTCTTTTTAACAAGTCTGACTGAATTCTACAGCGCACGAGACGATAAAAAATAGCAGGGGCCATTAGACCTGCATTTGGATTGCGTATCAAAAGATTTTTGGGTTACAAGATATAGAAGAGGCGGCATTGACATCGAGGCAGCCATAGAAGGAAGTCTAACTCCACGTGACAGGTGGGGAGACCATGGCAGAGCGTTGAGGAAGAATTTCCAAAACACTTCCTCCACCGTAGGAGATGCAAGAAGCACACCCAATTTTTGGGGTGTCTGAACAGTTCTTTTAAATAATTGTCCCACATTGAACGGAGAGAGAGCTTTTTAAATGTAGAGTATGATTATTGTCCATAAAACACCACCTTTTAAAAGGCAAGGCTGATGTGTTGAGGGGCCCACCGGTGGATGACAGCTGGAGGTGACCTGTAGATATTTTGAACAAGTATGCAAACAGAGGAGATGACATGGAATCCGAGGAACAAGATGACAACATGTGGTGGGATCCGACAATGGTTTCCACATCACTAAAGCGAAGTTGCTCAACCGTTAACCACGTGACATGGCAACCTAACCAGCAAGTGACGCGTGGCAATGAGATGGCGTTGACGTGGCGAGATGAGGTGGATTGATGACCGGATGTTGAGGTGGTGCTAACAGTGACACGTCACGTGGTCACTATGTCGCGATGACGTGGCACAATGCTGACTCATCACGCGACATGGCAACCAATGACATGGCAAACGTGTGGCAACCATGTGGCATATGTCAAATGACTAAGCAGGAATGAGCCAATCACAAGACGACACGTGTCAGAAGAATGGTCAAACAGCTTTGACCCGGAATGATAAAAGGAGGGAAAAGCTACCACGTTCAAAAAATTAATTTTTAATTATCTCCTCTTCTGAACGTGTAGGTCAATTTTTCAAATAAAGTTTGAATTAACCCTATAGTTTACACTTTATAAAAAGATTAAATATTTGTAATAATCCAATTATGAAGCCTAGCAAGAGCCTGATTTTCAAATCAAAATTCTGGGAGTTCCCAAATAGCGGATATAGGTATATTATATATCGCCGGAACCGGGAGAGCACGAACTTTCCGATTATGGAGTTTGTTTTCACATAGGAAGTCACTAGTTCAAGTTATAGGCAGAAATGTAAATTTCAGGCCTCCTTGGTGAAATTGATGAAAATTGAAAATACAAATACAAGCCTAGTAAAAACACACAGTAAAAGGTCTATTGGGTTAATCTTGAGAATATTATGTCATTCTAGTATAACTTGTCTCCAATTTTCAGTTATGATGGATATTTGTTTTTCCAATTGGGCTGAATTTCAGGATTGAAGTTGGAGTCATGATTGAAGAATCAAATCTTTTGTGAAATGAAAGAGGAAATGAAAATATCTCTAGGTTAGGATTGAATTTTTTCATTCTATATAGGTATCTTTCTCTCTTTCATTTGAGGTTGGAAAATGTTGGAAAGATTTAGGAGTTGGAAACTGAAACAGAAATGGTTTCATGGAATTGATGAAGTTTGAATGGAATGCATCTAGGATGTGTTGGTTCCAAACCATGAAGCTATGCTCTGGCTATGATACCCCCTTCCCATCCCATCAATTTCTCATTCCCACCATTTTCTCTCTTGTATGACAACATATGTTTATTGTACAATCTGATTTATTTGGTACTTTGTGAGTCAATTTCTTGCATTTTCATTTAAATATTTCAAAGAAATCAATGCAAAGAACAGTAGGTGTTGAGCTTCATTTTAGATCTTGTTTCCTTTATCAGTGATTTGTGATGTTTTATGATCTTTGAACAGAGTCTAAATCATAATTCTAGTCCCTTAAGGTTGTATGTTTTTTCATTGTTGCTTATAATTCAATGAGTTATGTCAATGCTTCAAGGAAATCAACAGGGTTGCAGATTTATTGAGGAGGATATCAAGTAAGAATGAGATTTCGATTGAACATTGATATCCAATTTACAAGGTGAATGGATAGATTTGGAGTCTGAGCATAGCATATGTGTTTTAGATATCCAAAAATGCATGAGAGAGATTTGTGAATTTGCCCAATGGATGAGGCACTAATCAGCTATAGGATCATTAGCTTGTTGTCGATACTTGGTTTTCATCCACTTTCCCCACCCACATAAAATCAAATCAAATTCAAATCTTCTTTATATTTTATGTTTGAAGAGCCAAAACAGGATGCCCTCACTCAGCTTATGAATTGCATTGTCTAGCATTTAGCTATTGCAGATCTATGTTATTGCATGATTCATTAGGAAAAATAAGGGTTAAATCTGTTGTTAATAGATTCAAAGATATGTTTAGCACTGGTACAATATAGATTGAATCTGAGGTACACCCACCTAGGTTTTGCAGAGCCTAAAGTAGAAGAAGGGTCGAGCCTTATAGTTGGCCCGGTGTCTGAAATGGTATGTTGAAGATGGGAGTTAGCTGCCCCTAGATATATCTTGTTCTCATCAGGGTAATTTGGAACCGTCTTTGTTCCAAGTCACCAACAATGTCAATCCATTATTATGGTTGAATGGTAACACATTTTTCACTACTAACATCTTTCTCTAAACCAAAATCAAATGCGGATTATATTTCAATCTTTATCTAAAGCAAAAACAGATGAAAGTTCCTTTCAAAATTAATGTCTTTCTCCATAGTGAACACATATGCATGTATACAAAAACCTGCAAGCATAACAATTTCTCAAACGAGTCGGATTGGCAATCAAAGTCATTCAGATTTGCAAGAATATGGTCTAAAGAACAATGAATGTTTTTGGTGTATATCCAGCTCATTGTACTTTTACTCCAATACAAAATTTCTTGTCAGAGATTACTTTTGAAATTCTGAAAGTATCTCATCCTTGTCAAATACAAGATGCAATATAGTATTTGACAGTCTCAACTGCTAGATATGTTTTCACAAAAAAAACAATTGTGTATCAATGTGCTCTCCACATTGATAGGGAGCCACAATCCTGGCCCTCCCTGATAGGGAGCCAATAAAATATCATTGACTTTAGAGCAGAAAGCAACCAAATTTGGTAACTACATGCAAGTAACTAAATGTTCCAAAGATATACTAGATAAACTAGGTCAAAAGTTTAATGATATGATCCTTCCAATGTTCATCGTGACAAAACTCAAAAGGTTAGTTACAGCCGCATATATATTAGAGAATCTTGAACCAGCAGACAATCAAAAACAGAGGACAAATTGGAAAATAAATCCCGAAGTGAAATACTTTCTCAAAGATTGAAGTAGACATGATAGTTCATCAGTCAGAATACTTTAATGGTCCCTTCCATATCTTCCAACAAACAAGATTTTTGCCATGATGGTATTGCTATACACAGGCTGTACAGTTAAAGTTGTGAAACTAGATGAATCCACCTGAGGCCTGTCCCAGAGTTGTAAGATGAAGTTCAACACACATAATAATGTAAAGTAAATGTAATAGAACAGAAGTTACATAAGAGAACTCACATATATATCCATTATCTCGTGTACAATGTATCTCAAGATGACACCAACAATACTTCTAGTGACAATATATCTCGGAGACATGCATGAACAAATAAAGCTGTTGAGGGAGTGCAACTGCCAACTGTCAGCAACTGTCACCCAACTACCTAACCCTCGACAAGCACTAACATACATTAGTTACCCCGACAACACCACCCTCCCCACAAAGAAAGTCATCTCCATTAACACACAACAAAATGGGGACTAATAGGAACTATACAAAAGAAATTAAGAAGAGGGCTGAGAGAGCCTCCCTAACAAGGAGGGTGTCGGTGGTGTAGCTGATGCCAAATGCTTTCTCAAATTATACACCTGCTCAAATCCAATCCGCTAACACCTATCGCTCCCAAGTGGATTCACCATGCATGTTGCCTCCGAGATCTCCTTATCCTTCATGTCTATCTCCTCCATAGCTGTAGCAAGGCAAGACTCCACCACCATCCACTCATCCATCTCATGGTTCAACCCTACATCCTTGCTGCTCTCTCAACCCTCTACTGGGCCAAATGTGCCTCCAACTGCCAACTGACCCCTACGCTACACCAACTCCTCTTCTACATGCTAGAGTCAAGTGGCCAACTCCTCCCAAGCGGCCAATGTTTTCACCCATGTGGATGCACATGTTGGGTCCTCTTGAGCTCATAGTACCCCCCTTCCAGAATGCTTGCTCAACCTTCCTCAACAAGGACCACAAGCTCCATGAGGCCCCAGCCCTCCAACATCGTCAAGGGCTCTGTAGTAGGCCATCCCAAAGACTTCAAGCATTGCACAAATTCTTGAATACAACCCCCTCTAACAAACAGCAACAACCGCTTAACATCTTGATCTACTACCTTATGGGCCCATAACCAAGCAAAGCCCAATATCCTTCAAGTGCCTACCTCCATATTGGCCAACTAATTCATGTACCTACCGTCAATTCTTTGAAGCACTAGTCAAGGTCACTAGACTCCCCCTGAGTCTTCAATATGTGTTGGAGTGATGCATGAATCCTGCGCTTATACTCCTCTTGTACACCTATGTCATGCGAGGGACCTATCTCCCACTACCTCCAAATCCACAATCTTGTGAGATAGTGGTAATTGTCAGCACAATGAAAGGAGTATAGGTCCATTAGGTGACATGGACATGAGTTAGAAATGTATAAGCCAGGCATTTATTGTCCTTGATTCAGTGCATGTGCTCACCAACACCATCCTTCAACATCTCTATAGACAACTTTTATGCCCTAATAATACTTGGTTAGTTAAGGTGTAATAATCAAATAGTCGTTTCCAAATGGTGTCAATTAGCATCGGTCCATGGATCTAACCAACTATCAAGTCTATCTATATCCATGATGAGAAGAAGCAAACTAGCATTTTGATTGTGGAAGGAAACTACGATGTTACGAAAAGCCATATCATTCTATCATATCTCCTTATATGCTATACCCTCTTGGCCAATTTTCTATGTTATAATTGCATTATATTGGCAATACATCTTAGATTAGGCATCTAACATTTGGAGTTGTTACCTAAAGTTTGAACTTGGAGGTTAGAACGATAATGGGTGAAAGGATGGAAGCATAATGGGTCGTAATTTTGACCAACAAGTATTGATGAGGACATACATACGGTATGTGTTGAACTCACGGTGAATGAGGCAATGCACGATCTTCTGGGAAGCTTTTCATGGTTACTCGCACAGAAATTGGTGGAAGTCAAAAGACAACAAGAAGCAACAAAAAGAGAACAACGTAGGTAGGAAGGGAGGATCCAGAGGGAGGAGAAACCAAAGGGCACTAGCAAACGTAACTCCAACAAGGACAGAAGGCAACGCACAAAGACAAAGATAGAAGGGGAGAAGATAGCTAAAACTATCGTCAAGAGGTCTTTATGTATCCAAAAGCAAGAGGAGGGATTCCAATGGCTACGACAATTAATGAAACAGTTTGTTGCTTCCCACCATGGCCACAAAGCGGTCAAATACAACCATCAAGACCAAAGTGGGAAGCGATTGCCAGAGAACTACCACTCCCAAATAGTTCTTGGGTGCACTAAGGATTTGACAATGGCGGTTGGGAAGGTGGTGACTTCATACCTACAGAACCATCCATACATTCCAAAGAGAACAATAGCCAAGAGGGAAATCTCGAAGGAGAGGTAGTGGACTTACCTTACAAGGCATCGACAATCTTGTTTTCTCACGTGGATCAAGAATAAGGAGAATGTAGCCAATGACTCTGAGGAGAAGAGAGTACTCGTACAACTACAAAGGAGACAACCAAGATGTGAATGACATAGGTGGAGTAGTAGAAGACTCTTGTGTAGTCGAAGGTGCAGAAGATGCATAGGGATGCGAAGGAACCAACCCATTGTCCTCTAATAATGTACACAGTACCTACCATATGTGGCAAATGGCAAACCCCTTGGAGAAGCAAAATCAACCTAAGTTCGGTGGGGATAGATCGAACAATCTAATCTACCAATGTAAAACATGTGTAACAATATGGGAAGCAAATGGCCAAGATGACCATGACTATTGGTGAAATGATTTTCCTACCACCCTACAAGGGACTGCGAATTGATTGGTACATAGCCCTGCCAATAGGTGACAAGGCAACTTAGTACAACCAGAAAAAAAAAAATTCTAGAAGTTCAAATTGCTCTGTTACGATGATGAAGTGGTAGTAGAAATCTACAACACATACAAGGGAAAAATGAGTCCGAACAATCATACTAAAGTAGATTGAAAGAACTCATCAGCAAGATATACAACTAGCTAGTGAACTACTTGAAGAAAAGGTGGTTCATCAAAGGGTTGATCCCATCCCTTTGAAAGAAGATGAAGGTGGTACTACCATCCTTGTACACAAATTACAATCCACAATGGACATTGAAAGTGAAAACAAGATATCGAAAGGAAAGAAACGAAGTAGTGACGATGATAGTATGAAAGGTGAGAGCGAAGGGGAATCCCCCGCGATACAGGCCCTTCCAAAGGACATAATGAGGATGCTAAAGGAAATTCGAGAAGAGAAGGCAACTACCAAGGCAAAGGCAAGAAACTATGGCGTACCAAGTGTAAGAACAAAGGGCACACCAAGGATACTTGTCCCAACTAACTATTTTGCAACATCTGCCAATTATTAGGGTACTCCAATAAGGAGTGCACCTACAACCTAAAAGTAAGGAGCACACAAGTGCTCTATACCCAAGGAGAGCAAGCAACGCTACCTACCACATCACCACGACAAACAAATTACAATGCTTTGCCTGGAAGACACAGCAACAATGGATGTGAAGTAACAATAACCTAAGTTGCACAGGTACCTCCCTCCCCCCCTCCGGACCAAGGAAAGTTCAAACTGATTCGAAGTTCAAGTCCGGTTTGAACTTGGTTCAACTAGGGTGCGATTTTTACACTCCTGGTTCGAACCCGAGTGAGCCACCTTAAAATTTTCGAACCTAGTTCGAACCCGCAAAGACGGACGGTTGGAAAAGTGTTTTATTAGCAATTTTTAATATTATTTTGACATCCATAAAACCTAAAAGGTGTTATTAATTGATTTTGTGCCCTCTCATTGTCATTTTCTATTTCTAATTAGGTTATTTTGTCTTAAGGGAGAGCACATAAGTTTTTGAGCAAGCATCTGATTATGCAAGGAGGAGTTTGAAGATTAATTTGTTGTTGTTCTTCAAGTGTTTGTGCATCATTCATACACATTTGCAAGCTTGCAATGGCTGGAAAAGGTAAGATCTTATTCCATTTGCTATTGATTTTGTTCTAGTTTTTAACTTTTTTCATTTTTCCATTTCTCTTTCAATCTTCGTGTGTTATTTTGAATCTTTTCCATTATTCCAAAAAAAATCATTTTCTTGCATATAAATTATGAACATGTATCTAATTTCTTGTCATAGGAAAAGGAATGCCATCTACCTCTTCATCAATAGGCAACACCGAACAAAGAATGGAACCCAACTTTGATTCTCCTTTATGGAACTATGTAAACATTTTAAAACCCCTTCCAGGAGGTGGTGCATTCCTTTGGAAATGTCAGGGATGTGGTGTAGAAAGAAATAGTTCTTATTATCGTGTGTTAGGTCATTTATGTGGTTACACTGGAAGAGGAGTCAAGAAATGCCTTGGCAAAAAAAGTGCCCCTGTACCAAATCAAACTGTGTTAAAATATATTGAAGAGCATGAGGCAACAGAAGAAAGAGAAGGACGCAATGCCAATAAAAGTAAACGAGCAAAGGGAATGCAGCCCCCCCAGGCCGATGTTATAGTACAAGACCACCCCATCTTTAGTACCGCAGTGGACACTAACACTGAATCTGTCCCCATTGTACACAAAAGAAAAGGGCCACTAGAAACTGCTTTTAAAAATAAGGGTCGAGAAATTGTTGACATTAAGGTGGGAAGGTGCCTCTGTGCAAATGGATTGTCCTTTAATGTTGTCCACTCTCCATTTTGGAAGGACATGTTGAGGTGCCAATGAAGCTCTAAAAGGGTATTGTGGCCTCGAGTATTAGAAAATGTGCACCACCTTATTGGATGACAAGGTCCAACGGATTGAAAATCAATTGAAGCCCATAAGGGACTCATGGGTTGAGACAGGGCTGACAATTGTTTCAGATGACTAGAAGGATTCTAGGAACTGTCCCTTGAGCAATGTCCTTGCAATGTCCCCCAAAGGGGCAATGTTTCTAAAAGCAGTGGATTGTGAGGGCAAAGCAAAAGATGGGCCATTTATTGTTGATATCCTAATTGGGGCCATTGAACAAGTGGGTGCAAGAAACGTTGTCCAAGTCATAACAGACAATGCAAAGAATTATAGAGCAGCAGGTTTGTTGGTTGAATCACGATATCAACATATATTTTGAACACCTTGTGCAATCCATTCACTCAATCTTATGCTACAAAAAATTGGGAACCAAATTGAGTGGATCCAAACAATGTATGAAGAGGTTAAGGACATACATATGTTTATCACAAACCACCACATGACTCAATCTCTTTTCAAAAACTACTCAAAATTGGAGCTATTGAAGGTAAATGAACTTGAACTCAAGTTAGTAATTTAATTTTTAATATTTGACAATTTCTGATTTTTCATATTTTACTTGTGCAAAGTGTATACTTTTCTAAAATATGTATCTGATAGTTTTGTTTTTTGCTCTAATTTATGTCACAGGTTGTTAAGACCCGTTTCGCATCACATATAATCATCTTAAGACAACTTGTGCAGGTGAAAGATGCACTTCAAGGTATGGTAATCAGCCACAATTGGGGTGTATTGAAGCAAAAGAACACTAAAAGGGCAAACAAAATAAAGGATAGGCTATTGGCTAAGTCATGGTGGGAACGTGTGGAATATCTCCTTAAGATCACCGAGCCCATTATGAGCATGCTTAGGGACACTAACATGGATAGGCCTTGCCTTAGAGAGATCTATGATGGCATAGACTCAATGATTGAGAAGATCAAGCAAGTTATAAATGAGAAGGAGCAAGGTCCGCAAGAGACCTTTTTCTAAACAAGTGCAAAAAATTATTAATGAAAGATGGAACAAAATGACCACTCCATTACATTTGCTTGCCTATGCCTTGACCCCCAAATACTATAGCTCACAATATTGTGATCTACCAGGAAGGTTGCCACCACATAGAGATATGGAAGTGTTTGACGGGTACTAGGCAGCATTTAGAAGAATATTTCCTGATGACGATATGAGAGATGTAATTGTGGATGAGTTCATAGAGTTTGTCAATGCTAGAAGTCTAAGTAATGATGCTCTTCGTCATCAATTCAAGAAGGATGCTCATGGTTTGTGGTACCTCCATGGCCAAAAATTCCAAACATTGCAGCCACTTGCAATCAAAGTTATATCACAAGTAAGTTTTATTTTTTTTAAATTAGCTCACTTTATCTTCAAAAGAATCCTGACTAGAAAGTGATTTTTTTAAAATTTTAAATAAGATTGAATTAATTATTTTTTAATTGCTTACCCTATGTTGTCGTTATAGGTTGTTAGTTCTTCTGCATCAAAAAGAAATTGGAGCACCTATTCTTTCATCCACTCGATGAAGCACAATAAGTTGCAATCAAAAAAAGCAAAGAACCTGGTATTTGTGCATAAAAATGTGCACCTTCTTTCGCACAAGAGTCAAGAATAGAAAGAAGGGGAGACAGAGAAGTGGGATGTAGGTGCATAGATTGCGAACTTGGATGCTTCCACTGCTCGGCTTACAGTTGATGATTTTGATGACGTTGATGTCAATACCATTGTTGATTCTGCTACTGATCCCATTGGCCTTAGCGCAAGTAATGTTGGAGAAGAAGAAGAAGAAGATGAAGATTAAAGAACTTTGAACTAAGAATATTAATAGATTTTCATTCCATTAGTTAAACAATGAACGTGAAACAATGATACTTGAACATGATATTTTAAATGTTTTGAATCTTTGATGTTGAATTTGATTGAACTATGTTACTATATAATGGTATGATCACTATGATTACAAGTTTAACTGTTTATGGTGTTTTAAAGTTTTTGTTGTTTAAATGTGTTTATGCTACTATGCTACATTCTAATTTTAACTCATGCTTCATTAAAATATATATATATATATATATATATATATATATATATATATATATATATAATTTACATGTTTTTGTACTAACGAACCCAAACCCCTTACCAAAATTTTGTCAATCTTGCAAACCAGTTCTCGAACTTCAAACTTGGAACCGAACCCGAACTGGCAACTTAGACAATAATGGTAACAACACACCAAGAAGTTACATTTAGTACGATGCGAAGGAGCGGCCCATGATACAATCTCAAAGGTGCAATGAGTGGAGTCATTTCACACAGAAGTATGTTATGCAAATGTTGTGCTCAAGGAACCATGAGGATGCTAACTGACCAAAGGGGAAGGTAGTGAACATGATAGGGGTAACATGCCCAAAAGAGGAAGTTCAAGTAATTAGCAAACTCCAAGCAAAGATAGCTATATACCCCAATCCACTTACAGAGAAAGAGGCATACAAGGAGAGATTGAAAGAAGCCAAAATTGAAACAAGATTAGCCATGGAAGAAGAACGAAGAGGCAACACTGCCAATACCCAATACAATGAGCATCTAAGGCCAACATCATCATGCCACTCTCCTAGTATAGGTCGAGGACCTATGGAGATCAGCATCTAAGGCCAACATCATCATGCCACTCTCCTACTATAGGTTGGACCTAATGGAGACACTACCATAATTAAAAGTGGCAATTACAACCATAAGTAATGTTGGTTCCCAAAACCATAGATTGTTGATGCTGGAATATCCAACTAGTTATGGGCAACTTGACGGACCTAAACAATGTAGTCTAAGTTCCCTGCACTTCTAGCTCTGCAAGGCCAAGGCGGGTGTACCTGATCTTGAACAAATCACTCAAGTCCAGGATACTTATAGCAAATAAATTAGAATGTGAATGTAATTAAAGTTTTCCTAACAACAAGAATTATAGAAACCTTCAAATTTGCAAATTATGAATTAAGAATAGTAAATGAATATATAAATGTGAGAATGTTTTAAATGAAAAATAACTATGGACGATTGCAACAAATGAGTATATTAATTCTTCAAAGGAAAGATATGAAATAATTGCCAGTGTATGAATTGCGAGTCAAAAGTAATATAAAGACAAGTGCCGAAATCAAAAGGGCGATAGAGTCAATATTATAAGTTTAAAACGTACAACTTTATAAAATTCTATGCACATCAACTATAAATAATTTAGTAATCAAGATGCGACAAATGAAATATATGGACGCAATTTTAAAATATTATAGAATGTAATTAACTCTTGTGGTTCGGAGACAAACCAAACACAAATTCGGAAACAATTAAATATTTCTCAATATCTATGATATTCGATTTTAAAATGCTATAATTGATCCCGTCTACTTATCTATCATATAAATTATTTAAAAATAACTATGAAGGCCAAAATTATATAACATTTCAACTCTTAAGGCTTCATAAATATAAAATAAAATAAATATTTCTTATTGATCATGCCGGAAATAGAATAGCACTGGAGACACTCCTTACGGATGATCCATTCACTGCAGTTTGACTCCAAAATCGCGTACAAATATATTTACCCAATAATCTAGAATTCACGAGCTTAGTTCAAAAAGTCCATATGTTTGCCAATGAAAGAATATAATGTATCAAAGTGCATATAGTATGCAAAAATTAGGAAGAGTATCTATGAATTGTCTCCTTCATTTGGTTTATACATCTATATTTATAACCGATGGAAAGGTATTCACCCAACCATTGCACCTTTTCAATATACCTAATCGTATTTGTAACTATTTGATTAAATCAAGGAAATATTCGATTAGATTGAAAATTATGATCTCAACATATAACTACTACGAGATTTGAAATACAATAACCTTTGGAAAAGAGTTAATTTCAATGTGTTCATTTCGAACATCATATCTATCACTTCCTATTATTAATCCATCGCTTTTTTTTGCTCATGATCTGATAAGTTGGACTCCATAGGCTTCAAACCCCTGGTAATAATGATTTTCTTGTATTCGCTCAATCCGACATTCAAACATTCGACCTCCATCATTCTATCTTGTGCACATATCCTGCATGTATCTTCTCCAAAATCTTGTCATAAGAATGCATCTATTCTCCTTGCACCAAGATAAGCATAAATCCGTCTTCTCCAATATCAAACCAATCTTCATTATCTCCGTAAATATCTGAATGAGGAATACATGGACGACATGGCTTCCTGTATATGTGCGGTGATTATTACTGGAGGAAAAATTATCATTGTTTATACTTCTTTGATGCAGGTAATCTCCTCTTCCGTCCTTTGCATGAATCTACTTCAAAACTCTTTGCTTGGCGCCTTATATGAATATCATTCTTATCACATCAACATGTTCGGGCATGATCTTTCTGTCAGTTTGATAAATCTTCATTCTTCAGTGCACCTTGAACATATTGAAATCTTACGCTCCATATTGCTTGCACCTTGCATCCCGTGCTAAGCCAGAATTCTCTTACCATGCGCCTATTCATACCTACAAAAGACATGAGTTATCATTAGATATTAAAGAATGATTACAATCACAAATCCCTTATTTTGGCGGTTCTAGAGGACATAGACACTAAGATATCATGGCATATGGAAGAGGTTCACGGCAACATGAGAGAGCTCCTTCTATTACATGTAGTTCTGTAGACTATACCCATACATGTACTCTAATCACCAATCTCTTCAAGTCTAGTTCTCAATACTGTAAAACTTTGTGTGCCTCGTCATTTTTTATTTCAAGGTTCATTGTACCTTTTCTCAAGCCTAATACACTGTCCACTGTAATTTGGTGCTCATGAAACTTCTCATGATTTGGACTGTCTGTGATTGCAACTGGGCATTATTTGGTGTATACATATGTCCATCACGTTCTTCTCCAGAGATTATTGTTCTTATTTTCAGACTGTGAATGTCTGGTCAAGAAGTTTTCAATTTACATCACTGAAGAGGCTGTGGAGTCAAGCTGGGAGCATACACGTTGATTGTGACCTTAAATGAGGTCTTTGATAAGTTTGGAAATTGATGCCAGTGTTTTCATTGCTGATTGGACCTTTAGAATAACAGACCTGACATTTACCAAAAGTTATATCAGACCAGTAACACCACTTAAAACATGAACATCAGATCTTCATTACTCTTTGTTGACTCTGTTGTTCTGAGATGCTATCAGATATTGGACAAAATGAATGAAAGTAGTAGATCTCAAAAGCCAAAAGTACAACATTCTTGTAATTATCTGCTACTGCACTCCCAGATTCTACTATAACAAACTTCTATGTTTCTTGGATAGAATCACAATACTGAATATAACATTTATTCGATGCCTGTAACAAGATATGCATCAGATTTTTATCCATTGACTTCATAATTTCTCCTTATAAATCTCATTTACCGTTCATTGCTACTATGTATCAATTTGAATGTACTCCTCTATTTTGAAACATTCTTTTTGCATCTTGGAAGCTCTTCATGATGTGTTTGATATCAAGCAACTCTGTCTAGTGCTGTAGTGTATCTATGTATATATATAAACCAGCTTTCTCATACAACAATGGTACACAAGGGCTGTCATAGTGACTGAAAATCCCTTTTGCCAAGACTGCTTCCAACAAAAGATTGTTGCCTTACACATTATCTTATGCTAAAGCAATCGATATGTAATGATACTCTTCAAAATTCTCATGGAGGCTCTAATTTGCAAAAAGTAAGGCTCCATCAAGTAACACCATTGGTGACCAGGTAAACGGCAAGGCAGATGACAACCAGGGGACAACTTAGGTCAAGAAAGGAAGGCACCGCGAAGGAAACTTCCACACTGCCAGACCCAATGTTGTTGACTGTCAGCGTAGGACGAACCCCTGCAATGGTTCTCATGGAGGCTCTAATTTGCAAAAATTAAGGCTCCAACAAGTAACACCATTGGTGACCAGGTAAACGGCAAGGCAGATGACAACCAGGGGACAACTGAGGTCGAGAAAGGAAGGCACCACGAATGAAACTCCCACACTGCCAGACCCAATGTTGTTGACTGTCAGCGTAGGACGAACCCCTGCAATGATAGAAATCGAATTCATGTGTTGTACTCTCACAAACACCATTGTAGATGAAGGGTCAAGAGTAAACATTCTTCCAGAAGAGACATGGAGGAACCTTGGAAAACTGCTATACTGAATCAGTTACACTTCACTCTACCAAAACAAATGCTAATCATCACATAAACATAAGTGACCATACCAAAAGCTATGCAATGTATATATCATATTCGCAAAGTTGTAGCCATATCTGATAACTCAATTATCGCCGCTGACCAAAAATGTTGTATGTATCCTGAATTCCTAGTCTGGACTTGAGCATTTTTCATCTACCAACTTTATCAAATCTGATTGTTACTCCAAGCGACCAGCGCTTGGTTGTAAACACAAAAGGTAGAATTAGAATTTATTAATTCTAATTTTAGCCCAGAATGAGCATAGTAGAAAAAGGTGGAATAAGAATAGCCTAATCCTATTCCATTTTTTTAAAACCAGATTTTATATCTCGTCGGCTCCAGCCCTAGTTGCATAAGCCAAATTATTGGAGGGAAGTTATTTTTTGGTGAATAGTAGTGAGACCAACGATGACAGAAGCATAGTCGAGGAGTTCAAACAGATTTTTTTCAAATGTATTGAGCAAGCCCAACTCCAGAAAGACTCGTTAATGTGGTTTGATGCTCAAACTATTAAAATTTTTAAAAAAAACTTATTCCAATTCCAATTTCAATTCTTGCAACCAAACATAGAAGATGCATCTTTCGACTCCTCTTCCAGTTCAATCAAACAGGTCCAAATGGCATTCCAGAAATTACTTTAAGAATGTTGCATTCGGTAATTCCTGCAACCAAATGGACCCTGAACTTTAACACATACGAGAATGTAAAGTACAATGTAACAGAACAGGATGTAATATAAGAGAACTCATTTGAGTATATTCAAAGATGTCATAAATGTTTACAATGTATCTTAGAATGACACCAGCACTACTTCTATTTCATGACAATCATTGTCCACCTACCTTGCCCTCAAAAAACACTAACAAGCATTAATTATGCTGAAAACAAATTTCAGGCTTCCTTGTCCTTTGCGACTATTGTTATCAAGAAGTACTTAGACTAAAAATTGAAGGTTTCTATAGTGCTTTTATATTACTGCAATCAAGTATTCACAGCATGCAGTGTGATTGAATTTCGAATTTAATAAAATTGCAGGTGCAAGATTTTAAAATCTCTATATGGTGATGGATTTATTGTATACAAATAATGTCATAGCTTTTCCCATAGCTCTGGTGAATTGTTGTTTTCCTTGCACCTTATTCAATGCTTCATCGGTCCACTTGAGAAGCTTGTCCTTAATGTTTTCATTTGTAGCACAAATGACACCGAGCAGACCGGCATTTCACATGGTTACCATTGAAACATCCACTGGTAACTACACAGCCTATACAACTTTCACCCATTAAATCAGTCCTATTTTAAGTAGAATAAGCATACAAATCATATTTACCAAGAGACTTGTTTCTGACACCTTGGGGTGTGTCTTAGCAAACAGGGCCTGTCTCGGCGACTAGGACATGTCTCTAGCGCTAGAGATATTTTGAGATGCACCCAAACACATAAAACTTCTCCAATCTCCCGTGCAAAATGAGATGTCTCCCACTACTAAAAAGAAGAAAAAGACAACAAAAATTGCTGAACTATTGCAGAACGTGGTGAAGAAAAGACCAGTTTTTATCAAGACATGGGATACATGCAATATTTTTCCTGAGCATTTCATTTCCATGCAATCACATGGTCTCCTTCTATAGGCATGGGAAGTATTTCACTGCAGGTTTACTGAATTTATTAAATTACATCCAAAAAAATGGTGTCTCCAGGTGCCACATGTCTTGCTTTCAAAAATTGCGGTAGCTATCCTAAGTTGCACGAGTATGCAAAAGTTCAAACTGGTTCAAAGTTCGGGTCCGGTTCAAACTTGGTTTGACCAGGGTTCCAATTTTTGCCTGCTGGTTCGATCTAGTTCAAACCTGGGTGAACCAGGCCAAAAAAATTGAACCAAGTTCAAACCAGATGCTTTTTGATCCCCGCAAACAGCAAAAAAGTTTTTTTTTAGCAAAATATTAAGTTGTTGGCATCCACAACCCTAAAAGGTTGTTACGAAATGCTTTTCATGGCCTCTCATTGTCATATTTTGGGGCCTCTTGTTGTCATTTTTTGAAGAATTTGATGCCAACAGCATTGTTGCTGCTGCTGAGCCCACTGGCCTTAGCTCTATTGCTGAGTCAACTGATGCCAAAGAAGAAGAAAATGAAGGAGAAGAAGATGAATATGAAGAAGAAGATAAAGATTGAAGAACTTAGTATATTAATAGATTTTTATTCCATTTGTTGAACAATAAATGTGAAACAATGATACTTGAAATTGATGCTACGATTTATTTTTAATGGTTTGAATCTTTGATGTTGAACTATATGATGGTATGAGCACTATGACTATATGATGGTAAGATCACTATGATTACAAGTTTATGGTGTTTTTGTTATTTAAATGTGATATTGCTATCAGGATTTAACTGTGTGATTTTGAGTCAAACTCATTGACCCATGTTTCATGAGTAGTGATTCAACATGAATCCATCTCTCAAGAGAATAAATGGAACACTTAGCACTCATTGGATCTAGGTGATGCTCACAGGGGTGAAGCATTGGGACTTCTTGGGAGGTCACCCATCCCAGTACTACTCCAACTTGAGCGCACTTAACTACAGAGTTTCCTCCATGATTAAACCCAAAGCTTGCAACCCCATTTGCAAAACCTTCACCAAGTGTTGTGCCTTATGAACCATTCATTAGAAAGCCCCTTAAGCTCATCAATTGATAAGTAGGAGATAATTTCCACAACAAGTCCCATTGTGATATTGCTATCAGGATTTAACTATGTGATTTTGAGTCAAACTCATTGACCCATGTTTCATGAGTAGTGATTCAACATGAATCAATCTCTCATGAGAATAAATGGAACACTTAGCACTCATTTGAGTTTGACTCCAAATCACGCAGTTAAATCCTAATAGCAATATCACAATTTGACTTGCTGTGGAAATTATCTCCTATTTAAATTTGCTTATGCTGGTATGCTAGATTCTAATTTTAACTCATATTTCATAAATATGTATATATACATGTATTTTTTATAATTTGTATATGTTTTGTACTAACGAACCCAAAACCCTTTCCAAAATTTTGACGAGCTTGTGAACCGGTTCTCAGACTTCGAACTCGGAACCGAACCCAAACAGGAAACTTAGCTATAATCGTACAAGTCTCTCATATCAGTACCAGTCCCCTGGTAACTATTACAAATCATACAGTGGAGAATCTGCTCCTTGGTGAGGACTTGTTAGGATAATATGAGAATTGACAAGGACAATAGACATTCCAATTTGGAAATCTGTGTCAATAGCTCCACAAAATGTTGCATATAAACTAAATAGATGACACTACTCCTGCTTAACCTACATAGCCCAGGGATGCATCCCACAGTTTCAGACCCTTGGGAATGCATCCCGCATTTTCAGACCCCATCCCCTGTTTCAGGAACTCAGTGACAAGCTGGAGAATTTCTAAGTGATGCATCCCACAGTTTCAGACCCATGGGAATGCATCCCGCATTTTCAGACCCCATCCCCTGTTTGAGGAACTCAGTGACAAGTTGGAGAATTTCCAAGTGATGCTCATATTCAGTCACTTTTTTTATTACATAAAACTACGATAAACTATAAACCTCAGCATTAAAAATGGATACCTTGTTTTTCATATGACAGACTTGAGGGACAATGCAAGAACAAGGAATACACATCATAGATATGGAATTGTTAGGATATTCAATTTAATATATATAGATGTCAGTTTATTGATGTGGATTAATATATACTCTGGATAGTAATATTTTTAAGTAAAGCCTAGGTAAGTTAGGGCTATGGTCGAAACACATTTCCAGTCACTTTTTTTACTACACAAAACTACAATAAACTATCAACCTCGGCATTGAAAATGGATACCTTGTTTTTCATATGACAGGCTTGAGGGACAAAGCCAGAGCGAGGAATACACATCATAATATGTAATTGCTAGGATATGAAGCCCTTTCAATCAGATTTGGTGGCATGGCTTCGCAGGTGTAAGAGATAATTAAGCCCTAGAAAACCGACTCTCATGTTATTGAAATCTCAATCTTTCTTGTGTTATATCACTTTCCTGTACAGTTTCTAGGATATGGAAAACCTTACTTCTTTTGTTGGAGAGTTGACCATAGGATCAACATTAATTTTCTAGGATATGGAAAACCTTACTCATGTCACCAGTCTGTACACCTGCTATCAGAGGTCTGTATAATCCAGACTGGAGAGAGAAAGCCTTGTACACCTGCTATCAGAACTCTGTACAATCCAGCTTGGAGAGAGAGCCTTTGATCAGATTAGAGTCAAAAGTGATATGAAGGTTTTTTTTCCCAACAAAGCATCCAATTAAATTACTAGTCAGCATTTATTATGCCAGGGAAATCATCAATCTATGAATCTGATATCACAACCATGTAACTTGAAAACTAGAGACAGCAAATCACTACTTTTTCAGGCAGAAAGCTGATGGTTCAGCCAAGCTGTATGGAGTCAAAATTGAACTGTTACAAATTCAGGGATAACTCTAAGAAACCTCTCTTGACAAAAATATACATTATATGTGCAGAAAAATTTTCTAATCGAGGGCAATTTTTTCGTTCAAGGCAAGGGAGAAAATTAATTTTTATTGGCAAAATTTTCCTTCCTGTATCCAAATTTAATAATAATTGTGGCAAATTAAAAAAAAATTGGCATGCAAATAAATGTAAGCGATTTTCTTTGTTGGTTATAAACATTTTTGTAATGTAAGAGGCAAATTAATCATTTCATACAGTGCAAAATGTTAATATAGTTGGCTAATCTGTCAGTTGCTACCAAGAAATTATTTAAATTTTTGGTGGCTTTACAGAGTCACAGGTGGTCTGTGGAGTGTACATTGTACAGTGTACTTGTAGTCTTCCAATACATTAAGATTTAATTAATAATGTCTACTTTTCTATTGCCAACTTGGTCGTCATCAGTTTGCATGTTATCATTGTTATGGTGAAAGGAGTTGATCTGGACCGTTGATGTAAGATATATCAATGACCTCGTCTCTATTTCAGGCCTAACTTTAAATGTTATAAAATAAAGTCTAACTCTTCCCGAAATTAAGACACATGTCCCAAAGCCCAAAATATAAAATAGTTGGCTAAATGGGGGTAGTTGGAGACACATGTCAGTAAAATAGTAGTCGATGATCAACCCCAAGGAAAATATTATTTTATTCTAAGGGCGAAATAACATTGTCCAATTAAAAAAATTTAGAGAAAGATTGGCAAAAATTTTAAAATAACTGTGTCATAAACGTAGATTACATTGGCGATTGGACAGAAACATGGGAGCAATTATGTGTAAACTAATGGATGATTAGCCTGAGATTTGGACCGAACCCAACTTATTTAATATATCACATAGTAACAAAACTCACCACAAGTCAGGTGAGTCATCCGAGTCGGCGAGTCAAGTTACCTCAGCCGGGTCAAAATGACCCCTGACCCTGGCTCAGCGGGTCAACTCGGCTGATTCGCCTGACTTGCCTAGGTGACTCGGCTGACTCATCTGACTCGGCTGATTTTTAATTTTTTTGACTTTGTAGTTACGTAATCGATATATGTTACGTATGTGATCAAATTACCTTCTATTTTATGATGTTATTGTGTTTTTGATCTTTATTCAAGAATGGGTCCATGGAATTAATTTAAATCCAAAAAAATCTCTAAATTTCAAAGGTTTTATCACTTTGCCGAGTCACTACCAAGTCCGGGCCGGGTCACAAGTCAAGTTACCCTTGCCGAGTCCGAGCCGGGTCCAAGTCTCATTACTTTGATATATCGGCGACGTGTTTGACCCCATATGTAGGTTTTATTCACCAAATTACAATTTGCTGTGGCGAAGATTTGCCACTAAAAAAATCATTGTACAAATTGCAGCTTCAGGACAGCTAATGTGCCAACGGTGTCAGCCTCGGACCTCTACAAAGTTCTGGGGCATGGAAACAAAGCATACCGAAAACAGGCACCCTTAGTGCAAATAGCAGTAGCACTGTTTGTGGTTCTTCAAATGTTAATGATTTAGAAAATTCTTGATTCTCAAAACTAAATGTTGACCTTGATAATATTATTTTAATATTGAACCTGAAGTTTGAGTAATAAATATTTATAATATTTTGTTTTATGTTTTCAATGACACTAGAGATTATGGTGGTTTTGTTGATTATATCAATATGGTGATTTGTTGATCATATCAATATTATGTTTTGTAGTATTCGAAACTTAATTTGTGCTTTTAAGCTATATATATACATAAACATAGTTTGCAGTCCCAAATTCAAAGTACTGGACAAGCCCAAAAATTTCAACTCCGCAACTTAGAAAGTATTAAAAAGTAAAGTTCATTCACAAACATATTTTTCTGGAAAACAAAAATGGTATTAAATAAAATTGAAATCTCAAGAGAGAAAATGCTGCAAAGTTATATAAAAATTAAAAAGTGCTCATGAGCATTTTATCTGCATTGGTGTTTTAACCCATGCTTTCCCTGTGTCTACGAAAAAATTGCAGAAAACTCCGTTAAAACTCAGACCCCCCTAAAAAAAGAGTTACTCGACAATTCTGAGAGAACTCAGAGTTTGCAAACTATGCATATATACACAAACATGTGCGGGCGCATGTGATTTTTTCATATTTTTCATATGAATGAACACAAATCCCAAATAGATTTTAATGGAGCCACAAACTGAATTCACAACCCAAAGAAAGATCCAAACCAAAACCAATTACATAGTTTTTATTTAATATATTTCACATTAGCTAATAACAATAAAATAACATAAATATTGAAAATTCAAGAATATTGATTCTGTAATGTTTATGATGAATGCCACGTCCATGACATCATATTTTAATACATGTACACATTAACAAAAATGAATAAAAGCAATTAAATTTAGTAAATTCAGAGCCAATGTTATGTATTAAGGTTCTATAATATCTATAATGTACACATTATCAACATTATAATTGTCATATGGACATATAAAATTTCATTATATTTTAAAATTTCAGTATTTTTACTATCCAACTTTTGCCATTTCCTCAAAAATGGCCTTCCAAAAAATCTGCCTTGGAAACACATCCTGTTGTACTCTGCTATCCCAAACTGGAAACATGGAGAGCATAGACAATTCCAAACATTCCAAACAATAAAAATGGTTTAATTTAAGTTTGCATTGTTACATTCGGTAAAGTTACTGAATAAGCATGCTCATACACAACACACATTAAGCGCACTAATTTATTAGTAAATCATTTTAGGTTTTGTAATGCAATAAGTTGAATGGATTTACTTGGGCTAAAGACCTATCAACTCCTTAGGTTTTTGAAGAAAATCTTCAACGGTCCAAAAAATTTACAAGGGGACGTTTTTTTATAAACTACAGGTATAATGTCAATTACTAAAAGAACTTTGATTGGCAGGTCAGGAGGCAAAACTGAGGCTTCAAATAGTTATATGGGTGACTCAATGAGGATTAATCATGGTTAGAACCTTCCAAATGGTGCCACAATTAATTGCAATACAACAAAATATATAAACATTAGATTTTTGCTCTATGCATCCATATTGTTATATAATGATACAAATATGTAGCATACAAAACATAGCATACATGACAATGTTTGTACATATGTTTGAAGGAAGTGGAAAATTATTGATCAAAATTAAGGTATCCGAAATCAAACAAACCAATAACTCGGCAACTATTTCCCAATTGCCAAAATTACTAGAAGCAATAAATTCATAAAATCAAACCTCTTGCCATTCCTACAAAGACATAAGTCTCAAAGAATGCAAACCTGCTCTGGAGTCTTTTCATGGTATCGACTTTGTGAAACCCCTTGGGCCAGTAGTTCTTTCACCCTGCCACCTGCATAGAGTTCAGATAGACACCCATGGGCTTCTGAGATCAAAGACGCTCGAAAAGCACAAAGACCAAGTTGCGCCATAGCCCGATTAAAAAGTATCTGTGTAGAAATATCCATGTGTTGCACACCATCCTGCAAGTGACTCATAAGCAACAAATCTCGAGCACGTGAAAAATCATCTAATATAGCAAGGTGATAGATATCACAGAGCATGGCCCTTGCTTTTGTCCGTTCATCACCATGCTTGTAGATAAGAGACACCAAAATGTCCATCAGAGTCCTGCTATGCTCGGGGAATGTTGGCCTACGCGGAACAATCTCTGAAGTAACAATGAATGCTGGAGGTCCTCTAAAATCTTCAGATGGCTTGGGTTCTACAGTAGCAGCTTTACTGTCATAATCACCCTCAATGTCTTCATTTTCAACTCCATTTAAATCAGCTTCAAATGCAGCAGCATCTGTCCTGGTTTGCATCTCAGCCAGTTTCCTCGTGGCCTCATAGACCTCCTGAGGCTTATAGTATATAAGTTCCACACGTTTTAAGGCAACCTTTGCAGCTGCCTTCATATCTTGTATCCGTTCAACATAATCCTGAACATTCTGTGCAAGTACAATAAACAGTGGCTCATCTTGTAGGCGCTCAACATACTCCTTCGTGTGAGGATCAATGCACTGTAAACTTTTAAAGAGTTCATTATCAATTCGTTCAAGAAATGCAATAATATTACCCCAAACTCGGATAGTTCCCTCATGATCTGCTCCTTTCTGGGTTTCATTTTCATCCGGTTCTACAGAATCATCAATGACAATGTTCGGGTACTGAGCAAGAATGTCAAGCATAACAAGAATATTCTGAACGCATTTCTTCCACACAGAAATCGGCATATGGGTGCTGAGGCTGGGGTTCACATCAAACTGTGCAGAAACAACATTCACCAATACCTCTAGTTTTTGTGCAGGGGTCTTTGCCACTCTTGTTAAGTAAGTGAGCTGTTCAACTTGCTCAACCCTGCCTATTAGGAAAAATCAAAAGAACCAAACAGTATATAAGTGCAAGCCTAGCCATACCTTTAAAATTAAAGGCTGAAAGTTCTCAGCAAAATAAATTTATTCATAGTAATTGAGACAAATTTTCACTCTTAAGTATAGCTATTTATAGATACCTGTTCCTTTCCTTCCACGAGCGGCTATTATTTCTTTAAGCTTCTTGTCCACCATCTCCCATGTAATCTCACTTGGATCTCGCATAAACTGTTTGTCCATCAACTTATCCCTCTTACTCTTTGGCTTCTCCCAACCACCATCTCCGTCTTGCCCTTCCTCTCCATCTTCATCTTCATCAGACTCTGTAGCAGCTAATTTGGCTGGGTCTTCCTCAACATCCACTTCAGAATCCTCATCCTCATCATCATCCTCATCAGATTTATCCACATCATCTTCTGATACAGGGCTGGCTCTATATTTCTCAATATCAACTTCATAAAGCTTATTATTTTTCTTGAGCTTTTGCTTCATTGAATTGAGAGCTTTGGCATTACTACTGCTCATCTTTTTCTTAGCCTCCTTGTTAGCCAGAGCTTGCACTAGAAAATCCTCTAGCATAACAAGAGCCTTAATATAAAGTCTAGGGATTTGGACAGATTCTGTGACCCGGATCACCTTCTCCAATTGCTTGTTAAGCTTATCAAAGCTCTCCTGTAAGCTGACCCAATCATTAATCTTCATGGCATTCTTTATCTGATCGACAGTAAGACTCATTTCCTCGAACCTCTTGTCTTTTGCAGACCTAACAACCCTCCGCTGATCATCAGATTCGTCGCTGTCACTTGCAGCTTTTGATAGATATTTGGATCTAGCTGCAGTATCACCACCTTCTCTATCCCCTGCCTCAATTTCATTCTCTTCCTCTTCAATGTCACTCTCTTCCTCTTCAGATTCACTATCACCCTAAAAACATTAAAAGAGATAAACAATTTTGAAAATGAGATGATAAGATGAGCCTTAAACCTTAAGGTCAGAGTACAATTCTCTTAACCAAAGAAACATACAATTTTCCAGTTCCATAGTTAGTACAGACCATTGTACTGTTCACTTGATTTATCTACAAACTATTTTTGCCAGGAATTTAGAATTACAGATCCTCATGATGTACTAACAACAAAATCTTTAAAAAAATATTCAATCATATAGCATGTGGATTCTGTGGATCATTTTCACCCACAGGTATATATTGTGGAGATTTTTTAATTTAAGCCAAGATCATCTGAAAGCCAGAATGGAAAACAAACCTCTAAACAAGAGAATATATATTGATCCCTAACGAGGGGGGCAGATCTCTTGTCAGAAATTAACGGCCAATCACTTTATTAAAATTTTCCTACAGAATTCTTGCCAAAACTCTTCCTAGAAGATTGATTGGGATTCCCAGCAAAGTTGTATCATGCATCCAAAATAGCTTCACAAAGTTGAGAAAAAGTTGTGTTAAATGGCAAACACATCCGCTTTCCTTGGCAAGGTGAATTCAGGTGGTCCAAAAAATGATGGCATCCCACACCATCTATCACTTCCTGACCTAGCTTTTGGCCAATGTCTACTCAACAAGCTTCAAAAAAACATTGAGGAGATCTTCCTTGGTCTGATGGTGAAGGTAATACAAAGAGGCACAATATTGCATGGAATTGGAGTTGCTTGCCTAAACATCAAGAGGGTTTAAGCTTCTGTAATGTCCCGCTACGAGGACTATTCTAGTATTCTTATGGAGTTAAATAAGACATATAGACATACATACATACATATACATATATATATATATATAATTTTATATTAGTTTCAATTTTCAATTTATGAACTAATATAAATTAATTAATAATATCTGAGAAATAATATTTAATGTTGATTAACATAATAATTATTTAATTATGGAATCAGTTTTGGATATTCACCAGAAATTTACCAAATTATTTCAATTTAAATTGGTGCCATGTGCAATGGAGGGACAGACTAGATGAATTGAATATTTGGTTGAAGTTGGTCAGCAACCAAAGATATAGACAAACTCCTTTCGTCAGACTATGTACACCTGGCCTGGTGGTGATAATAACGGGAAATCGTGAGGAGTATTTTGCTATGATAACAGACAAAAGTTCATGAGTATCAATGAACGGTGGATTTGTCCCTTCAGTAATTGGATTGCACACAGTCAGAAGAATTTATCTTGCCAGCGTAAATAAAGAATTAGCCTTTCTGGTGGACGATGGAAGTCATCAGGCAGGAAGAAGGTAAATGTAATTGTGAATTAATTTGTGTCATCTTGCAGATGCTATGAGAGGAAGATACAATCTGCCATCAGAATTGTGGAAGGTTCATAAGTGTTAAACAGCCGTATTGAACAATAAAACAGTTCATGCTTCACTGTGTGGCTTCAGAATAAATAGTGGGGGGAAGACAGAAGTCATATATTTCAGAGAAGAATGCATTGACTCAAATTTACTGGAACGCAGGCCCAATCTGGAGATTTTCCCATTTCATTGAAGGTACGTGACTGGAGAAATCACAAGGAACGTGACTGGAGTAATCCTAATTATATGGGTGCTTAGTTTATATCATCATTCTCTCACATTCTGTATATAATTGTGAGGACATACATTTTAAATATTATTTCCAGCCTGACTATGTTCTTCATCAATAAATCTATTATACTATCTGTATCGTTTCCAGTAAGACTATTAATTCCAGACAGTAAATCAATCATTAGATTGCAAATGAAAAAAATTATTTCATTCCAGTTAATGATATTGTCTAATAAAGACTAGAATCTTTAAAGGAATTCCTTGGGATTCTACAGCATCAAAGACTTGAAAGGTCAAGTTATTGTGTTGGCTTCTAAAAGATTTTTTTAAGCTATGCAGTGAAGTGAACCTTGGAAAGTATTGATGGGAAACAATCAGTTGCTATTCAAGCCTTGAAAGAGTAAGGTTTGGGGGTCCTTTCACATTCAGAGCATTCTCTTTGAGCAGTTTGGGGTTAATTTTATGGATCGGAGGTGTTTTCTTCACTGTGAAAAGCTTGGGCTCAAGTCTAGACATTTGGTTTTGAATAGGGCGGCAGTGTCAAACAACCCTCAACACTGTGTTGGAAACAGGACCCTACGGTGAAATATAATGTTAAATAGTAAACCCTTGGTAATTCAGCAGGGATGTTCTACTAAAGGTTGGCCTTCCTTTACAGTTTGCAAAATCCATGATATTCTGGTTAATGGCAAAGTGGATCACTGGGAGCAGTTGAGCTCTAAGTATGTGTTGCCTTCTTCTCAAAAGAAAACTTATACATGATTTCTAATGCTCCAAGGGGAAATTTTCCAGGATGAAAGTTAATCCGTGATGAAGACCTGAAGTATAAAATCACTTTGCAAGATGGTCCTAAACTCAATGTAGTCTCCGTCAGCAAGCTTCATCGTATGCTGGTTGGCTCCGGAGATGTCTATACTGAGTTGAAAAAGGCTTGGAAATTAAATAGGTCTGACTCTAAAATGACAAATTTATACTTTTCGAACCTAGGAGAACATGTTTTGGGTATTTGATCTTTAAGAAGCTTGTTGACAAGGTTTTACGGTCTTGTGGTATGTATACTAGAGCTTATGAGTTTTGTAACTGCCTAAGAGTTGCCTAAGACTTTTGATAATCTTTTTTTGTTTGTAGATGTGCCACTACCTTTTGGTATTTTATGTTTGGTCGTCCTGTTAATTGACTTGATATCTCTGGTGTTTCTTCGTCTCAGATTCTTGCTGGGTATATAGATTCTTTTAATGTTGTTTCAATCCATTTTTGACTTGTCTTAAACAAAGAAATTTTTTTGGTATTGGTGGTAAAAGACGAACGGAGAGTGTTTTCAGGACAAAATTAAGCACCTTACTGAATCCAAAAGTGAACTCACTTTTAAGATTATAAAGTTATAGGCCTCTGCTGCTATGAAGATTCTTAAGGACAGATTTGTGATTTTACGAAGGAAGACTTACCTTGAAGTATAAATCAAACATCACATCTGCTCATTTCTTCCCCTAAGGAAGAAACAAGCTGAACAAAGAAGAATTGAAACTACTCCATAATTACATAAGCGAAAGAAAGATTTGAAAAACCTGAGAGGCAGGTTTCGAAGAAAAAGAAGCATAACAAATAGGGAGTCACAGTTGTCCCTCCCCATTGTATCTATAAATGTGGCCATGCAGAATATATTAATAGTGCTATTGGCCCGTGGCAGTTGTTGTTTTTAGTCTGTTTTGATGTTATCTCAGCACTCTCACTTGTGTCAAGTTTTTTATTGTTTACTTAATAATCCGTTTTGGTACCTATTAGGACTGCTGCTCTTTATAAGGTATTGATTTTTCGATATATATCTCTAATATTAAAAAAGAAACAAAGAGAGAACAGGAGAGCATATAATTTTCTACGTAGCTAATCTCATAGCACCACTTGACCTAAAAGATACTAAATTTACATACTAAATCTACGGGCGATTTTGCCCTTCCTTTCACTCAAAATGGCCTCTAATGGCCTGTGAATCTCCAAAACCCTCGCCATTCAAATACCATTCCAAACAAATCGATCGATGTCTTGTAATAGTAAAAAGAAAACGACAGAACCAAAAAAAATGCCTTACCTGCGTCCAAAATCGAGAAGCCATTGCAAAATTGATTTCAGAACTTTCGAGGTGCCTATCGAAAATTGGTTTGCCTGGTCCGGGTAGAAGGCAGGCTACGCGCCCTCTGAATAGATGATAATGATTTAGAATGTGGAGCCAGAATAGACGAAAAGGGATTTTATAGGGTACGATGCAAAAAAAACAATGTGAGAATATTTGAAGTGACCACTCTTTAGTTGTTATTAGGCAGGTTATTATTATTATTATTATTATTAATTTTTTATTTTATTATTATTATTATTAGTCCCGGCCTTTTTAAAGGTGGAGACTATTGTTTTCAGCCGTAATATAAGCTATTAATCATGGGTGTAGACATAGGAGAAATGAACATATGGTATGGTATAAATGTATTTTTATTGCATTTTCCCTATTTTATTTTAATTTTTCTTGCTTTTCTATTGGTCAAATGTCTTTTGCTAGTGGTTTAATTGTCAAAAAATGGAAAAATAATTCAGACGATTTGACAGAGGGAATTAAATCATCGAGCCAATTGGCAGGTTAGGAGGCAGGGGATTTATTGTCTTCATTTATGTTATTAGTGTGAATATTAATGATTTTCTTAATGTCATTGTTGCGAAATTGATACCTGCACGGAGAGATTTGACAAGCGAAAATAAAATGGTCGGAATGTGTTTCGCTATGCATTGTCTTCTGTGGAATTGTTTGATAGCTAGGTTGCAATTTCGGATTAAGTTGTTTTTAGTTCTGTGAAAATTGCATCAAAGCTCGGAGAGTAGCAGGTTTCATTTAGGGTTTGTGAAAATTGCGTCCAAATTTGGAGAGTAGCAGGTTTCATTTAGGGTTTGTCAAAATTGCGTCCAAGTCTGGAGAGTAGTAGGTTTCATTTAGGGTTTGTCAAATTTTCCATCAAGAAGTTTCTTTTCAGTTCTTTATTTTGCCGATTTTGCCATCGTATGGATAACTGGATTTTATTCTGTTTTGTTGAAACCCTCGACTTGCAAATTTCGGTGGTAGGGCAGAGGGAGTGTTGGAAAATAGATAAATTTACGTCGAGTTTCTCGAACGAGGCGTTGGATATTGATTTCAAGGTATTTCCTTTCTCTTGAATTGTCTGTCTTATGTGTGTTCTTTGTTCTTATGGTAGAATGTCAATTTTGTTTTACTTGCTCCAAGATTTCCCTACATGTAATAATATAGTGTCATGTTTTTATCTCTGCTCTTTTATCAGTGATAATGTAGAGTCGACTCACGGCTGTTTTATCTTACCTAGCTTGCTCGTTTTTAGCTTTAATATACAAACAAATACTCGCTTCGAAATTTCCTGTTTTTCGTCTATATTAAGGAGTGCTTTTACTTCGTCTGTAAAGAAACATTTCTTCCGAGATATTCGCTATGTAATGGGGATTTCTATTGCATAGCTTTTTTCCAATAGGTTGTATTTTAGACTTGTGGTTATGATAATCCTTCAAATGCTTTGCTTTGAAGTAAAAATGTGCCTCTCTTTGATTTGTCTATTCAAACTTACATTTTAAGAAATCGCAAGTCTCTTTCTTTGCTTTGGCTCAAGAAAGAATATATTCAAGTCTTATAGTAAATAAGTCTATTTATTTATACTTTCATATTCATAGATCAAACTCCCATTATCCACATTTGAGATAATCTAGTAGCAAGGAATTTTAATGAACAATACTCAAGCAACTTGACAAGAAACAAACAGATATAGGAGGCGAATTTGGGAATGCTTTTAACATGTGGAAAAACTCAACATTTTTCCCGCCGAACTATATTTTCAATTTTGAGCTTCCCAAAAGCTGTACATCTTGGATCCTAACATGAAGCCCACTCCCAACAAATTCGTTCAAGCCATCATGGATGTATTCTGTTAGTCCTTAGAAGCTTTACCAACATTGCTTCCACAATTTCCAAAACAAATAAGCAATTAGAGTTCTATCAATGTGTTTGACTCTGCATTTATGCATTTGTTCGAGCTAAAAGCTTTTTAACATATTTAACTTTGATCTAGAACATCATTGTAAAGCTTGATGCATGAGGTGAGATTTGGATCTGTTAATGGTGGATTCAAATTTGAAGATTTAACATTCTGCATATGTGAGGTTAATAGATATTTGTTTCAATCTGCAAATTTGTTCAAATTTTCTCTTAGGCCAAAGTGGATGTTGTTCTATGTTTGTGTATTAAAATGGGAAGATTTAATTATAAATCCTTGCACAAATGGTTTTGTTGCGATTTCTTATTTCAAGAGTGCAGAGAATAACTAGCCAAATAAGAATTGCGGGTGGCGCTACTGGTTCATTGCCTCATGCTAAAGACAATTCTTCCTTTTAATCCAATTCCAAGAGAAAGGTCCATGTTTAGCTCTTAAAGATGCATCCACTTCTTAACATGAATAACATAAATAATCCATATGAAACTATCACCAATCATTTGAGCCTTTTTTCCCACATTTTAATCTGGATGTGCTCATGAATCTTATGCATACAGAGACCCATTTAAATCTAGTTGTGTTAATGAATCTTATGCAAAAGGAAAGCCATCAGGTAAGGAAGTCAAATTTCTATTGCTGATGGATTCACAATATCCAATGAACCTTAGTGGCTAAACAAAGGCTTCTAGTAGCATACTAGTGTCTGAAATTTTCCATTGCATTTAGTGCTTGCAAATTGTTAGTAGTTTTGCCAATGAAATGATTAACAGCCACTTTTGAGGATCCATTAAAAGCTGTGACTTGTATGTTTTTGAACAGAATCATCTCCAGCAGGTGGATTATATCCCTATTTAAGAGAAACCCAAGTTCATTGATGCATAGACAGGTTGCATGGAAAATAAACTTATGCATTCCCCAATGTTTTTTGATGTCCCATATTGGCAATTCTTTATCCATTTTAAAAGTCAAATTTCATTGCGCTAGGATATTTAAGTTCTCATGGGCTGTCTATTTTTTGAGATAACAAGTTACTATAACACCCCAGGTTAGCTTAGAGGTCCATATCATGTTCTTCTACTCTCAGATATAGAAGGCAAGATAAATAAGAGGGAAAAAAATAGCTTACTATGCACAGATGCTCTGTGTACTCCTTTGACATTGTTCTCTAAGCTTTTGTTTTACTAAACTATTTCTTTGTTGCATAAATTTTGAGTAATGCATTGGTGAGATGATGAGTGAAACTATGGTCTTTTTTCATTTTCTCTTCAAATCTGAACAAGCTCGTTCTAGCACAAAAGTATCATAATTCACTTCAATCTTTAGGTAGCTTTGTGTTCTGTTGATTTCCTGGTGAATATTTAGTTGCAGGACATTTTCATAAGTCCCTTCTGTAAAAAATTAGTGCTTTTAAGCTGTGTGAAAATGCTGTTTACTGAGCCTGTGTTTGAATTGAATTTAGAGCTGAGAACACATTAATAGTAGTTCAAACTGTAGATCTTATTTACCCAATTTGGGTAGATATGACACAAATCATTTGATAAATATGCCCAAAAGTGAGGCATTGAATATTGTTGGACTTTGATTATATCAAATTCCTTTCAGCCTACTCCCCAGCACTTCCCAATTAGTTGCAGACCGTCCTCCTTTACTCACTTCTGCTGCCAAAAAAAAATGTAAGCCCGTGCAGAAAAAAGGCACGGCCGCCACCAGATTTTCCATCTCGTCTGTAACACCAGGCAGACATGATACCTACATGGTCTCTTCTTCCAAAATGTAGAAGAATTGAAGAAATTATTATTATTTTCATATTTTTACTTAAAAGAAAATAAATTTGTCTGTTTGCATTGAATCAAAAATTATTACTTCAAATAATGGCAAACGTTTAATTTATTATTGATATTATTTTGACAATAAAATATATGGAGATACTTGACAATTGTGAAATTATAGTCTTTGTAACTATACTCACTACTAGTATGTAGTGTCTTTTAGCCTATATCAGCATTTCCTTTTCCATATTGACAAGTTTTGTGTCTGCTGAAAATTCTGATGAAGATCATAGCATCTTCTTCAATAGGGAATGAATTTATCATAAGGCAGTTGTGCATCTATGTAATCTTGGATATGTAACTACAACCCCAAATAAATCAATCAAGATAATTAGAGGTATCATCTTCATACTTTGTTCTTATAATTTATTAACAGTTTAGTTTTCATAAATTAGTGGCGTATATTATAACACAACTAATGTCACCTTAGCTTGGCAACATCAACTTTTGACCTGGTCTAGGCATTGTCATATTGTGCTATAAATAATTAATTTTCTGTTGCAAAACTTTGTCCAGCAGAGTGGGCCAATGATATAAGCACACAATTTACTTTTAAGTGCTGAAGCTTGTGTTATTATTAATTAGTCATGGGATAAATATTGAACAATTTTCAAACATTTCAGCTTATTTTGATTTTTCCACAACACACCTGATTCATATATGCTTACCCATATATTTCCTTTCTCCCATTTGTCTCTTTTAAAGTATCTATCTCCCATTTGTCTGTTTTTAAGTATCTGTAAGACATATGAAAGGCTTTATGTTCCGGTGGCTACTTGTGCTTAACGGCTCATCTTGGGACACTTCATCTTGATGAGAGTAAGTAGTGGGTTTTTCCTTTGACTAGGTGGGTCTTCTCACAATAAGCTTGTGTGTTTTCTTTTTTAATGCAAGATTGCTATATCATTTTTATTGTCTACAATTTTCATGGTCAAAAACACATTTTATATTTAGGAGTTGTTATCTTGAGAGAAAGATAGATTTAAAAGTCCAAATTATTTCAAAATGATCATAACTTATGTCCTTATGGAATGACTATGACATCATTTTCATGTATATCGATATAGTTGGTGCCTGCATACAGTTTTTGAGCTCTTTCTACGTCTGAACGATCTGACAGTCTTTGTCCTGTTGAACATACATTTTACATAACAGGTACGTACACATTTCTCTTTTTCATAAGAAAAGTCATTTCCCCAGTTTTCGCTATTAACATTCCTCATTTGTGTTAATCCCAAGTACAATGTATGTTTAAACCTTGAACCCTTAATTAAAGCGCTCACTCTACTTATAAATTCTTAATGGATTACCAAAAAAGAAGACAGATTAATAGATTTATCACTATGGTTTGACACACTCTTTTCCTTGATTATGATTAAAGAAGAAAAATATTTAGTCTCATTGATTCACATGACAACTACTGGTTTTCTTACTTATAATCATGAAAATAGCAATAAATATGTCACTTTTGTTTTACATTTAAAGTCAGGTTTGATGTTTCTTACAAGCTAAAGGCATCCTCTTTCAATATATGTTTTAAAAACAAATGTTTCAACATAGGTTTCAAAATAAATGCTTCATTTTAGTACATGAAATTATATGGTGGACAATGTCAAGGTTTGGAGCCACTTAACTTGTTATACATCAGCAATCATTTTTTCTTTCGATAGGTAAATAGTCGAAGCCTAGGTTATTTATTATTATTATTGATGTAAATTATTATTTTGAGGCACGACTAGATTCAGATCAAAGACCTCTCCGCCGAAAGGCTCACAATTTACCAATGTGTTGTCCGCTCTTGCCTATACCTCAGCAATCATTCATTTTGATTTAAGTACGTTAATTTAATTATGGATAATAGTATAAACTATTGTTCATATTATAGTCAGTATAAATATAAATATTAATATATAAATGGTTTAAATGATAATTTAATAACAATGTTATCTAATAATTTTAAAACTTTCAATACCATACAATTTCATTGATTCTTGATCCAATCAAAATTCTATACCTTGATATAATATATAAGTTTTGGTTGTAATTAATTTATTATATAACTAATATAAAGTTCGCAACATATTGATATGAATATTTCAATCAACTAATAATAACTAATTAAAAAAAAATTAACTTTACCTATGCTATTATTTTTAAATATTATTTAAATATTCTTAATATTCACTATAACATCATTAGACATAATAACATTTGTAAACTCAAATGCATGTATTAAAATTAAATTATTGAAAAAACAAGCGATAATCACAAAAGTTTTATTTGGTTTTCTTTTTACGAATATCTGAAGTCAATAAGTGTATAATTAAATTTTAAGGGCATATTCAACTGATTCTTTTCATTATATTTATTTATGCAATAACATAATAGTATTCTCACCATGGATGTTGATTTTTTTATTGATAAATTGATTTAATCAAATCTGATTATAACAATTTATTTTTAAAAAAATTTAAAAAAATATAATTCATAAATTTCAAACTTTCTACAGTATATTTTTTAATAATTTGAAATCAATATTTATTTATTACTTGAAATTTTAGATTTGAACTTGAAATATTGATAAATTTATACCATTATAAAAAAAATAAAAAAATATATTATCAATTATGAAAATTCAAATTAATTTATAATAATTTAATTATTAAATTAATACACGAATATAAGTGAGATACAGTTATAATCTAAAAATATCTATAATATATATTTTTAAATAATAATATAAATCAAATTATAATATATTGATAGAAATATTTGTCATAAACCTATAGCACTTCAAGAAGTTTCTGTTACTGATTCCTTCTAAGTGTATATACATATATTCATATACACATTTAGGGAAAATCTATAAATTATTTATTTTTCATACTTTAAAACATATATTCATATAACCATCGATGAATAGAGGGTGTTGTTTCTCCATATCTAACTTTGTTGTTTTGGTGTGGCGATCATTAACTATAAATTGAGGATTAATTAAATGTGTGCCAAGTGTGTTTGAGATCATTTCTCCCATCGTTAATACTTCACTGTGCGTAAGCCTTAGAACAATGGCAATGTTTGGGATTTTGCGTATGCCTTCCAGAATCGTCATTGTTATTGAAAATAACTCCAAGTCCTTGGTCAAAAAGGAATGTAAATACCTCTACTTTGCATAATAATAACATTTTTCTTCATTAATCGAATGTAATACACGGCCTTGGCCTATAGTATTTGGAATCGTTTTACGCAACCATTTCGAAGATCTCTGACATCATTGGCTGTCGCAATCAATACAAGCTTATTTGCTTCGGATTTTTGTCCCATTTTCAGCAACTAAAAATAAAATTTACCCCTGCCAAAAATATTTGGACCAATAGAAAATTAGAATTTAAATCAAATAAAAGACTTTTTAAATATTACGTGTTTCAACTTCAGATTAAGACACTCTATCTAACAAGAGGCATATGTGCCAGTTTTGACGTCCCAGTTGTACTGTCATGTTTTGCATAAAGACAGGATAGGCTACCACAAAACATAATCTTGAAGAATGTAAAAAATAAACCCATGACCTCGTCCTACAATTTTTGACGCATGCTTAAATATTGCACAACTGTAAACTAACAACAAATAAGAGTGTTGCCTTTCACAATGCTCATCCTGCTAACTTACATGGATTAAACCAACTTGGTTTGAAGAAACATTATCTTCATAAACACTTTTAGCCTCCATTATATTCGTCATTGTAGTCTGCTTATCGAAATTTAAGCACAGTATATGAACTAGTGTATTGCATGTAGTTATACAGATAAAGAAATGTTATCTTGCAATGTGAAATAGAAATCTTGGTTCATCACCCAAATAAAAACATGAACTATATAGAATTTAGTAATCCTTCTGTATTCTCAATCTTGTATGTTTTTAAATTTCTTAAAACTTGATCTTTTTATGGTACATAACCAGCATTGTCTCTCTTAATTCTTTCCTTTCCAATTGGACTTTATATATATTTAGTCGATAGTATTTAATAATGTTTTTCTTCTCTTACTGTTGTATGCATTTTAATTTCTAACAATTTTAGTCTTCCTGATACATAATTAGGCTTGTCTATTTTATCCTTGTTGGTACATACCAGTCTTGTTTCTCTTATTAGACTATTTCTAATTTGTTATCTTACAATCCTAGGCAAAGACAACTTAACTATTAAATTCAAATATTCTAAAATGTAATCATATTATTGCTTCTCAAAATATGTCTTTATATTTTTATGCATTCTACTGTTTTTAGATTATTAAGTAATTACGACAATCTCTAAAAACTATGAAAAATAAAAAATTCCTCTAATGCTCTTACATTCTTTACTACTTTATCTTAGATATCTAACCCTTATTTATTAACTAAATTGTTTGAATATTTTCTAATATACTTCATCTTCGACCCTTGTACTACTTTGTCTGAATTTATGAAACTTAAGTCCAAACTAAGCCAAAAGCATTGAGCAATAGGCTCTTGTTGTAATCTCAAACAAGCCATGGAAAATGGGAAGCAACTCACTTTCCGCAAATCTCCTCTAATTCTATTTTGTACTGAGTTAACTTTAGCACTATATTTGTTATTTATGCAATCACTTAAGACCCTTTGGCAAATAACTACACCATATGATACATACAGTTGGCTCATCTCTGAATTTTTAACAAGTAAAAATGTAGTTCCTCCTTTATTGTACACTTACGATTCCAAATCCTCCCCTGTACAGAGGCTCAACAACAATAATGAATTCGCCACAATGTTTTGCCATTACCATATTGATATATGGAGTCTCATCGAGTATCATTCCAATGTTCCCATTTCTACATAGTTAAATCTCATCCTCTGACATGAGTTGAGTATAAATAGACACATTATGCTATTACACTTTTACTGTTGAGATAATGGGTGTTGCACACATTGCATAATATTGTTATATTTTATTATTTTATTTTATTATGTAATGTTGCATCTAGATGAACGTGCAACATGTAAAGATTCCCATGGAATATTCTTGATGAGTTGTATTGTAACATTGTAAAAATATTTTATGTAATTATTTAATATTGGGGAAAAGAATTAAATGCCCAATATTAAATGTGGGGTCAGTGGATTAGGTAGCACATGGTTTTAGCACATGGTTTATGTAATACCACTTGGTGGTTTTGTGGGACTTGCTACTATATAAGCAGCCACAAGGGTAGTTGTTGTATAGAGAGTGAGAGTGACAAGGAGAAGACAAAAGGCAAGAGTTGAGCGGGACAAGGCTTGACAGGTTAGCCAAGGGAGCATTTGTGAAGGTTGAAAGCATGGCATGGGATGTGTGGATTCATGCTTGTTCACATAGTTTGCTCGGTTGTGGCTATGGCCATGAAGGCTTCCATGGTTGTATGGCAATGGCATTTTTTGCTGAATAATACATGATGATGGATGCTTTTGGAGGCTGGGTTTTTCCCTCAATGAGGGTTTCCCAGGGTATATCTTGTGTCACATTTTGTGGGTATGTTGTCTATTCTCTTGCATGTGGATTTTAATTCCGTGTTCATTTTAGATCTATTATGGGTTACATGGAAACGGTTATATTATTTGTTGCCAAATTTCCTTACAAGTGGTATCAGAGCTATGGTTTTATTATTTGTAACCCTAGATTGAATCCATGGGAATGCATGAGAGGATAAAAGAAAAGGGCAAGATATATGAATGATTTATTGCAGATCAGAGAGTTTTGGGTTTGCTATTATGATGGGATGTTAAAAGATTTAGGCATGTGAAATTTTTGGGACAAAAGGATTTTTTCGGATGTTTCATTTAAATGAGGGTTTTGGGGGGTAGCTTGCAGAAATGACCTCCTAGGTAAAAACAGACCTCACCATTGGATCCGGGTCAACATTTCCATAAATTTTGATATATAATATGCCCTAGTTTGGCCATGTTTAGAGGAAATGAAAGAGTTTTTTGGTTTCAGCCCATGATGGCCGTCAAATTTAATCCCGTCGGAATTTTCGTCACTGAAAAAAATAAAAAATGAAAAATCGTACTGAAAATGGTAAAAAGACTGTCTTAGTAAAACGGCCATAACTTTCTCTCAGAATATCAGATTTCAGAGTTCTTACAGGCATTGGAAAGCTAATTCAGAGCACTACAACATGGTGTAGGTTTGGTTCTGTGATTTTGAAATTTTGTCAAGTTTTAAGAGCCCTAAAGTTAGATGTTGTTTATTTTAGGCACGGATTAGGGCATAACTTGGGCATATGGAGTCGGATTTTGGACTTCGAGTAGTCAATGGAAAGCTCTTGGAGAGCTCTACACATTGGTTTAGATTTGGTGTAGGTTTGGAATGATTTATTTGTTGATATATTGATCTGAACAGTTTATAAGTATGTTTTGACTATGGTAACATTGTGAGTTTATGGCATTGGAGATTTAAGTTTTGATGTCATTGTATACTCAGTTCATATTTCAGATTGGTCTCATGATGATATAGCTATCAGTGTTTGGTTTGGATATGCATGATGACTTGTTGGGTCTACAAGTTGTGCAGTGTTGTAAGCGGTCTATACTTACAGGTTGCATTTATGGCTTGGTTATGGGTTGTCTTTGCCCATTGATCTTTCATTATTGATGCATATCCAGATTTATTGCTTGGATTTGGGTTGTCTATGCCCTAAGTCACATGATTTTATCTTCATGTAGAAGGGATGAGATGTTGTTACCAGGTACAGTCATGGTGGAGGATTGTGGTTGACTATTTTATGCTGACAGGTTGGACATATTGAGAGCCAGATGCTCGGTTCATGGATGTGATCATGGTGCCATGTATTTTGGCATGACATGATTGGTTATACAAGTACATCCTTGATGTTTATTAGCTTAGATTTTTTATTTGGTTATGGTGGTATATCTTCTTGGTAGAGGATCATGGTTATTTGGTTTCTTTTGAGGAGCTCATGATGTGCACTTTGATTTCTTTGATGGTTTGATGCCTTGGTTGATTCTCATGGTTAGAGGATGAGTTTTTCATCATGATGTCATGGATAGCTTGGATACACAGTTTAGTGGGAGCTTGTGATAGTGATGAGGTGACAGTGCAGGATTAGTTCCTGGTTATGGATTTTATGATGCCATAGGTGACTTGGTACCACAGTTGAGTGGGAGTTGTTGGCATTGATATATTTATTGAGTGTTTGCAGATGTTGGAGGTTTGTCTTAGATCCTGTTGCTGCAGAAGCGTCTTTGACATTTGCATGGTGCACTTGTTATCTTCATGGTGTTTGAAGATGGTTAGATCTTGAGGACTCATGGAGTTCTTGGTTATCTTCATGGTATGTGGAGATGGTTCTTCCTGGTATGTGGAGATGGTTTTCTTCATGGTGTGTGGAGATGGTTGCATCTTGAGGACTCACAGGTTTCTTGGCAAAGGTGTGGTTTATGCTTTTATTTGGCATGTTATCCTTGGTGTGAGGATGGTTTCATTATTATGTCATGGTATACTCTTGATACGCGTTTAGAGTTGTGACAAGTTATGGTGTGTTCATGTAGAGCATGTTATCTCTATAGTTGAGATGGTAAGATCATGTTGTCATGTTTATGTTCCTGAGGCCATGGTTGGAACTTTGACATTGATCTTGGTTTAGTTTCTTGGTATTGAGTACACTGATCATAAGCTGGATACTTCATGATATTGCTATGTTGCATTTGGAGTTGGCATGGATTGATTGGTTACAGGTGCTCATGGATACTTAGAGACAGTGGTGATGTTGGTTTCTCTTGGATTAGAGAAGTATTTGTTGGGACGGTTGATGGTTTCAGCAGGAAGTCCGAGGGGCAGTCACCTGATATGGACTTGAGAGAAGATTGTTCTTAGATGAGTCTTGGTTGGAGACTTGGGTATCTTGATGAGCATTCTCATTCCCCACTCTTGGTCTACTCGGCGGTTTGCTACTTGAGAGGTATAACCCATTGTTTCTCTCAGTTGCATTATATTTATGCTTGTCTTTCATGGATATGGATCTTGAACTATTGTACATGAGTTAGTTCTGGTGGGTTCATTTGAGAGATGGTTTAGCATTGGTTATCTCCATGTGCATATGTTGTTATGCTGGTTGAGTTTGGGAGATGGTTTTATATTGGGCATATTCTTTGGATTAGGAATGGTTATTCCTTGGTTTAAGAATGGTTTTATGAGTTTGATCTTCTTGTGAGAGGCTTACATCCATGATTAGTTATATGGTATGGTTTGGGTGTTGTTGAGGCTTCTTGTTGGGGTTTTATGGAGGAGATCATACTTGCACAGTTTACATCTAGAGGTGTGTGTAGAAGGACATGATACAGGTTATGATTTGCATGGTTTCTCTAGTCTTGGTTATCTTATTGTATGTTCAGTTTTTGCCTACATTAGATTTGAGATTGGTTGGAGATTGTGATCACTGGTTTGTGCTCATGTATGTCATGTGAGATATGACATAGTTATTTCTTTATCTCTTTCCTTTGTTGGTTGTGGAGAATTTGGGAGACTATTGGAGACTTGTTATGAGAGTTGTTCTCGCAGGATATCAGTTTATGTATTGTTGATGTCCTTGATACTACATGGATTCACTTCTTTGAGATGTGTTGAGTGGATTGGTTATAGATTTGACATTATCTTTTGCAATGGGAGCTTCTTGGTATATATGTGGCAGGTATTGCTCTTGAGGCTTGTGATTTCAGGTTGTAGATTGGATATGTCGGTGATATAAGATTCACTTGTTATACCTTTGAGGTATGGATAGTTGGATGGGTTTGGCACTTTGTTGTGGATGCTATTTCAGCTATGGATATTTTGACAACTACAGATACATGTGATTACCTTTGGATCAGGTTATTTGTGCTTGAAATTTTAGTTGGTACAGGATTTTATGATCTTCTAATGTGACAGGTTGGGTGGCTTTCTCTTTGGATGGCTTCTGTGTATGTCCAGTGGTAGTGGCATAATAGGAGATGAGATCATTCATGTTTGAGATGCTGGATACTTTGATTTTGTTGCAGGTACCAGGATGGAGCACTTGGTGTATTTTGATCCATGATGGTGGATGTGCTGAGAGGGATTGTTCCCTTGTTCATTTATGTGGCTATGGATTGACCCTATGCAATGTATACAACAAGTGGGAGATTGTTGAGATAATGGGTGTTGCACACATTGCATAATATTGTTATATTTTATTATGTAATGTTGCATCTAGATGGACATGCAACATGTAAAGATTCCCATGGAATATTCTTGATGAGTTGTATTGTAACATTGTAAAAATATTTTATGTAATTATTTAATATTGGGGAAAAGAATTAAATGCCCAATATTAAATGTGGGGTCAGTGGGTTAGGTAGCACATGGTTTTAGCACATGGTTTATGTAATACCACTTGGTGGTTTTGTGGGACTTGCTACTATATAAGCAACCACAAGGGTAGTTGTTGTATAGAGAGTGAGAGTGACAAGGAGAAGACAAAAGGCAAGAGTTGAGCGGGACAAGGCTTGACAGGTTAGCCAAGGGAGCATTTGTGAAGGTTGAAAGCATGGCATGGGATGTGTGGATTCATGCTTGTTCACATAGTTTGCTCGGTTGTGGCTATGGCCATGAAGGCTTCCATGGTTGTATGGCAATGACATTTTTTGCTGAATAATACATGATGATGGATGCTTTTGGAGGCTGGGTTTTTCCCTCAATGAGGGTTTCCCAGGGTATATCTTGTGTCACATTTTGTGGGTATGTTGTCTATTCTCTTGCATGTGGATTTTAATTTCGTGTTAATTTTAGATCTATTATGGGTTATGTGGAAACGGTTATATTATTTGTTGCCAAGTTTCCTTACATTTACTAGATCGGCAACAAAAGTATGGTCCTCATCCTTTACAGATGTGCTAGAGAAGAAGTACTCTCTCATAAATTGTATTCATCACTGCATTGAAAAACTAATTATGGTCATGCAAGACCATTAAAATTAAAAGATAGGTCGGCAGTAAACTCTATAGGCTTACTAACAACAAATAAGTAGATCTTGAAGAGGTTATTGGGAAAAATAGTAGCTTAGACTGTTAAATAAGATAGTTTGTAAGCAATAAATATAGACATTAAATAATATTCTATGTTCTTATGGATTTCTCTAGTTTATCATCCAGTCAAATCAACAAACTTCAACAAAGGATTAGTCCTCTTAATATTAGAAGCTATATTTTCTCTTGTCAGGCTCCAACATTGGACTTTTATATGGCATAGCATTTTGCATTAGGCATCGATTTTTCATCCCATGTTTGCATATTTGGCATTGGCAATGCTCACTTCATACCAATTGTATACGACAACTGAATTTAGTTGTTCCTATTTCTTCAATAACCATGTATGATGTCATTTGCTACTAGTCTTGTACTTGATCTGCTTCCTCGTACTCTCCCTACTAAGATTTAGATATATGTTCATGTGCATAATAGATTTAAAGTCTACATGTTTCATACTAATTTCAATTATAGGTTCCATTTCATTTACCGACCATGAATCTACAACCATTTTTTGGCGCAAAAAAACCTAATGCGTTGTTTAGATTTTACAACAATTTGTGTCTCGTTCCATCCTTCCATATAAGAATAATCCATCTATAATATAATTATCATACGACTTGTTGAATTCAGCTAGCTTAGCTTCTTCATATGCATGGATTTCAACTAAGTCCCTCTTCTCAAGTTTGTCTTTTCATGGGTGAGCAAGGCTCGTCGTGCCTTGGCTTTAATGCATCAGGATCTTTGTCAGAGCATGAATTTGTATGAATATTTCTCATGCATAGCTAAGCACGTTGTCTTTCCAATGTTAGAGTCGACAACATGTCTTTCCCGTTGTCTTGCAGGAAGTTGGCTCTACGGGATATCTCTTTCATCTACTTATCTTCAACTTGCAATAGCTTCGTCTGTTTTTGATTCCTCAAATGATGAATATAGTTTCAGCTATGCCAACTACATCAGGCCAAGCATTAGCAAATCCAACAATACCAGACAGATACAAATCAAGTAACATAATTCAAGATATATCAATTGACGATGCTCTTGATGCTATGCATTGCTTTCAAATTAGTCCATTTAACTTCAACATTGGTGACTATTTATTTGATACAATACAAGTTTTGCTTCATTGTTGATATACATGTATTGAACTTCGTAATGGACTTGTCGATTATTTCTTGCACTCCTTGGACCATGGTTCTGATGTAGCGTCAACCTCTTTTTTGCATGAATTTCACCCTTCGTTGCTTTATGATTTACATAAAGTAGCTGACCTAGCCACATACTTGCACAGAATGCGCCTCTCGGCCACTGAAACCAACTCACTGGGTGAATCAGGCCTTTGGGGTGACACATTTTGTATCCATTGGTTGTCTCTTTGGCTGGACACACCCATATGCATTTGGTCATTGACACGAAAAAAAGCTTACCTCCATTTCAACAAAGATGCACCACATCCTACAATATCAATTCTTTTCTATGATATGAATCCATTGGCTGAGCACTATGAACCTATCTTTTCGAGAGTAACTACATACAACAGAATACAAACTATGGAACAACAAATGTCGCTTCTATCGTCTCCCAGAGAAAATATTTCAAACATAATGGATGAAGAGTTAGCTCACATTGGTCTGAAACAGTCCACTGCATTTACTTCTACATATGGTGAAAGTTTGTTTGCAACTGTAGCCAACTTGGTTGACAACCGATTCGATGCAATTGCCTTGCGATTGTTCATGGCCCAATCGTTGGCCAATGCATTGAAAGTAAAAGACAAATTTGCATTGTGTTGCTTTCATATGGACAACCAGTTTCCTATCTCAGATGATGAATTACTCTTCCAAGCACGTAGACTAGTTGGAAAGATTGGCCTAGAATTTGCCAGGAGCAACTTGCAAGGTTCTGCAACATGTCTCCATTGGCTGTCACACATCTTCAATATTGTCATAAACATATGGCATCCAAATCTGTTATCGAAAGTGCACATCTACTGCAATTGTATTCAATCAGGAACATCCATTGACTTGCTATGTTTTGAGAATACCATAGGTCATTGCCACTATGAACCACTTGAACCAAAGGAACAACTATTGAATCAGACCAAAATAACTGAACATACTATCTCACAAGATAAAGAAATGTCAACAAAAACAAGTAAAAGGAAATTGTGTCCTGTAAACATCGTAAGCACTCCAGCTACTACAACTGCATCTAGAAAGAATGCTAAAATTCATTTTTCACTTAGACGCTTAAAGAGAACAATCCGCAGTCGACATCAACCATCAACAAACATGGACAACAATCAACCACCTGACACTAACAATATGACGAAAGAAGCAGCAATAGCTACAACTTGCAAGGCAAAATATGTCTTTCGCAAGCCGCGCACACAAGACATCCGGCTATAAGCTATCCATATCAAACTAAACCAAATGAAACACAGGAAAAATCGATACAACAATACCTGCACGTAATCAACGATACACCGACTCAAGCATGCACAATTTGCGAGATGTTGTGCTTCAACAAAGACATCCACAAAGTCACTAAGGCATTTGTCAATGCTTTTACTATGCTCCCTCTTCAACCAACGACAAAGATCATTGCACTAGGCAATCTCATTTGTAGACGTTGTGTAGATGCTACTGTAAATGGAAATATCCCTGATCATGTTGCTCCATGGAACATAAGCCAGAATAAACAAAATGTTGTAGTACAAACCTTGACTAGTCTAGAAGAAACGCTTGTCTCCTTGCGCATTGCTTTTGCACAGATAAGACAATTGGGATACAAAAGAGCACAGTATGGCTTGAATGGTACAATAATCAATGTTCCTATAGATTTTGATAAAGTGCAACATGCATTGCCTAGAGACATTGATGAGAAAAACACTATTGCAATTAGACTAAAATGCAAGTTACAATATGAAAATGCATATGCACAAGGAAATGTGAGGACCTACATATGTCATGAATGCTTTGATGATCTTGTCCAAGACACCATTGTATATAAAGGAAAAAATCTCTATCAATAAAGATTCGCAACTTCTATTCGCAAATAAGAAGATGCAGGAACTAACAAATGACAAGATAGATGACGAAATAGATGACAATGAACCTGAACCTGAAGATGAAGATGATCTTGAACGTGAATCACTTATACATTGGTTTAACGAACTGCATTCAATCAATGACCTTCATACAACTATTGTTGAAATTGCACCAACAGAAGGCTTCAAACCTCTTGGCATTTTCCAAGACACTTATTCAGAAGAAATGAACTTCCCAACACTGTTCTTTGGATTTCCACGAGCTCAATAAATCACAAAAAAATTCACCTACCAAAAAATTGCTAAGTGGGAGCTTATGCATAAAGACAATGAATTTTCAACACATATAACAAACATTTTTTTCAAAGCTATCAAAATAATAATTCAACAGATATCGTCAATAGCATGGGTTTGTATAAGGAAGGCTGAATTAAAAGGTAAAAAACTATATGCAAGGGATGTGTGTAACCGTTCAAACCTAGAAAACATTTCGAGATCTCCAATAGGTTTTAGATCTCTTAAAAGTATTTGTACATCTCTTGATTATTTACACGATACACAGAAAAATATTTTTGCCATGATTCGACAACTTGGCCCTCTAACCTTTTTCGTTACATTAACAAGTGTTGAACACTTTTGGTAGCCACTGTGCAATGCATTGCAACATATTTCAAACACCCAACATTGAAGCCAAAATGAATCTTTACAAGATAAAGACTTCGACTCCAAAATCAGCAAAAAACCAGTTATTTGTAGTCGCTATTTCAATCATAGGGTCAATGCATTTAGAAAAATGATGCTAAAAAATTATTCCTTTTTTGGAAAAATCTCCAATTTTTTCTTCGTCACTAAATTCTAGAACCGAGGCAATGAACATGTGCATTTTATGTTATGGATCAAAGATGCACATATCTCTGGCCATTGCAAAACCAATACCATAGAGGACTTCATTGATGAGTACATTTCATGTGACTCTACATTATTAGATCCAAACCTTATCAAAATGCAAACTCACCACCACACAAAAACATGCAAAAAGTATAGAGCATCCAGTTGTAGGTTCATCTTTCCCTTTCCTCCAATGAGATAAACAACAATATTAGAACCATTGTTAAATATTGATCCTGCAATTAAAGATAGAGCTAAAGCTTTTTTCAAAGAATTAGAAACCAAACATTATACAAAGGAAGTTACGTTTGACAATTTCCTTAATGAATTCCAATTTCAAGAGGCTGATTACATTGCCATTTTGCAAGCATCATTGTCTCGAAACACTGTCTTTTTAAAAAGACAACCAACCGATATGTGGATAAATTCATTTTCTCAAAAAGTCCCTGCACTATGGTATGCAAATACAGACACACAATTTATCTTGGATGCATATGCTGCTGCATCATATTGTAGCTCATACATGACAAAACAAGATAAAAGATTGTCGCGAGCATTCAACCAAATACGAAAACAATGCAACTATACTTATAATGAGAAGGCAAACTTCATTCGCAAATTAGGGAACGCATTGCTAAATTACCAACAAATGTCCAGCCGTCAAGCAGTTCATATTGCCTTGTCTTTACCATTACAAAGAAGCTTAAGGAGTACCATCTTCATCAACACGTCCCCACTAGAAACTCAGATTGTTATGCTCAAAAGTCTTAAGCTTTTAGCAAAGGAGAAAGATGACTCTAAAAATATCATGCATGCATCTGCATTAAACAAGTACATACAACGACCAACAGGCCTTGACCAAATGTCGCTTGCAGAGTATACAACTTTTTACCCAAACAACCTATCAAAGCCCAACAAAAGAAGAAGACCACACATCATACGTTATGTGCGCTATAATCCACATACTGATCGTGAAAATTGCTGTCGAGAAAAACTTATGCTATATGTCCCTTTCAGAAATAGTGAAAACTCGTTATTGGTTGGGCATCAATCATGGAGTTCTGCATTTGAAAAACACAAAATACAAATTGCTAGAAATGAAAAAATGTCCACCTTGCCGATAGATAACAAATGGGACATTGATGAAGCTTCAACACAAGCTATCGAAAACAATGACCTAATAGAAGACCTTGGCATTGACCGTGCACAAGAAAAAGACAAAAATGAATTTGAGAAGTATGACATCATATCTGACATGGAACATATAAAAGCCTCACAAACCATCGATGCCAATAGATGCTCACTTTTTTTAGAAATTCCACACCCATTCGTTCTTCCAAATGAAGAATACTTCAGCTTGCGAAGACAACTAAATGAAGAGCAACAGTTAATAGTAAAAGATGTTCTCATGAAAAAGAGACTAGCATTTGACAAACCATAATACTTGTTCTTGATAGGAGGTGCTAGTACTGGGAAAACATTTATAGCAAAAGTCCTTTTTCAAGCAATGATCTGGATCTATGATAAGGAACTAGACAGTGACCTATACAAGCCCAAAGGCATTATTGTTGCTTCAATAGGAAAAGTTGCATTTAATGCAAGTGGCATAATTGCACATTCTATTTTCCAGCTTCCATGTAACTCTTCAAAGATGTTTCCATTAGACTCAAACACTCTTGATAGCTTAAGCAAGAAATTAGATCAACTACAGGTCTTGCTCATTGATGAGGTGTCACTAATCGGTTCTCGAATGCTATATTATATTGATAGAAGACTTCGACAAATCAAACATACACCAACAAGAGCATTTGGAAATGTTAGCATCATATTTTGTGGTGATTTATATCAAGCACAACCCATTTGCAATTGTTGGATATTTGAACAACCAATAATAAACAGCGAAAAAATCCCATACACATTTTGGCTCAAAAATGTCTTGTTCTTTGAATTAACCACTGTAGTGAGACAAAGAAACAAACACTTCATATCTGTCCTCAATCGAGCAAGAACTGGCCAACAAAACGATGAAGACCTTGGCTACTTGAATATAACATGTTACAAAACAGCTCCTAATGATCCTAAATTACTGCACTTGTTCCATAGAAACTCGACCATTTTCGAACACAATAGACAAATGTTGGACTTCTTGCCTGGTACACTTTATGTCTTTGAAGTTGTTGATCAAACAGAGCCAAATGTTGATAATTTTCACTCCCAAGTTCAGAAAACATCATTGCTTGCTATAATATATCTAAAGCCAAGCATTCTAGTTGAGCTAATAGGTACTAATCTTGACACACAAGATGGACTCGTGAATGGTGTTGATGGAGTCTTCCAACTACATACAACAAATCTTGAAGACATTCTATGGATTCAATTCAATGATAGTACAATTGGCATATTGCGACGGAAGAAAATGCAAAGCTTATACACCAGTTCTATTTCACCTTCTTGGACCCCAATAATGAAAATAGTCAGAAAAATAAAAATTGCTAGTAAATTTATCACACGAAAACAATTCCCTCTTCAATTAGCATCTGCAAGAACTATTCATAGAGCTTAGGGCCTGACAATGGATGGACTTGCTTTTGATCCTCAAAAAGTATACCAACATGGCCTAACCTACACAACACTTTTGATGCACAAACTAGAACATCAAAATTTCAAAGTCTCACAAAAAGTTGACAAGGAAATGGAGTGACTTCGAATTGAAGCAGCATGGAAACTTCAACATAGCCTCTCTCTCGTACCAACACTGCATCTTATCATATGCTTGCTAAATACTCGTAGCCTTCCATTACATGTTGAGGAAATCATTCATGACCATGACTTAGTCAAAGCACATGTATTATGCCTGCAAGAAACAAGATACAAGACCAACACACACCTCCCTTTCTTATATGAAATATACAATTGCTATTCTTCTTTTTCTATTCATGGTTTATTGACTTGTTGTACAAAATCAAGCACAATACTCAATACAAGTTCTTTTGCAACAGGCTCTCTAGAATCAGTTACCATTGATATATTCCATAGCGGTCATACCATACGAATTACTAATGTCTATATTAGACCAGGTGCATGTATCACTGACATATCAAATCTAATGCAACATATCTTTACCTCATTGCCAACAATTTCAAAACATATCATTACAAGAGACTTCAACATTGACATGCTACATCCTAGTCAAAAACAAAAAAAGCTCGTCGAACTCATGCAACAATACAAATTCTCTTTAATAGTTGACAAAGCAACAACATTTGCAGGTACTTTACTAGACCACTTTTGGATAAGTAATATTACTCAAGAATCTACAAAATTCATTCTCCTAGATACATACTGGTCAGATCATTTTGCAATATCTCTACAACTCCATTTCTAAATTAGAAAGTCTTTGTCTTGGAAAATTATTTGTACACATCAGCTTAGATTCTCTACATATGCATTAGAACATTGTATTTAACACAACTTTGTTATTTCCTTTACAACCTTCCCTCTTACTATAACATTATACAAAGACATATAAGTTTTACATATCTTTTAATGCATAAGAATATTGACTAGTCTCATTCACATGACCTTTGTCAAAGTCACCTTCGTATTGCTCTTACATTTGAACAATGTCATAGTTTAATTCATGAACAATTGTTTGATGGATCCACCCAAAATCAACACACATGAAGCTGATAGCAACATTGCTACAAACGAGCTGCAAAAGCAGAGTTCAACTCTCACAAAAAGGTATGGCAATAATATACGCAAAATTACATACCTTTCCATGCACCCATTTAATTTATATACATATTTAGTTATTGTTAGATTAATGGTTTGTTGTCTTCTCGCCAATCTGTTAATGAATTTGTTTGGTCTTAAATAGATTCTTCCAATAAGCATTATGAATTTTCTACATTCTAAAATATATGTCTTTGAATCTTGGATATTATTCATAAAATTATCACACATAAAATTAATAAAATTATCATTCATGATTTTTTCTTGGATTACATAAAGAAAAAAAAGGAATTGTTTTGTGAAATTAGCTAATTGAATTTCATTACATTGCAAGAATTTGAAGATGCACTGATTTGTACCTTATTTTTCCTTTTTGACTTCGTTAAGGAGAACTAGGCAACATTATTTGACAAAAGAACAAGTGTTCAATTTATCGAAACTAAAATAATCATCAATTACATCTCTGTTTGTTAGGATTGGCAAAGATCTCATTTTGTATCATAAATAGTTAACAAAAAAGTTACATTTTAAAGTGAGTTTCCCAAAAAAAGACCATACAGGATCAATATATCATACTACCAAAATTGAAGAAAGTCATTAAATACATATTCAAGACTCTCCATCCTATACTATACATACTCAAATCACAATCCTGTCATTTCATCCTATTGCACAAGACATTTTCAGTTCCTCTTGTTACTATACTCATCCCTCTTCTCTATCCTATTCCATTCACTAGTAAAATGATTTCAAAGGCTTCATGACTTGACCTAATCACCTCCACTTTAAACTCCTTACCCTGGTTAACATGAATTGCTGTTGTATTCGCAAAGCCATGCTCTCTCAGAAAACTTTCCATTATCCTGCACATACTTTCACATTTCACAATTCCTCATGTTTCCATATCACCTCTTGGATTATCTAGGTGCTCTGAACTAGGCATTAATAGTCTTGGTGATTTCATAATTGAAGGTAATCTAATCAGTCAATAGGATTCAACTCCAAATATGATATCCCCATCACTTGAAGGAGAAACCTACTCCATGCTGACAAACATGTAGAAAAGTCTTAAGCCACACAAAGTTTATGGAGAAACCTTAGATATGTTACCCCTGTTGAAGTAGTTGAAGGCTTCCTACTATATTCATCCAAACCCAAAACTATTTATAATATCTTGATTGGCTCCTTTATCATCGTTGATCATCTCAATCTCAAATGCAACTTCAACGTTCCCACCATGAATGGACTAAAACTTTTCCACAACCTTTGCCATCGACCTGTTTAACCCAAAATTCAATGTTTCTTCTAGTAACTTCTTCTGTACAAATTACCCTTCTCTAAACTAAATGGTGACCCCTATCTTTCCCTTATTTGCCAGCAGCCTAAATATGTTACTCATGTATTTTTTAAATGTTTGTTTCCTAAGGAGATATGGAGTGTTTTTGGTTTTCATATGGATCAGAATCTATCTATTGCTGATGTTATTTATGATTATCCCTCTAATATCTCAAAACAACTTAACTCCCTTTGGTTTGTGAGATTTATCCTCTATTGCTTTAGCATATTTGATTATTAAGAAATGAGGATGTATTTAAAGATAGTCATAGGGTTCTTTCTAAGTCTCTATGGAGACTCATTTATTTTCGTATTTATTTACAAGTCACATTAACTTTTCAGGTTAAAGAGCATCAACTATACAAAATAGTCAAACATTGGACCAATGTTCTTAGGAAGGAAAACATACAATATGAGATAGAAAGCAACAAGCAATCAAAGTATGATTATGATTCTATAATGAACCAATTTCTACAAATTCTTGAGAAGAAGATGAAAAGCCTCCTTCTCCAATAGAGGCATTGATCAAACAACTATGGTGTGAGATAGAAATAATAGGGATATTGAACCTATGGTCCAACACAACACTATGAAAATAGCTTCAATAATAAACCCAACTAAATGAGTAAGTTATAAGTGGCCAAAGTTAATTTTTGTCATAGTTCAATATATTGGTTGTCGTAATTCAGTATGGCCTAGTATAGTTCTTTGTCCTTTTGGTATCTGATAAGCTCTCAATATCACAGTTTCTTGGCATATTACTGGAAAAGAAGACTGCAAAATATTGGAAATAAAAAATGCAGGACAAAGAATAAGAAAGAATTAGTTGATGTCTTTATATTTAAAATAATCCTTATTGCTTAAAGAGAAAGAAGGTGAAATCAACTTAGCCTATGCACCCTGAATTAGAATTTTCCTCATTAATTTGGAGATTGCTGATTATAGACAATTCTAATATAAATATCTCTATCAACATTTGTATTGCAACATCTACCTTCTGCAACATAATCAAATTCGTTTATGTTTTAACAATCAAATGAACTACTTTTCCCTTCTCAATTCTAGCTATATAATTTTCTAGGTTCTAACTAATGAAATCTTCAATTAAGCAAAGTTACTTACATTTTCAGAGGTATCTGATTAAAACTTTCTTTGCATCTCTCCATTTTTGGTAGTTAACTATAGACTTACTATCTGCATTCCCTAATCAGGACCACAATTACATCCATTCAATTGTAGTTAATTTTGATATCCTAATAAGTTAGTAACAAGTTTCAAGATCTGTTTTATCTTTGTCAAACTCACCATCGTACTGCTCTTATATATGAACAATGTCATTGTTTACTTCATGAACAGACATTTGATGGATCAAGCCAAAGTCAACACACATGAAGCTGATAGCAGCATTGCTACAAACAAACTGCAAAAACACACTTCAATTCCCACGAACAGGTATGTCAATAATATAGACAACATAACATACCTTTCCATGCATGCATTTAATTTATTTACATATGTAGTTATTGTCCTAACATTTCTTTACACATTTTATAGAACTTTATTCATATCCTCGTATGGACAGCAAAAGCTATTGGCACATCACAACGGATCTCATGATACAACCCTTGGGAAAAGGTATAAATAATTAGTCTCTTAGAAAACTATATTCTTAATTGCCATACCATTGAAGACTGTATAATAATAATCCCCTTCCTTCATAGACTCAGCCCAGAACAAAACAATGTCTCCACAATTGTAGATATCTGTGCAACGCAATCAGGTACTATCTTTGAAGGTGATGTCCTCGTCACTTATGGGCCTGCATATGCAAAGAATCCAACAAGCCCAACAAAGGCTCCTATAGTGCATGTTGATCTCGTCGATAGTGATGGTCACATGACCATAACAGTAAACATAACCAACCAATTAATCGACAGATTTATCGCAAAGCTCTTGCCTGGTGCAAGTGTTCACATAAAAGGTTTCTCTCTTAAGAGAAAGACACAGTATGAAAGAGGTGACGCAGACTATTGCATTCAGCTCACCGCACAAACATATGTCGAAACAATTGACAAAGTCTACATGCAGCAAAAATTGATGCCTGATACACGAATATGTTAGCTTATTCAATCACCTAATAACTACTCGATTGGCACGTTAGGTGTTATAGTCGCAGCTCACAAATAAACACCGAAGAAGTTCGAGCTCCACGTCAAGGATGGAGAATCTATATCAGACACATCCATTGTAATCTTCTTATTTCATTTGTACATCCATACTTGTTTTCTATCCTGCTCAATATACAGTTTCTTGCTCTGCTGATTGACACATTCATTTTTGTTGCAGGTTACCATTCCTGAATTCCATGCCCAAGCTTTCACAATAGTCAAACAAATCCTACATTCTACTACAACACCGCTCCTCCTCCTCAAGAATGTTGTATGTGGTGGCCCTAGAGGATCAAATAGCATTAAAACAACACCATCAACATATGTCGATAGCCTCAACGATGAAAGTACAATAAAGGCCTTACAGAACATACTCTCTTCTAGTATCCAAGTAACTAACGAAATCACTCCATCTCTCCAACACTACTGCAATAATATTCTACCTAAAACACACTTCTAGCTAATATTAGAATACTTGTTATTTTCCTAGGTCACCGGAACTCTTCGAGCAAAAAATGCTTATCTGCAGCCATACCAACTGCTGTGCACCAAATGCAACCAACCAACTTCTTTGATGCCATCGTCGCCCATTGTAACTATCCAGTGTATTCCATGTGGCCAAATGACAAACTTCGCCTATGCACCTTTCTTGCACTGCACCATAGAAACTGAAAATAACCTTGTTGAATGCACCATGACTGGGAAAATGCTTCAGGAACGCTTGCCACAGCTTGCAAACATACCCTTTGACACCTACAAAAAAAAAAAACTCTCTACAGTCGTGTACATGCTACGAACGTTTGAAATACAAGGGACTTTTTCTATTGCAATGAATGATAACATCATCTCCATCATAGGAGAAACCACCAGTGTAAGCAACAACTATTTCATCTTTCTATTCCTTTTGCTTTGTCAAATATTTATTTCCCTTCCATGCCTTCCGACTTAATAGGCCATTTTGCAATGTCTTGTAGGTCAGATAAAGCTAACAGACTGCAACCCACATTTTTTGTCACTAGAAAGCTTCAGCATACTCAACCACAGTGAATCCAGTTTTCACCTTCGACATATGCTGGAAGCAATATTTTATACACGATTCACTTATACTATAGTTTTTGTGACCTTTATAGTAATCCTTTGATGAACAATATCGAATAAATATATTTTGCAGATACTGTAGTAAAAGTCATTTTACCTAACTGAAAAATTTGTATGCTACATTCAAACATAGACAACTGACATACAGTCAAAAACATGCAACCTAAAATTTTGTTATTGAGAGAAAAACATTGTCTTCAGTACATTTTTATGTTTAAAGTGGAGATCTCTGCTATGTTTGTCTTCCGCTTTCCAATTTATGATTTGTTCATTATATTCCTTCTTATCCAATGCATAAGCAATTGAGTCAAAATTTGGTATAAAATGCATAGGCCATTGTTTACTTATTTGTTTAATTTCTGCTATTGATTTTCCATTTACTGGCATATTATTAATCTCGTACAATTATTTACTCTGCACATTTTCCTTCTACCCAAATTTGAATTTAATATGGAGTTGGACTAAATTGATTGCTCATCAGAAATCTCATGCAATAGTATCACTTATTGTCTCTATTTATGTAGCTTTTCTGATTTCCTGTTGATAGGGTTAGTAGCAATGCGACACCATCTCTTTCTATAAACAAAAATGTTGATCAAATTATTCAAGTTCTTTCCCTAGCTTCTGAACTCGAAGATTTGCTGCCTTCTCCTTGTACTCCTAAATTCTGATTTAGTGCTTATATATGTCCAATTTTCACTGGCACCACTACATCATATTGTACTGGATTTCATTGCATAAGTTGATGTTCTTTTATAATATTTAGAATTGAGAAAACTCATAACTTATAATTGATAAAGCTGGGCCATTTTTGCATTATTATTGGATTGCCTGGAGAATTCTAAATTTCACATAGGCAATGCATCAAATTGGAGGTCATAATCAGCCTGGATTAGCCTTTCGACTCTGCCATTGGAAATCTCATGCAATAGTATCACTTACTGTCTCTATTTGTGTACGTTTTCTAATTTTTTGTTGATAAGGTTAGGAGCAATGCAACACCATCTGTCTCTATAAACAAAAATGCTCATCAAATTATTCAAGTTCTTTCCCCAGCTTCTGAACTTGAAATTTTTCTGCCTTAGATACTCCTGAATTCTGATTTAGTGCTTATATATGCCCAATTTTCATCGCCAACACTACATCACATTGTATTTGATTTTATTGCATCAGTTGATGTTCTTTTATATTATTTTGAATTGAGAATAGTCAGAATTTATAATGGATAAAGCTGGGCCATTTTTGCATTGTTATTGGATTGCCACGTGAATTCTAAATTTCACATAAGCCATGGATCAAATTTGAGGTCATAATTAGCCTAGATTAGCATTTCGACTCTGCCACTGGAAAATACTATTGTGCGTTTACAATATTTCTCTATTTACTTGTTACTCCTATTTAGCTTATTGCTCTCCGATTTTCATGGCGGCTGCTGAGTCTGGTGCTCGTGCGTGGTGTTGGTATGCACAAGTCTCTTCTTTGTTGAGTTCGATTGGGATTGATATTGATCGTCTCTCCCCTTTTCAGTTTTCTTTGGATGCCCCTGCTCATCTTCTCCCTTCTCGGTAAGAGTTGAATGAGCATGTTCGTCTTAATATTTATAGATGTTACATTACTGCTACCTGGGTTAACCCTCCTGGTGGATTACACCCATGGATGTCGTGTTATGCGACACACTTTTTGGAGATCTCAGATGGGATTATTGCTCGACCTAGCTATCTTTCACGACGCTGGTCTCATGCCCTGCGAATCTCTTTAGGTTCTTTCAGAGTTGGTTCCCACCGTCTTCGAGCTCAGTTGGATCATCATATTGACAGGGAGGAGCGAACTTGTTTGTTCTGTTCTTTAGGGTAGGTAGAGGATGAGGCTCACTTTCTTTTTTGATGCCCTATTTATTATGAGATCAGAGGGAGGTTCTTTTGTTTGTTTAGAGAGTGCTTCTCTCTCTATGATTTCTTCAGCTATTATGATCAGAGATGCCTTGCATTGTATTTGCGTGAGGCCACTATGCTTCGGGATAACATGATTCAGACTCTACTTCCACACCGGAACTCATCTACTCAGCTCATTACTGCCTTTTTTACACATTTGTGTGGTGTGAAAAGGCCCTCTAGCTCTATTCGACCTAGGGATCTTTCTAGATGTGTCAGAACCCATTTTGCTTATAGGCACCAGCGACACTCTTCTGGGACAGGTCGGAGACAATGTAGTACCTCTACGTATCGACATGTGTATCATTCTATGATTGATTTCTTCTCACCTAAGAAAGACTCCTAGTGCTTTCTGTTGCTTGTATTTGTTTGTTGTTGTTGCTTTTCTTCGGACACCTTTGTGTGCTCTTGCTGGCTTCAACCCTGCTTTGTTGTAATCTTTCAGTCCCATAGACCTCTTTTTGGTCTTTTGTTGGACATTAATATCGTTGTCTTATCTTATCTACAGTCTCTACAACCATGATGCTGTGCACAGACATCTTATTGGAATAGATGTTGTTTAGTACATTGTTTTAATGATTGTATTTTGCACTTAGTCATGTTTCAATACTTAATGCTCTTCTTTGGTTTAGCTTCTCACAATGAGTAACCTGTTCACTTGCATTTTCCTGCAGTCACTTAAATGTCAGCCATTGCCTTTCCCAACTAACTGTTACCGTCACACAAACTCTTACATGCCTCATAACTAATGGCTCATAAAGTCAAAGAAAAAGCATATCGAGAAGCACATGATGCAGCTAGCCATATAACATATGCCTAAGCTCTAAGAACAATTGAAGGTACTCATAAAAAAGATTATTAGAGAATGACACAATATGCTTTTAAAGACCTACCTTCTTCTTTGTCGCTCTTCTGCTCCTGTTGAAGAAGAGTGAGAATTAAATATCTCAATGCTAGATAATATAGATTTCGGTGTTGAAGACGTAGTAGCTATGAACTTGTCTATTGAATGAAAAAACCAAGACTATTTCCATACCTTAATGTTGCAATATCTGCATCTCTGTCATATAGGTACCCTGCCACCCACACTGATAGGACATAAGACACCATTGGGTTCCCTACCAACACAAAATTGTACAGTGTTCCAAAATGGCTCAGCCCAAAGAACTCAGACACAATTGTAGGATTTAGACACCAGTAATATTTATTAGTGAAATGTCCAACTAACAATTTCACAAAAGATATCAACATTCATGGTGAGAAAACATAAATGTTTTTTATTTTACTTTTTCATACAGTTCCTCTGATTTCTATGAGAATTTATGTTGCCGTATTGAACATGATTCTATTCCTTCTACTAGGCATATTGTGGTCTACCATAGTCACTCAGATTTCCACCCTGTCTTGTAGGAGGATTCATACCAAAGCATTCTCTGCTGGGATTTAAACATTGGTTGTCTATGCCACAATTACACATGTCAAGTTTCCACAATCCATGACAATGATCATTGAAAGCTTTTTGGCTACAACTTTGTTTATTAATAGTGATTGCTTGAACTTGTCACTATATTATGACCAGGTGGAATCTCTAGAATTTGGACACTATTATTTATGCTACTGTGCTGCTCTAACTTGCTATTAGATAACAATCTTTATGAAGTTTGCAGAATTGGGGATCTTAACGAGAAAGAAGAGAGAAAATAGTAAGTTCTGCAAATGTCTGATTTGATGTATTTTTTCTAGCTTTTCTTTCAAGTGAACGAATTGAAGCAAAAGTATTCAAAAAAGGTATATTTGCTGGAAAATGTTTCTAGTATGATTTTTTGATAGAAAATCCAAGTTCCAGAGTTTCAGAAATTGATATTTACATGTTCTCTGAGATTGTGTGTTTTTTTGCCGCAGAAATTAAATTGCAGACCTCCTTAAATTTAGTAAAGATGAGAAGATATTGCATAAGGGTTTCCGAGATGCGCAATTGGCTCACAAACAGTGCCATGGATCTCTTGATGCAGTTAATCGCACATTTACCTCATTAATCTCATAATATTTGATCAACATTTTATGCCCCTGCACTTTTTAATAACAGCCTACTTGATTATCATCATTGACTTCTAATGTAATACTCTTCTCTCCTACTATTTCTTCTCATTTTGATTATCCTTTGCATTCATTTTTTGCAATATAAATAACACTTCATCGACTCATATACTATATAGTTCTAGATGCTATGATGGCATCTCCTATTGGTTCTTTTTGACTGATGTATGTAAACTGGTTCATGTTCTAATAACGTATTAATATTGTTTTAATTCATGTTTCTATTTGTTTATCTATGTAGCATATTAATATTGTTTTAATTATGGTTTCTATTTGTTTATATGTACTTTGAATGCTGAGTTTAGCATGATACTTTAGTCAGAAATCTTGGGGCTGTATGTCATCTCTGTTTTAATGACATTTAGGCCATATTATCATAATATATGTCTTTGTTGATCACCGTTACTATTGGCTGACTATCATTCAAGGTAGTGTACTTGTATAGTCCATGAGACCATAAATCTCTTGCAATTGCCAATGCTCTTATTGTTCAACATTATCACTTCCATTGCACTATCATGTCTTTATACAACACATTTTCCTTTCTTGAGATATCAATGCTATTCATTCCATTAATGTTTCTCTCAATGTTTATGAGTTCTTCATTTGGGACTGCTCAAAGATGCCATTAAGTCCTACATTGCACTTAATATTTGCACTCTTTAAGTTTGAATAATTTCCAAGCACCCAATGCAAACATCTTGAATATTTCATTTTTGAAGGCTGAGGCAGCCAACACATACACAGATTCACCATGGATTCTAAGTGCCTGCATAATCCAGCTTCCCCATAGAGAATTTGGATTCTCATCCACAATCTGAGCAGAGTCAGGGTTTGGATCGTACCAAAATTAGAATTTGACGCATATTGCAGAGATCCAGTATCTAAACTAAAAATACGTCCCCTTCCTTACAATAAGCAGGGACTCATGCTCGCACAAAGCTCTTGTTATTATTATTATTATTATTATTATTATTATTATTAGTTACTAATGGAATCACCAAGTTCCATATTAGTTTCATAATCTAAAAATTTCATTGATATACTAATGTTTGCAAAAGGTTTATTAATTTGCATTTTTTTTTAAATTGAAAAATACAAATTTTTAAAACTTTATTGGCTCATGATGAAAAAGGCAATGAAAAAATTCAATTTTCTTCAACAAAAATACAACTATTTTTTTCAACACCTCTATTAATGCAAGCATTAATTGCAACTTTATCTTTTGTGACAAGTGGATAAACTTTTTTTTTAAATAATCATTTTTCTAACACCTCTATTAATGGATGCATTAATTTCAATTTTATCTTTTCCACATTTGTGACAAGTGGATAAACTTAAAAAAAAAAGACAATCATGTTAATTTTAATTGATGTTTATTTTTGTAATTTGTAAAATGTTATTCAAATATAGATATTTTAATCAAATATAGACATTTTAACTCTTTTAAATTGTCAATTTTCAAAAAATATTTTTTATATAGTTTAATTTCATATTTATTTTAATTTTAATTTATATAAATTTAAATTAGAATTTAATTATTTTTATTTTTACATATCTAAACCAATGCTTTTAATATTTTTTTTATTTTTATATATAATTTTATTAAATTATACATTTATTTAACATATATAATTTTTATTATATTGATATTTTTAATTTATACTTTAAAATACATAATATTAATTTTGTATCAATTTTAATAAAGTTCAAATTGTTTAGCTTGGTATATTACCAACTTTATTTATTATATATGTTTGGTTTTTTTAAAGCATAAATGTTATTTTAAAACTAATTTATGTTTATTTATTTTTATGCATTAGATTTAAGCTTAAGAATATTGTCTAGTTTCTTCAATTGAATGAATTTATTGCTTCTAATGGAATTACTAAGTTCCATATTAGTTCCATAATCTAAAAATTTTATTGATATACTAATGTTTGCAAAAAGTTTATTAATTTGCATGTTTTTTTAGAATTGAAAAATACAATTTTAAATTTTTTTTATTGACTCATGATGGAAAAGGCAATGAAAAATTCAATTTTGTTCAACAAAAATACAACTATTTTTTTCCAACACCTCTATTAATGCAAACATTAATTGCAACTTTATCTTTTGTGACAAGTGGATAAACTTTTTAAAAAAAAATCATTTTTCTAACACCTCTATTAATGAATGCATTGATTTCAATTTTATCTTTTCCACATTTGTGACAAGTAGATAAACTTAAAAAAAAAAAGACAATCAGTGTTAATTTTAATTGATGTTTATTTTTGTAATTTGTAAAATGTTATTCAAATATAGATATTTTAATCAAATATAGACATTTTAACTCTTTTAAATTGTCAATTTTTAAAAAATATTTTTTATATAGTTTAATTTCATATTTATTTTAATTTTAATTTATATAAGTTTAAATTAGAATTTAATTATTTTTATTTTTACATATCTAAACCAATGCTTTTAATATATATTTTTTATTTTTTTATTTTTATATATAATTTTATTAGATTATACATTTATTTAACATATATAATTTTTATTATATTAATTTTTTAAATTTATACTTTAAAATACATAATATTAATTTTGTATCAATTTTAATAAAGTTCAAATTGTTTAGCTTGGTATATTACCAACTTTATTTATTATATGTGTGTTTGGTTTTTTTAAAGCATAAATGCTATTTTAAAATTAATTTATGTTTATTTATTTTTATGCATTAGATTTAAGCTTAAGAATATTGTCCAACTTCTTCAATTGGATAAATTTATCGCTTAAACAAGATATATCAAACAATTTAATAATTAAAATTAATCAATTTAACTCTTTTTTTAAAAAATAATATAATTTTATCTATATCTTATATATAATTAGTTGATAAATATCTTTGGTATGATAAATATTCTTTAAAATGTCATCTAATTTTAATTTAGCATGATACTATAATGTTTATTATTTATATATTCTTTTACTATTTTAATTAATATATATCATTGCAGTTATATAATTTAATAATATACTAACTATACTCTGTAATTTAATTTAGTTTAGCACTATAATATTATATTTTTCATTACTATTTATTTGTTATTTTATTAAATTAAATACATTATATTTTAACCAAAACCTACTTCAATCAATTATAAAATCATGAAGGCAGGAACTTTGGCGCATGTGCCCCTTGTTTTTTTAATGCATTCATGTCATACTAACATGACACTAATACTGACCAATCAAATCAAAGAATTTAAAAGATTATACGAAACTTCAAATATTTATATCTTTTTCTAATTTTTGATTATTTTATAAATCACAATTCTCATCCATCCTATTGGTTCATACTATTTTTGGTAGGGGAGAAAATTATTTTTCTTCAACAAAAATACAAATATTTTCTAATAACTTCATCATGCATTAATGCATTAATTAAATCCATTAATTACAACTTTATCTTTTCCACATTTGTGACAAGTTGATAAGATTCTTTTTTCAATCATTTTATCTTCCACCTCACACAACATATCTAATCAATATTGATTCTCAATAGCAATATATTTTCAATATGTTATATTTTTGTATTTGAATTTCTAATTTTTTTAAACCTTGATTTTTTTTAAAAAGTAGTTAAATTATTACTATTATTTTACTTTTATAAAAATAAATTAAACAATATTATTTTTTAATTATATTTTATAATAGTGTTTGTAATATGTATAATTGATAAGTGTTACAATTTATAAATTATATCATTTATTATTATTAATATTTTTTATTTAAACAATTTATCATTTAGTTTAAATATATTTAAAACATAAATATATATTTTAATATTAAATTAATAATTATATTTTACATTAAAAAAAAAATAAAAAAATAACCACAAAAAATAAATAATTCAATTCTAAAATATATATAAATTATTATTAAGTTTTTATAAATTATGTATTAAAATTAAATATTTATATTCTATTTCTTATTTATTACATCGTATTTATTCATCAACATCTATTACATCTATTTACTAACAGTCGAATGCTTTTGTACATGCAACGAGTGTGCCAATAGGAGATGAGATTTAAGAGAAAAATGTAGAATGAATATTAAATAATGTAATTATAAGTTTTTTAAAAATAAAAATAAAAAATAGAAAAGTTAAAGATTAAAACATAGATATAAAATTTACGATATTTAAGAAATTTGAATATTGTTTAAAAAACTTTCAAGATTTTACAATTAAATTCAATTTATTAAATATGAAAAAAGTAATCATTTAAAAAAAAAACTCATCAAAAAATTTATTACGAAAAATTAATAAAAGAAATACAAAAAAAAGAAAAAAGAAAAATACCAACATCTTTAACAAATATTCTATTGACTAAATAAATTATATAAATTAAAAAAAAAATATTTAAAGAAAAAACTAAACTAATATAAAAATAATAATTTAAAATTTTAAAAACTAAAACCTAAATCAATTTAAAAAATCAAAAGTTTAATAAATAGAGATCACAACATAATTTAATGTGGAGATCATAAGTAATTATTTTTTAAATAAATAAGAAAAGAAAAACAATAGTTAAAAGTGAATATTTAAAATATAATCTAATGTGAACAAATTAGATTATTAATAATTTTTAATTTAAATAACATAATATTTACTAAAATATTTTAAATAAATAAATAAATAATATTTATTTAAATTAAATTTATTAAAAAAAAAAATTATTTAAAAAAAATCATTAAAAAATTTATTATAAAAAATTAATAAGAGAAATAAAAAAAACAACATGTCTAAAAAATATTCTATTGACTAAATAAACTATAGAAACTAAAAAATAATATTTAAAGAAAAAATTAAACTAATATAAAAAATAAATTAAAATAATTTAAAAATTAAAATCTAAATCAATTTTAAAAATCAAAAGTTAAATGAATAGTCATAACTTGAGCTAATGTGGAGATCACAACTAATAAATAGTAAAAGAAAAACAATAGTTAAAAGTGGAGATAACAACTAATAAATATCAAAACAAGAGTTAAAAGTGGAGGGAAATAAAAACTAGCCAGTAAATAATTAATGGGAAGGATTTTCAATTTTCTGGCCAAACTGACAACTTTTTCGGCCAACTTGCAAATTTTTTTTCAAAAATTTAATTCTATCGGTTAAATAATTTACAAATGTACATATTAAATGATATAGATATTATTTCATAATTAAAAATTATTTAATTTTATGAAAATTTTGGAAATACAAAACATTAAATAGTAAACCTTCTCTAATTGTGTAAAATCAAACAATTAGTTTTACTTATAAAATATTTTTATATTTCAATATATTTCATTTTTTCTTTTACAACTGTGAGTTTTAATTTAAAAATTAAATTCTTAGTTTCATTAATTAAAATATAATATATTTTAATTTTTTTATTATAACCATGATTTTATATTGACTATTTGTTTTTATTAAAAATAATAATTATATTTAATTCTCTCTCACACACACACACAACTTATGTTGGTATCGCTCTATCTTACTATTTTTTTTATCTCTCTTCCTCTTCCTCCTTTATATTATCTATCATTTTTTCCTCTGTACATATGTTTATATTGTTATTGTTCTATATTGTTATTTATCTCTATCTAATTGATAATCAAGATGAGAATAATACATAGTTGGGAGAGTTTTTCCAACTACGTATGGTTCTCTAGTAGCATGCATAACATGTTTAAACATATAATGTAATACTCCAAATGCTTCATGACTTCTTCAAGCTCTATAATTCAAATATTGGTATGGATATCTTTCCTCATTGCACATATTTTAAGTTGTCAATGTACCTATCCAATTTGTCTGATTTTTTTACAACTAGTTCTAGAAGTAGCAATCGGAGGACTAAAGAATATGTATTGATCGTAGTATGATATTAAGTACTTAGTGTCGTATTGGGGACTTTGGCCTCTTATTCTTGGGCTTAAATGTCCAAAGATATAATAATACAACACGAGAACTTAACAACAAAATATGAGCCATCCTATCAGATCACAAGCGCATTTCTAGGCAAAAATTAATGCATTCACAATGTTAATGTAGAACTATTTAACCTTTTTCTTACTCATCTACACATCTATAACCATTACGAGTTAGGCAAGAACTATGACACATTGCGTCTCTTGTTTACATCATGGAGTGATTTTATAATTTTTTATGTATTTTCTTACTTTTATTCTAAGTATTTTTTATGAAAATACTTGACCATAAAATCTCGATATTGATAGAAGGTTTAGCTTGATGTAAGGAACTAGGACTAAAAAGTTGGAAATTGAAGGTGATTCGACCATTATCATCAATTCCCTTAAGAAAGAATCATTTACAAACTAGATATTAGATGTTAAGCTTTTCGTGGCCTTGGAGCTTGCAAATATTTTAAGGAAACATTATTTAATCACATCTACCGAGAGGGCAATAAAAGGGCTAATGAGTTAGCCAATATAGGGATAGACAATATATTTTCGTATAAGCTATGAGATTGGCCTAATTTTATGATTAAATCTAGTTTTACAAGGTGAGAAGGTGCGATCACATATAAACCCATAGAAATAATATTAATTAGTGACTAGATAGGTATGAAGTAAAGGTGGGTTTGTATTGATCCCCTCTATGGCTTGAAAGATCACAAGTTAATTAGAAATTTATTACCAAAGCAGGAGCCCTTTGGATTATGATTACAAAGTACATATTTTTAAGTGCTCTAGGAGAATGGCTTACCATTATGCACAAATATATTAATTTCCTATTATATTTTATGCATGGAGGTCTACCTAGAGAAAGGGATTGGATTGAGTAGTATGTCTAGCATAAGGTAGAATTAGTACTTGAGAAAATATTATGAAGTCAGCTTGAAATGCCTTGAAGTTATTGGTGATGGAAATGAGAAAGATATAGAGGAGGTGGAACCCCAGTTCCCCTCTTTCATGCCTATAGATTACTTAATTTCCCTCAGATGTGTACTTTATAGTTATGGGCATTCAAACACACACACACACACACACGCACACACACACACACACACACACACACACACACACACACACACACACACACACACACACACACACACACACACACACACACACACACACACACACACACACACACACACACACACACATGTTTTCCTTCTCTCGCTATCTATGGGTAACCAATTTTTTATATTCCTAATCAGGCATGGTATTATGAGTTGATAATGAGTCTGTGGCAATTGTTAATTTCAAGTTTTGTCCTTTCTCTGTTGTAGCATTCCTTTTCACTAATATTAGGAATTAAATAGAAATATGGGATAGTAATATGATCATGTTTATTTTTTTCTTAAGCTCTCTAAATTTTCTACAAGTAGGATAGATGTTTTTTTTTGTGTGTGTGGCATGCGTTGTGATGTTACAGGTTGGTTCAGAGAAGGGAAGAAAATGGCTATTAGCATCTTGGCAAGGATTGGAATTCTTGGCTATAGAAGTACAATTCATGATGATTGGTTTTTTATTTGTAATTTTTTGTGGCAATATTGAAGGACCTCTACCCAAATTCATCCTTTAGTGTCCCTCAAGTTGGGTTGTAAAGATTGTTAAGTTTCATAATCTACTACTTTGATGTGTTGCCTATCAAAAAAAGGTAGTTGAGCTCTACAACCGTACAATTTCTCTAGATGTGATGTATTTCCTTCTACTACAGTACCTATTGTAGGCTCCTCCTTCCTCTTCATCCTTGGTAGCATCCTTGTGTATTTCTTAGAATTTGTGTTATCTTGTGTGTCTTCATGCAATTTTTTTTGTAATCCTTAATTTTCTCTTAACTTTGGTTTAATTATTTCTCATTTTTTAGGGGTTCATTAGCTTAGTTTTATGCTCTTATAGTTGGGCTTTCTCAACTCTCAGCCTATTCCACCCATGCGAGGGATGAGATCACCAAGCAATGATGGAGATTGAATCAATACTATGGAGATTGATGATAAAAAGGGTTCAAATGAAGAAACTGTGACTGAGGTTTCAAAATACAAAGGAAACACAAAAATAAGGTGTTCATATAGAGTTGTGGTTTTTGAACATTAAAGACCAGAATGCCCTTCTACAACATTTTTTAGTGATATTTTATGCAAGAATTTGTGAATCCAAGTTTGGGGAACCTACTAAGATGTTTGGTTGGAGACAAATCGAAAGGATGGGATTAAAGTGGGAAAATTTAGAGGACCCTCAACCTATGGACATTACCTGGGTAGGAGAGGACCTGAGGAACACATAAGCATGAGAAATGGTCACAATAGTAATATTTCTCCCCATTGCCATAAAACTCTCTCCCTCTCTCCTAATAGAACCTACAACTCAAAGGATTTGATCCCAAGTTGGAGGAACAAATGGTATGGGTTAAGTGTCAATTGAGGAAGATACAACAGTATAAGATTAAGGGATAGGATGAATTGGATGAAGGGTGGTGACAAAGGTATTAAATACTTTTTCAATGTTATTAGGGCTAAGCATAAAAGGGAGTTGATTGAAGTTATTTATATTGGTGGTGATATCTCAAAAGACCCTAGCTCTATCAAGGAAGCCTTCTTTAAATTTTATAAGGATTTATTTACCTCTGATCATGATGAGACTAACAAAGTATCTCTTGACAATTGTTGTAAACTTATTCCTAAGAAAATGTCAAACAACGAGGCACTGAGCTTAATGGACATATCACACTTGCAAAAATTGAGGTTGTTATACTTTGACGCAAGAGGAAAAGAATAACTAGGGCCAAAGGCACACCCAGCTATCCAAACCACCCTGCAAGAGTTAACACAATGGAAACACAACACAAAGAACAATGACCAAAGGAGGGAGAAGCGAAACACTTATTGATTCATCAAAAGGTCAACATACATGCCCAACTGTAAGGCCTTCTAGGTTAAGGCCATATAACAATTCAATTACAATCCATGATGATCATACTTTGCATTCTTGCTCCTTACTATTCTCAGTTCTCTATCTAAAACTTAATCCTAGAACTCCTTAAATACTTGTGCGACCATAGGTCGACCTATCATAAAACTAAACCTTACATTAAATGTATGCACAACCATAAGTCGACTCACAACAAATATTAACTACCCATACCAAAATTAAATGTGTGAAAGTTCAACCCAGCCTAGAACTAGACATAAACCACTTGACAAACACAGACTTCACAAAACACTAGCACTCAACAACCAAACGAACACTCAGCAACCACATGAGCTCAACATATAAAGAGTCACTAGGCAGCAACTACAAACTCGACATCCTCCAACACTCAGCAACTATAGAGAACTCAACAACCACAGAGAACCTAGCAACCAAAGGATCACTCGGCAACCAAAGGAATCACTTGGCAGAAACTAAGAACTCAACAACAACTACACGCTCTGTAACCATTGAAAGCTCGACAATGCAAGACATTGCAACTCGGTAGAAAGGAAAATTGAAAACATGTAGGATATCAGTGCAACCTAGGATGCTCCTACATCAGACAACCAAGGTTGGAAGAAATGATTCTCATCAATCATTGAGACATTACAACTTGAGTTGAATCCAACTTAGATTGAGAAATCCATGAAGCATCTTCGATGGGTCTGTTCTTCCACTTCACCAAATATTCATAGTAATCTTTTCCTCTTGTGTTCTTTCCAACTCTTTGATCCGATATCTGTTCAACTTCTTCAATATGTTTCTTAGGATAATCTTTTGACACAACATCTTCATCATCTAACTCATGATACTTATATAAATCAACAACATTGAATATAGGAGATATATCCATGTCATCAATTAACTCTACTTTATAAGCGTTGCCACTGTCAAACTTCTTCAAGATCTTACAAGATCCAAACTTCTTCATCTTCAGCTTATTGTACGTTCCAACAGGAAATCTTCCTTTCTTCAAATGAACCATCACCAACTTCAAAATCATGATGTCTCCTAGACTTATCAACATTATCCTTATACTTTTGATTACTATGTTCCAACCTCAACTTTATTTCCTTCTGCAAAGACTCCATAAAATCAGCAAATTCTTCCCTTATAGCGCTTCTCTTTTCTTCACCAGCAACATCTCTCAAGTCTGATATACCTCTAGGCTACATTCCAGTAACAAACTCAAAAGCTGTTTTCCCTATACTCCTATTCATAGAATTATTATATGCAAACTTAGCTTGTGCCAATACCATCTCCCAATTACTTGGCTTATCTACAACTAAATATCTCATCAAATTACCCAAGCTTCTATTCACAACCAACCTCTATCCATCTATCTATGGATGGAATGTAGAACTAAACTTCAACTCAGTACCCATCTTGTTCCACAAAGTCTTCCAAAAATAACCAACAAACTTACTATCTCTATCAGAAATAATACTTCTTGGTAATCCATGTAATCTCACAATCTCTTTAAAGAAAAGTTCAGTAACATGCTCACCATCTGATGTCTTCTTACAAGGTATGAAATAAGCCATCTTAGAAAATCTATCCACCACAAAAAACATAGAATTATACCCCTTCACTATCTCAGAAAATCCAAGAACAAAATCCATACTGATGTCACTCCAAGGTTTCTTAGGAACAAAAATAGGTGTATATAAACTAGTATTCTGACGTACTCCTTTTGCAACTTGACAAACTCCACAACTCTTCACAAATTTCTGAACATCCTTATACATTTGTGGCCAATAATACTTCTCCTTTAGCAAACTCAATGTCTTATCAATTCCAAAATGTCCAGCCAATCCACCACTATGCTTTTCCTTAATTAAATTCAACCTCATATAACTTCTAGGAATACACAAATTGAATACCTTTGAACAACATATTTTCTTGAATAAAATATTCATCATACTTACTTATGTGAGCATTAGATTTTGTGCTCGACACTCTCTCCATGCCTTAGAAAAATCAGGGTCAGTATCATACAACTCTTTCATTTCATCAAAACGAAGAACTTCAACCTTCATCTCAGTCAGTAAAGAACATCTTCGGCTCAATGCATCAACAACTCTGTTAGTAACTCCACTCTTATGCTTAATGACAAATGTGAAACTCTACAAGTACTCAACCCACTTCATATGTCTTTGATTCAATATATGTTGACTTCCCAAGTATTGTAAAGCTTTATGATCAGTATACAACACAAACTCCTTAGGAATCAAATAATGTATCCACTTCTTCAATGCTTGAACAATAACATAAAACTCTTGATCATAGATAGAATTCTTCCTTTTAGCATCATTCAACTTTTCACTAAAGAAAGCAACAAGTTTACCTTCTTGACTTAATACAACTCCTATTGCACTACCACTAGCATCACATTCAACTTGAAATACCTTATTGAAATCAGGAAAAGCCAATATAGGCAATTCAACAACCTTTTGTTTCAAAGTCTCAAAACTCTTATCAGCTCCATGTGTCCACTTAAATTCCTTTTTATCTCCTCTCATTGTTTCAGTCATAGCATTACAAACAAAACTGAAATTCCTTATAAACTTCCTATAAAAACTAGCCAAACCATGAAATGATCTTACCTCACCCACATTCTCAGGTGTAGGCCATTCCAAAATTACTTTTACCTTCTCAGGATCCATCTTCAAACCATTAGCTGAAATCACAAATCCCAAATACACAATCTTCTCTTGCATAAAATAACACTTCTTCAAATTAATCATCAACTCCTCCTCTTTCAATCTCTGTAATACTTTTCTAACATGCTCAAGATGTTCTTCCTCAGTCTTACTGAATATCAGAATGTTGTCCAAATAAAGAATCACAAACTTACCTAAGAATCTTTTCAAAACTTCATTCATCAACCTCATGAAAGTACTAGGTGCATTAGTCAAAACAAGAGGCATAACCAACCATTCATACAAACCATCTTTTGTCTTGAAAGCAACTTCCATTAGCACATTCTCTAATTCTGATATGATGATAGCCACTCTTTAAATCAATCTTGGTAAAATACTTTTCTCCACTCAAGCAATCCATTATGTCATCCATCCTCGGCATAAGAAACCTATGTTTCACTGTGATCTTGTTAATAGCTCTGGAATCAATACACATTCTCCATTCTTTTTAGGTGCTAATACAATAGGTACAACACATGGACTCAAAATTTCTTTGATCAAAACTTTCTCCAACAACTCATGCACTTGTCTATTAAGTTCTTTATTCTCTATAGGTGTCAATCTATATGGTGCTTTGTTCGATAAACTAGCTCTAGGAATCAGATCCATAAAATGACCTATACTTCTCATTGGAGGCAAACCATCAGGAATATCCTCTGTAATAATTTCTTTATACTCATTCAACAATTCAACAATTTCTTCCAGTACTTGGCTACCACTATCTACTGTCACTCGGTCATTACCAGCTTCTGTTGTCACTTGGCCATTACTACCCAAACTTGGTCCTCTACAAAACAAACTTGGTTCCTTTTCATTTCCTTTTCAAATTGTTTCCCATTAACCATGCAAACTTTTATTGCAGTACAATTAACCTCATCTGGACTTTCAATCAAAGGTAGCAATATTTGTTTCTTCCCATTCACCCAAAGAGTGTATTGATTCAATCTTTCATCATGTATAGCATATCTATCATATTACCAAGGTCTATCTAATAAAATATGACAACAATCCATAGGCATAATATCACACAAAACTTCATCAAAGTAATGTCCAATCTTGAACTTCACAATACATTGTTCACTTACCATTATCTTATACTCATCTTTGATCCATGAAACATGATAGGGTTTAGGATGTTTTAGCCTCTGCAACTGCAACTTTGTAACCAGCTCTTCTGATGCCAAATTTGTTGAACTTCCACTATCAATGATCACCTTGCAACATTTTCTAGCCATCTTACATCCAGTTTTGAAAATAATTCTTCTTAAAACAAGTTCCTCATCACTTCCCTTATTACATAAGGTTCTTCTCACCATCAGATTTTCACCAGCCTCAGGTCCACTTGGTAAACCCTTAGTGTCTCCTTGAATCACAATATTTTTTTATCTTGCCCACTTTTAGAAGATCTACATTCAAAAGATTTATGCCCTTCTTTGCCACATCTAAAATAATTACCATGAAAGCCACTTCTAGGATAAGAATTACCTCTTCCTGGGTAAGAATTAGTACCTCCTCAATAAGAATTACCACCTTTCCATTTAGTCTTGTTTCTGTCATCACTCTTCCATTAGGATTTGCCCTTATCTTGCACATAATTGTCAGATCTACCACCTTCTCCATAAGATCTAGCTCCACCTCTCTGGAATCTACCACCTGTACCTCTTTGTCTTTGTTCATGCTTCTTTGTCAAGATCTCCTCAGCTTTCAAGGCATATTGGTATGCTTCTTCCACACTTTCCAATTTCATAAAATTTATCTCATCTCAAATTCCAAATCTCAATCCATTTATGTATCTTGTAATTTTCTCAACATCATCATTCACATGTCCAAATCTGATGTCTAATTTATAGAATTCCTCAGTATACTCCTTCAAACTCATGTCTCTTTGCCTCAAATTTTGCATCTTTTTCAACAAGCTAACTTGGTAATTAGTAGAAGGGAATTTGTTTTTCACTTTTTTCATCATCTTCACCCAAGTTTTGATCTTTTCCTTTCCTCTCCTTTGTCTATTAGTTTGCAAATGATCCCACCATAGTGAGGCATGTCCTTTTAACCTAGTAATTGCAATCTTCACCTTCCTATTATCGAGAGTTTTTTCATACTCAAAGAACTTCTCCATTTCAGAGATCCAATCCAACACAACATTGCTGTCCAATTTTTCATCATAAGGAACAACTTCAACTTTTATAGAAGGCTTTGAATTTTCCCTCGATAATACTCTCAACAACCTTGCTTCATCTTGATCTTCTTTAGGTTCTGGATTAGGGTTTGGTGCGACTGCTTCATCATCACTTATATCGTCAAGAGGTGCTCCTCTCCTCTGGGCTATCTCTACAACATCTAATCTAGCTACAATTTGTCTCAATGTATCTAATATTACATTATCAACATTTCCTCCACCTCGAACCATCTTTATAAATTAGGTTCCTACAAGATCGTAACCCTCAGCAAGTTATCGATCAAATCCACAAATCTACAACCCTATAACCAAATCTGAATTAGGGTTCTACACGATCCAAGGTCCTAGTACAAATTGCCTCACACTTCGGCGATCTACTTGCACACTTAGGAACAATTAGGCTCTGATACCACCTGACGCAGGAAGAAAAGAATAACTAGGACCAAAAGCACACCCAGCTATCCAAACCACCCTACAAGAGTTAACACAGTGGAAACATAACACAAAGAACAATGACCAAAGGAGGGAGAAGCAAAACACTTATTGATTCATCAAAAGATCAACATAAATACCCAACTATAAGGCCTTTTGGGCTATGGCCATATAACAATTCAATTACAATCCACAATGATCCTACTTCACATTTTTGCTCCTTACTATTCTTAGTTCTCTATCTAAAACTTAATCCTAGACCTCCTTGAATACTTGTGTGACCACAGGTCGGCCTATCACAGAACTAAACCTTACATTAAATGTATGTATAGCCATAAGTTGGATCACAACAAATATTAACTACCTATACCAAAATTAAATGCGTGAAAGGTTGGCCCAAACTAGAACCAAACACAGACCACTCATCAAACAAAGACTTCACAAAACACTAGCACTCGACAACCAAACAAACACTCGACAACCACACGAGCTCAGCATCCAAAGAGTCACTCCATAGCAACTATGAACTTGGTATCCTCCAACACTTGGAAACTATAGAGAAATCGACAACCACAGAGAAATCGACAACCAAAGGATCACTTGGCAACCAAAGAAATCACTCGATAGTAAATAAGAACTTGACAACAACTAAATGCTCGACAATCATTGAAAGCTCGATAATACAAGACATTGCAACATGACTGAAAGGAAAATTGAAAACATGCAAGATATCAATGCAACCTAGGATGCTCCTACATCATACTCTCTCTTGAAAATGACAAAGCACCTAGCATTGATGACCTTCCAACCAAGTTCTACAAACACAACTTGGTTTGAATTGGATCTAAACTCTTAGATCCTTATGAAGATGTCTTTGTTCAAAGATCCTTACCTTATGACAATAACTAAGGTATCATTAAACCTATACCCAAGGGTAGTGATAAGAACCAAGTAAAGAACTAGAGACCTATAACACTTTTGTATTGATCTCTAAGCCTAAGTTTCCTATTAGTGTCTAATACTTAGTCATTTTTCAAGGCAACGTTGGTCGGTCATCATTACGATCGAGTCACCTAGAGAAGGTCAAGTTACAAAGGACTTGTTTATTTTTCATTACATGTCGAGCAAGTCAAAAGTTGTCAAGCACCCTAGTACAAACTAGTAAAGTATTCAAGCCGAGTATAATAGTGAAAACCAAGCAAGTGGAAAATCAATTTTTGCTAAGTAAACAAAATATGCCAAGTATATAGAAGTCTTGTAGCAATATGAATGTTAGTTATGACCAAGCATCATAACATTTAAATGTCGAGTAAACTAGTTTTGACATATGAGTTTGTAATAGCACACAAACACTTATGTAAATCATTTTAGCTAACTTCTACACAACATTTAAATATTGTAGAGACAGTTAAGATGGAGATTACACATTTTGTGAGATAGCATTAATCCCATGGAAAGTAGAATAAACAATCAGAAAATTAGAAGGGTAAATAGAAAAAGGATACAATATGGATTGTTGATCAAGATCTATAACATTTTATGATTATCTATTTAAGGAGGATTATAACCTTAAGATCAAAGAGTGATGAATGGATGTGTAAATGAGCACATGTGATTAGCATGTGTAGTGAAGTGCAAGTGAAGGAGCAAAAAAGGACATAGCAAAGCGAGGAAGGATAAGTCTATCAGTCAAAGCAACCTAAGTAGTGAAGGAAAAAATAGAGATATTAGATAAGGAGATCAAAGAGAGGAGATCTATGATTAGCTTTTAGAGTAAACCGAAGGATCAGGTGCTAAGTCTTAACTGAGTTAAGGAAAATCTCTTAATAGAGTGGTTCTAACAGACATATTTAAATCTCTTAATAGAGTGTTTACTTTATTGTAAGCACAAAATCCTTTAACAAGGTAACACCTAATAGTCTTAAATGTTGTGATAGAGAAGACAACTCATAAGGTAGATCATTTGGTATGATCAAATTGTAACCCTAAGAGGTTAACTTTGTTGTTGCAACAATAAAGATTTGTGGGTTTCACCCTAATTTTACCTTCATCTTGAAATGTGTTTGGGTTACCAAAATATTTTGTGTTATGTGTTGATATTTTCATGGTTGTTATGCTTAGATAAGATTTCATTTTAGCATTACAGTTTATGATTTTATGATATGAGATCTAAGATATGATATGGATTAGGTGTGAATACAGTAAAAAAAATTATTAATAAAAATTTATAAGATTCCGATTAACCCCCCCCTCAATATCTTGTTTCCCATTAAAACTTCCAATAATTGGTATCAGAGCATAGTACTCTTGAAAAGAAGTCTAACAATGCAAGGGATAAAATCTTAGAAATGGAGGAATATAAAATAAGAAAAAATCATTGTGAACCATATGATTGAAATCAATATCATACTACAACAACTTGAAAGAGCAAAAGAAGATTTGAGGAAATCCTTAAGAAAAAGGAAGGAAATGACCATTCAACAAAATTACGCACTATACAAGGAAGTTGATATACAAGGATTGCTTAACAATGGAAATATTGGTGATAGCGATGTAGTAATAGCATATCTATTAGAGAAGATTAGCATTTTGAGCAAAGAGTTAAGAGGACTCAAGAGAGAATGGTAAATTCAATCAATAAAACTATGTGAAGTGACCAAGCATAAGAAGAAAGCTAGAGAAGATAAAATTATGGCTGAAGAAGATAAAATCCAAATGGCTAATAGACTTGAAGAAATGTCATTTGATGTGGATAAGCATACAAAGAATTAGTTGGATGTGATGAATCAGTTGATAATTGTAAATTAGGATTTCAACAAAAAGGACATGGAGATTACAAGTCTAAGATTAGAGACTGACCAACTAAGGAATGAGTTGAGGATTGAGAAGGAACTTTTGGAAAGAATAAACAAACCTAGTGAAGCTATCAAATACTTTGAAGAACCAATGAGATCACCAAGGTCATCAAGGGATACTTCTAGTTTAGGACATATCAAGTGCTCTTCATCTACCAATGAAGGAGAATCAATAAAGAATGGAGAGAAAATAAATGCATAATATGAAGGAAACCCTACATATCATTATTGTGGTAAACTTGGAGACATTGCTAACATGTGTAGAAACAAGAATGGTATGCAAAACCCTAAACCTAAGTTTACTAGTAATTGTTTTAATTGCAAGAAACAAGGACACCAAGCACATGCATGCAGGTGAAAGACAAGCGAAGCACCTACCTCACCTAGATATGAAGGACATTGTTATTGCAGACACCTAAAAATCCTTTAGAAAATAAAGTATTTTTATTTTCTGAAAAAGTCCCTGATGAAATCATCATTAATTAATTAATTAATTAATTTTTATGCCATTAAATTCCTTTATCTTAATTAAAAATATTTAATTAAGGAATCCCTCCCAAAAATGTTTAAATCTTATTTATACATTATTTCTTTTTTTATTAATTATTTAATTAATAAATTGACCAAAAATCCCAAAATAAATAAATAATTTATTTTTTGCCCAAAACTTGGCCAATTTCCTTATGACCACTAACCTCTTCAAAAATATTCTAATCCTTCTTTAATTTCGATTAAAGGCTAATCCCATCATTTCCTACCCCTAATCCCAACTCAAAATATTTAATTAAGATTAAATATTAATCCTCATGTTTATTAAAAATATTTTAATAAATATCTCCTCAACCCAAACCCTTAAAATAAATAAAACTTTATTTATTTCCTAAAAATCTTATTTATCCTCATCCTAGGAAGTTCTTGACTCTTCTAGAAAGTCTTCATCCTCATCCAAAGCCTAGACTCTTCTAGAAGATGTCAATCCTTATCTTTGACCCTAATCCTAATCCCCCCCCCCCAACCTTGTCACATTCCCTAAACATGAGTTAAGACTTGCTAACCCAAGCCAAAGCCAACAAATATCTCCTCCTTCACCCACCCTCATTAAATGCCATCCACGTGCCCATCTCTAACAAGCCTAATCTAATCTTAACCCGAGCCTAATCCAAGCCTTAATCATTTGCACATTCCTAAGTCAAGTTTAAGACTTTCTTAATTCAACCCAAGTCAAAATATCTCAACTCTCTCACAAATATCCCAACCATAAAACTTTATAAAGACCACAAAGTCATAAATGACTCTTGCAAGCCCATTCATTGCTCTTACAAGCCATTATGAGGGTATTTATGAGCTTTGAGCCTCCTTTGTTGATCCCTCAACCCCTCTTGCTCTAACCAATGACTATGTAACATGTGTCACTCCCTGATTGGCTGTAAGAAAGAACAATCCATGTGCTCTCCTCTCATTCAATCTAAACCTTCCATAAGCTTTTTCCCATCCTTGCATCCTAGCCCTTGATCCCTCAAGCCCTTTGCCTATTTAAGGAATCCTCTCCCAAGCCATTTTAACACAATCTAGAAAGTAAAGCCATAATTCCATTTTGAGAAAGCCATTTTTACATCAAATCCATTCACCAAAATCTATCAAAAATCTTCCATTGAAGCCCATTTGAGCATTTGAGCATATATACATAATCAAGCCATCTTAGCTATTAGACACACCTCTACATCAAGTGATCATCCTCATTGAGAGAGCCTATCCATGACTCATATTCTCATTTGAGGACTTCACTTTGTCTCTCATGAAGTTATGTTAAATTAGTATGCAAATGCTTTTGATTGTTTTAATTTGGTGTTTCTAACATACTAAAGTAGCATATACATTTTGGCACGCCCAGTGGGACCCCGCATGAGTTATCTTCATTAGCTTTTTTAGTCAAGTTTTGTATGTCATTTGCTGATTTTGGCTAATTTTGCTTGTTTTTGTGATTGGTAGGATTGTATAAATTGGTTTTGTAGGTCCACATGAGCATGAAGAAGACAAAGGAACTCATAGTCTATCTCATAGTGTTTGCAGATTTTTCAAGCTTATAGGTGGACGAAGCACTTGGAATTCTTCTTTCTCTTCTTGTCTATATTCTTCTTCTATTATGTCTACTTCTTCTTCTTCTTCTTGAGGGATCTTGGCCTTTTTTTTTTAAGGAAGCAAAATCATAAACAATTTTTTTTAAGTGCTTAAAATGAACCCCCAATACTTAAATCCATTAAAAACTAAAATTTGCAAAAAAAAAAAAATCTTTTAACAAGTGAAACTAAACCAATCCAATCGTTTGCATCCTTGCAACATCAAGGTTTTAGATACATTCATGCAAAGTTAGGAACACTTCATTTTTGGGAATTTAAAAAGAACTTCAAGTTTCCATTTCAAAAGGTTCAAAATCAACACTAAGTGCACACTAAAATCTAAATCAAACTCAAAGCATCAATCAAGGATAAAATGAACCTCATTTGCAAATATTTTAAAGTTCTTTTAAAAATCTCATGAAAACTAAGAGTCCTAAATGGTTGCCAAAATTGTCCTAAAAAGCTTTGTTATTTGTTCCAAACAAATGTCTTGTTGCAAAATCTTGAATGTTTCTTAAGTTTTTCATGCATCAAAACAATCTAGAAATATCATTTTTGGGCTTAAAACATGAAAACTAGAACACAAAATCTTGAATGAAAACCAAAGTCCAAAGATTTATTTTCACTTTTGAGTCCAAAAAAATCTTGAATGATCTAAGGTTAAAACAAAGCACTTCAAAGTTCTTAAAACAACACGCAAGATCTCAATCTTGAATGCTCAAAGGAAAAAAACTTGAATGTTTAATCACTTGTCTTTGAATGCATGTTGCTAAAATCACTCTTGAGTGTCATGGATTAAAATCAAGTTTTTTTATTTTATGAATGCATGATTAAAACAAAAAATCCAATCTTGAATGCAAAAAGTCAATTAATCATTACAATATCTCACACTTCATCTTTTGGGGCATAAAAAGAATCTACATTTTAGAAACTTTCAAAGTTATAAAAACAAATAAAGACACTTTGAGTGAATTTGTTGTTGGACTCACCCTATTTAATCACCCATCATTCTAACCATTGGTTGCAATATCAGCGCCATATATGGGGATGGGTCTACCTAAGAAGGTGTTAAGTGCTCCACAAAAATCAAATTCCACTCACTTGAGTTTTTATTGGTTTTTCTAAGATTAAAAATTTCTTGAATGCACATTAGTCTCGCTAACACTTCATTTGGGCATAAAAATTGAACAAATCTTGACGTGGAGGGCCTCTGGGCAAGCGCTTGAAATTGAGCTTTACGCACATCTTTGTTTTGGGCTTAAAACAAACTCACACTCAATCTTGAATGCCTTAAAAAAAATCAATTGATACTTGACGTGGAGGGCCTCCGGGCGCGCAAGTTTACTTTTTGTTGACCCTAAATCTTCTTGGTGTATTCATTCTTCGATCACTTCTCTTTTGTTGGCACATTTCAAATTGGAATTGAACCTTTGCATCTTAAATCACGTGTGTTTTCAAAAGGTCTAGATCAGAAAACTTAAAGCGTCAGTTGGAAAAGAACTCTGTCTTTTAGCCCAAGATCATCCAAGTTGTAACGCCCCGCCAAGGGATCCAAAAGAATTAACCTAAGGTTTCACTAAGTTTTCTATAATAACCATGAAACATACTACTAAAACACATAGATAAAAGACACATGTTTTGCAAACAAGATAGTTTCAATTTTCAGTTTGCCTAAAATTTCAGTTTAAGTATAATTTCAGTTTTGAAGTCTAAGTGTTGAAGTATGAAAAATATGCAACTAATAGTTTACATCATGTTTCAGTTCAACTAGTTTCAAGTTTACTTTAGGTTATTTCTTTTGGATCCCTTGGCGGGGCATTACACAAGTCTTCTCTCCCCTTGTCGTCTTTCGAGGCCATCTTGGGTGCATAAGATTAGGATCCAAAATCTTGTCTTAGCTTTTAGGAGGCCTACTTGGGGATTTCATCACCCCTTGGGATGACCTCAACTCTAGCGTTCCAACGGAGTATAAAGATCGAGAGGTGAATCCAAAGACACCTCTCTTGGGATCAAAATTCTGTCACTCGGGCTAAGCCTCAAGGAACTTTATACCCTTACGGAGTGAAAGAGGAGAAGTGGGTTACCGCTCCTCTCGGCTGTGTGACATTGTTTTGGTTTCATCTATGGATTTGGGCCTCACGTACCTTGGGTATATCGAGGACTCCCTAGCTAAACCAACTGTCAACCTTGTAGACAACCATCTAGGATGTTAATGTGTTTGAAGTGACTAATCAAAGCATTTGTAAAATATACACAGTCCTTGGTGCACATATCACATTCTGAGAATCAAAAACTTCTATCTAGTTGTTCCTATCTATTTCTTGATCTTTTACTTGTTGAATAAATGTTTGCCAAACTTGGTCAATCCTAGCTTAGGGAACACTTAGCGTAGTCACTGCCTGTTTTAGAAGTTGAACAAGTTGAAGAAAAACAACCACAATCTCTCAAAGCCAAACAAATTAAGGAATTTATGTTAGAACAACCCAAACCAAAATAGAAGTTTCACAAAGCCAAATTCAAGCCCTCTCAGGCATACCAAGAAATTTCAGCCAAGAGAAATGAAGTAACACCAAACCCTCGAATTGCCAAACTCCATAAAGCAGAAGAAAAAGTGGCCGACGAAACCTGTCAGGACGCCTGGTTAGATCGCACTATCAGATTTAGCAAGCATCCAAGAGTTAACCTTGCTTATGTCTTACCAACTAGGCATGATTTCTATGATTAGGCCCCCTTGTTTTTCCACATCTTCTTGCATAAGTTTCACTTTATAGTCATCTTTGTAGGAAAGCCAGCCATTCTAGGTTATCCCTTTAAATCATTTTAGCTCATCCATCTCATCTAGGTCTTTGCCTTGGAATCAAACCAATCCCCTCAAACCTAGCTAGCATCCCAAAAAGCCTAATTTTCACATCCAAGCCTTCAAAATTGTTGTCACCTTGCCAAAGGTTTTCCATTCCTACCATCTTGCAAATCCACCAGCCTCACTGAGGTTATCCCTCTGACAGAGCTTTGTCTAGGGTAATCTAGCTTTGTCACTTGTTATCCCTCATCACCTTGAGCCAAAGGTTGGGATCCACAAGTGGTCAATCTCATATTTTTCCTAAAGGATCATCAGTCTATCCTTAAAGTTGACACAATCACCACCAAGCTTGCACATAGGAAAGTAGACCTTTCATGCTTTGGCAACATATCTTTGAAGTTAGAATCCCCAACCCAATCCTCCTTAGGTTTGTCATATAGCTTTGCCTCAACCTAGGAAATCATTTGCATAGAAAAGCCTTCCCCTTTTGCATCCATCAGAATTGTTACATCTCATCCCTAGGAATATTTTCATGCCACCCATCACTCGCTTAGCCAAGAAGAAGAAAGAAACAATGGAACCCTATCATTTGGATCAAACAACATCGCTCCCCTTGAGCACTCAACCATCCTTCAGCCCAGAGAACACTATACCATCACCTACTGACATTGAAGCTTTCATGAGCCAACCAGGAAATGCAGTATTGGTGAACACCATTATAGACAAGAACAAAGAAACAATCATGGCTAACTTTCGAAGGGACAATATAGGAGCGTTCGACTTTGGAAGACCTCCTCCCTTATCAGATCCATCTCACCCATTGTTTGGACAACTACCACTCCCAATAGGCTCTTATGATTTAGATTATCCTTAATATGTGCCAAAGAAGAGCCTCAAGCCAATCCTTATGATCCAACAGACCCAAACATACCAGCCTCCACTCAAGTTGAAATCTCCCTTCTGCAAGCCAATCTAGCCACCACCGTTCCACCATTGGTCCATACCACTCCATCCCAAACCCCCTTTGCCCAAAACACCTCATCATTCACTCCCTTCACTATTTTTGTTGCTGCTCTCCAACCTAGCCTTCCAAATCCACCCATCTCCCAAATCAGTGCTAGCATCTTTGGCCAACCTCAGCAATATACAACTGGGATGCCACCCATGGGGCTAAGTAATCAACCTTTTATCACCCCCAGCTTGTTTACCTCAGCTCAGAGCAAAATTCCATCATTTCCACTAGGTTCTTGGAGCTCAATGCAATCAACCACAAATCCACAAGCTACTGCCCTCACTCCACAAAGCTATCAAACCCCACAAGCTACTACCAATGTTCTGCCAAGCTCTCAAGTGACCCAAGCTCCTACCACCACTCTACCAAGATTTCAAATCCAGCCACCAAGCTATCACACCCCATCAGTTCCATTTCCAAGCTTTCAATTCCCACCACCTCCACCACCAACTAATCCATTACATCCTATTACTAACTATTTTTCTATGCCACTTCTAGGAGGAAATCCACCACCACCAACCACCAATTACTTGGCCTCTTTTGCCATGCAGATACCTTCCCAAAATGGGGCACAACCTACATATATTGGTCAAACTCCTCAAATCCAAAGTCAAGTTCCATAAGCTCCCCGATCCTTTCCCCAAGATTCACAACCATCTTATACCTTACCTCCACTAAGCAATCCATTTATCCCACAACCAGCTTATGTTCCTCAATCCCAACCTCAAATCCAATATCAACAACAAGCCTCACAACACATGTAGCAATATGTGCCACCTCCACCTCAGCAACCCATCATCTACCATTCAGTTGCCCAAGCCATGTACAATCCCTACCAGTCCATACCTCAAAGCCATCCATATTCCATTGCCCCATCTAGCACATACCTACCTTAGGGCACTCCTACATTGGGCACACCCCAGCCATCACCCATTAATTCAAAATGGGAAGCCATGAAGACAAATTTGAAGAAAATCCAAGAGGGAAATGATCCAAAAAACTTCAAGTTTGAGAATGTGTGTCCTTACCCATTTGACAGAGCCATTACCATGACACCACTTCTCAAACACTTTGAGATACCCAAGTTTGACAAATTCAGAGGAAAAGGAGACCCTGTCACACATATCAAAGAATTTTACATGCACTGCCAAGAAGTGGCATACGGTGACATCTTCCTCTTGTGTCTCTTTCCCAAAAGCTTGGCTGGTGTCATGTCCCCTTTTCAAATAATTAAAAATAATAATAAACTTTGCTAAGGCAGGCAAGCTCCAAAAAAGTGAAGTTTCGGAAAAAGGGGCTAATCTTTGGAAACCAATGGACTAATAAATAAAAATTATTATTAAATTATATTTTATTAACTCCTCTTGGATGTGAGTTAGGTTTATTCCCTCTTTTAAGGGGTTTGGAGGCATTTTGGGCTGATTCCAGAACTTGATTTTTGCTCATTTCTTTGTTGTTCTTCAGAGGCTGTCAAACCTGTGGATAAGGAGACCCAAGAATGGGAGTTTGTAGGTTTCTAAGAAGGCTAAGGATAGGATTTTGAATCCATTCCATATGCATGCTCATACAGAGTTTGGCTTTGTGCTGAACAGTGCAGATTTGTGGGTTTTTGGGTGTGTTTTTTGTATGAGTTTGGTGTTTCCAGTTGAGTATTTCATATCAGTTTGGGTTGATGCTGTATTTCAGAATTTAAGATATTAAAATAGAGCTGAATATATGTATTGGGACGTGATTAAACTTCTGAGGTAGATTATTAGTGTTTTTATGGTGTTTTCGGGCATTTTTGTGTTAATTTCGGGAGCCCGATGAGCATAGTTTTTGTCCTACATTTGTGAACTGTTGTGTAAAGGCTATACAGATCTAGAAATGCCATTTTTTAGGCTGTTATGCTACTGAAATTTTTGTAAAAATTTCCATTTTCAGATTTATTAATAATTTGTGAAGTTGTGAAGTTTTTGGCACTATTTTGGACATACCCGATTTGGGTTTTATTGAGAAATTGGTGGATCTTTGTAATATTGGATTGTTTGATTTCAAAGATCTGATTTGAGGCTTGAAATATCATACAAAATCAGTAAAGGGACATTATAGCTGGACCAGGTCTTGAATGGTTTTATAGAATCCCATATGGCACAATTAAAAACTTTGCTGAATTGTCTGAGGCATTTGTAGCCCAATATGCCCATCATGTCAAAACAGAACTATTAGTAGTTGATCTTGTCCACACTAAGAAAAAAGGTGGAGAAAGCCTTCCCAAATATCTGCAAAGATGGCAAACCCTTACCACCCACATATCTTGCACCTTGCCAGAGCGCCATTTGGTGAAAATGTTTGTTGATAATGCCCATCCTAGCTTGGCTCACCACATGACCATGAACTATTTGCAAACCTACAAAGATATCAAAGAGAAAGGAATGATCCTTGAGAAAGGACTCATTAAATATGGTGTGGTCAATATTTACAAAGAATCCAACCAAAATCAAACACCAAATGACAAGTCTAGGTATTGGAACAAAAACAAGCACGTTGCAACAGATGGGGTTACTAGCACCAGACATGTGAATATTGTTGGTCCTTCCCAAAATCAGTTCAACCCACCTTATCAACCAAACAATCAACAAGCTATCAACAACCAACATCAGAATCAACAAAGCTTTCAAAGCCACAATCCAAAGCCCAACTTTCAAGGGTCTAACAATCAAGCTAATGCCATCAATGTAGCTGCAGGACCAAAGCCCAAGTTCCAACCTGCACCTTGAAACTATACACCCCTTGGTGAGCCATTGGATGTTGTTTTTGAGAAATTAGTCAAGGAAAACCTAATCAAATTTCCTCCTACCTAGCAAATCTACCCAGGCCAATCCAAAGCTGCATGGTATAGAGACAATGAGTATTGCAAGTTTCATAGGGTGAAAGGGCACACCACCCTCAGATGCATGAAGCTGAAAGATTATGTGCAGGACCTCATTGATTAGAAAGAAATCATAGTTGGAGCACAAACCTCTCCCAATGCAGGCTTGCAGATCTATCAAAATGCTTTTCCTCCTCACAACAACCAAAATCTTGGAAAAGCACCTATCCAAACCAACAACAACAACACCAACAACCGCCAGCCAAACCAATAGCATGGGAAGAACAATGAGCACACTTCATCCTATATAAACTATGGTAGCCTCATCAGTTGTATATTTGAAAAGGAGCCTTTTGTCAATGTTATCAATATCCAAGGCCCAAACAATGAGTGTGCAGACACCACTAGAAGAACGCGATTGAACATCGCAGCCCCATCAGTCCCATCAGCACTATCAACCCCAACAATATCATCAGCTCTATCCAAAAGCCAATACAATATCTTGGAACACCTTGGGAACATGCCAGCCCAAATCTCCATTTTAGACCTTCTCTGCACTAGTCCTGTGTACAAAAACATCCTTGATAGTGCTCTCATAGAATCCTGTGTCCCTTCATATATCAACGCTATTGATTTTCATAATCTTGTTGGACACCTATCCTCCTCATATGCCCTATCATTCAAACCCATCGACATACCTGTGGTTGAGCTAGATCACACCCTTTCGCTTCGCATAGCCATCATGGTATCCAATTTTGCCGTAAAAAGAGTAATTATAGATAATGGATTAGCCTTGAATATTTGCACCCTAAAATTCATAAAACAAGCTAGGTATACTGAGGTAGATATCATCAGTGAGGTTATCACCATCAAAGCTTATGACAACTTGGAAAGAACCATAGAAGGAACTATTTTTCTGCCAATCAAGGTTGGGCCAGTCATCCAAGAAACACTCTACCATGTTATTGATCTAAACCTACCATTTAACATCCTCCTCGGCTGCCCATGGATTCATGCGATGAAATTCGTTCCATCCACTTACCATCAGTGCGTCAAATTTTTGCATCAGGGCACTGAGGTAACCATCCATGCTGATCCAGAACCCTTTGCTTACTGCAATGCGGTTGAAGCTTCATATACAAACCATTGCCCTAGAATTGATATCGGCACAACCATTGCTAGCTCATCCCACACTTGTAATGACCCAGAAACCATCCTGGCCTCCACCCTGTCTATCGTGAAGATCAATAACAAAGGCTGTGGAGAGTATAGTCTGTTAAATGCATTTGCTGTCGGGGCACTCCCACTTGATCCACATGCCCATGGACGACTGACATATCACAAAGCTAAGGAGATTCCACCTCCTCGATACAAACAGTTTGGACCAACAACCTTTGTATCCTCAAAAATCCCTCTTCATGAGGAGCTCACTCCAGATATCAACAATTAGTTACATAAGGATGCACCTCCAAGAAATCAAGCACACCTTGATCACTTTAGCTAGAAGTATCCCCAAGAACATAAGCTGATCACTGAAAAATGGAACTATCAAGGTGGTGGTCTAGGACCAGAAGAAAGAGGCATGCAGTACCCCATCGACACACACAAGTGGGAATCGAAGTCAGGTCTTGGCTTTGGCATAACCACAACTAGGGGCACCAATGAGAACGATCATGCTTTTTCAAACATTCACCGTGACCTTGTCAAAATTGAAGACATTCCTGAGGAAGTTGAAAAGAGAGCCTACGACGATATCCCAGACCAAATCTTCCTCAAAGACTCTGTTCTCCAAGAACTATCCATCCATTTCATTGACCTACCACTCGTCCATCGACTACTCATAGATTAGGACCAACCAAGCGTCATACACATTGATGAGTTCACATTAGAGGAAGCACTTCTGAGATTCATGGGAGCTAAAACTCCTCACAAGCAAACAAAGCTAGATTCTGCCTATATCTGTAAGCTAGATCCCAAGGGGTATTTTGGTGAAAATCCCCAACCTAGTTTCGATACACCCAAAACTGGAACTAAGGTGAATCTAGGACTAGCTAAGGCAGCAAAGATAACCCCTCAGCAAGAAAATCTAGAGTCACAAGCAGAACATGAGGATTTAGCATTGCCTCCTCAAGATAATTGACCAGAGGTGTGTTCTATTCTAATTGAGGATACTAGAGAAGTCAACATCGGTTCTTCAGAGATCCCTAGACTTGTTTACATTGTTGCATCCCTATCACAAGACCAAGCTGACCTCCTCTTTGAGGTCTTAAGAGAGAACATTGGCTGATTTGCATGGTCATATTAGGACATGCCAGGAATGGATCCAAAGCTTGTAGTCCATCATCTTGTAGTCGATCCAAAGATCAAGCCCGTTAGACAAAAGCTTAGAAAAATGCACCCCAAGGTGGCATTACTGGTCAAAGCTAAATTAGAAAGAATGTTAGCTGCTAAGGTTATCCGACCTATCGACTACTTAGAGTGGATCTCCAACATGGTCCCCATCACTAAGCCTTCTGGTGACATCAGAATCTGCACTGATTTCAGAGATCTTAACAAAGCTTGTCCAAAAGATGATTTTCCCTTACCCAACATAGATATGATCGTAGACCTTACAGATGGACATGAAATTCTTTTCCTTATGGATGGATTTTCTGGGTATAATCAAATCAAGATTGCAGAAGAGGATCAGCATAAGACAACATTCACTACCCCTTGGGGAACCTTTTGCTACAACATGATGCCTTTTGGCCTAAAGAATTCTGGGGCCACGTATCAAAGAGCTATGACAGCCATTTTTCATGATCTTATCCATAGCATTTTGGAGGATTATGTGGATGATATCTTGGTTAAATCTCACTCCTTCATGGATCATCTTGCTGACCTGGAGAAAGTCTTTGATAGGTTAGCCAAATATCATCTCATGCTGAATCCCAAGAAATGTGTCTTTGGGGTCACATCTGACAAGCTTCTAGGCTTTATAGTTTCTAAACGAGGTATAGAGATCGACCCCAAGAAGGTCAAAGCTATCTTAGACATGCCTCCTCCCCAGACACTGTGATAGCTTCGCACTCTTCAGGGAAAGCTTCAATCCGTTCAGCGCTTCATCTCCTAGCTTGTAGATAAGTGTACACCGTTTGCACACTTACTGAAGAAGGATGAAAACTTCAAGTGGGATTCTTTATGTCAATGCAGCTTTGATCATCTCAAGCAATATCTCGTCAATCCCCCTATCTTGGTTCCACCAGTTCCTGGTTGTCCCTTGATCTTGTACATATCAGCAACACCTACTGCTCTAGGGGTACTTCTAGCACAACTTGATGACTACGGTAGAGAAAGAGCCATCTACTACATCAGTAGAACCCTAGTTGGTTATGAACTCAATTAGACTCCTATGGAAAAAGATTTTTTGGCAGTTGTTTTCTCAACTCAAAAGCTTTGCCACTACATGCTAAGTCATACCATCCAACTAGTCTCGAAGATCGACCCTCTCAAGTATATGCTCTCCAGAACAACACTTACAAGCCGTTTGGCCAAATGGGTTATGCTCCTTAGTGAATTTGACATCCAGTAAGTGGACAGAAAGGCAATCAAAGGGCAAGCTATAGCAGATCACCTAGCTGATGCACCTCTAGTAGATACATATCCTGTCTTCATTTTCTAAGGAATCTTTTACTAATTTGGGCTCAAATTCACAAAGGAGGCAAGTTTCATCTTTGATTCTTCTCCTTGTCATAACACTTGATTCAACAATACTAATGATTTGATTAGGTTTATGATGTCTTCTCACCTATTTTGCTAGCATAGGTAATTTCCTACTTTATTATTCAACAAGTTCTTCTTGGAAAGTGATCTCAGGTTCATTTGCTCTTTCTTGTTCATGCTTTGGTTCAGCTTCTATATGCTTGACACTTGCTATCTGATGGTTGACATTGCCAGTTTGAGACTTGACATCTACAATCTGGTTCTCGACACCCACTCTCTATTGCTCGACATTTTGAATTTGCACTCCATCATTCTCTATTTGTTGGTAAATGTAGCTTTATTTCTTTGTTTGCTTTGAGTGCTAGGAGAACCATCATCCACATAAATGAAAGTACTATAGTCTTTAGGTTCTTCATTACATGTAATATCATTCCTTTATGTAAACTTGTCAACTTTCACATTTGCACTTTCCACAACTTTGTTAGTGTTAGAGTTTAAACACTTATAAGCTTTGCTTTTGGTGGAATAACCTAGGAATATACCTTCATCACTCTTTGCATCAAGTTTTCCATTCCTATTATCCTTCAATATATAGCATCTACTTCCAAAGATTTGAAACACTTGACATTGGGAACATAACCATACCATAGTTCAAAAGGTGTAGCATTTGTACCTTTCATGACTTGTACTCTATTTAGGGTATAAATAGTAGTAGTAACAACTTATCTCCAATATTTCTTTGATACACTCTTATCCATTATTAGTGTTCTTTCATAGTCCATTATTGATCTATTTCTCCTTTTAACTATTCCATTCTAAGGAGGGGTCCTTGGTGCTGACATCTGTCTTTTAATTTCTCTGCATTATAGAATGTATAGAACTCATTGGAAATTAATTTACCACCTCTGTCAGATCTCAAGCATTTCAGACTCTTCCTAGTTTCTTTCTCAACTCTGGCTAAATGCCACTTAAATAACTGAAAAACATCAGATTTAGCTTTAAGAAAATCACAATCATCATCCTAAAGTAGTCATCAACAAATAAAATGAAATACTTATCTCCACAATAGCTTTGAACATCAATGGGTCCACATAGATCAATATGAACCAATTCCAAAATATCACTTGCAGTGCATGTTTTGCTCTTAAAACTAGGCTTGGTCATTTTTCCCAATTGACATTATTTACATATAGCATTGTTAGGCTTCTTTAGTTTAGGCAACCCTCTTATTTTCTTCATCTTACATAACATAATTGTCAAAGTTCACATAACATAATCTCTTATGCCATAACAAAAAATCTTCTTATTATGAAAATAAACATGTCTCATTTGATAAATCTAGATAGAACAAATTACTTCTTATCTGTTCACCAATTCCAATAAGCTTACTATTAGCATCATGTATCTTGGCCTTCTTATTGTGAAATTCAACTCTGTAACCTGCTCAACTCAGCTATGAAACACTCAACAAATTATAGTTAAGGCCTTTGACCCAATAAACATTGTCACATGCCAATAGTGGCATGTTGCGATGGTTAAGTTGTTGAGTTGTTATCCTTGCCATCAAGGTTCAAATCTCATGGGGATGAGGTCCCTTGTTTGTGGCCTCACTGGTTCATAGCTCTAGGTCAAAGCATTTACCCCTCTTTAAAAAATAAACATTGTCACATGATATCTTTTCAGTCAGTTGAATAATGCCTTTGCCTTTCGTAACACATGGAATATCATTACCAAATTTAACACATCCACCTTTGCATGGACCAATATCTTCAAATTTATCTTTATTACCAATCATTTTATTTGAGCATCCACTGTCAATTATCTATCTACCACTTTTTTTCAGATATGAGATTAGTTTAGTTTTGTCATCTTCATCAGATTCTTCTTTCATAGCAACATAGACAATTTTATTATCATTACTCTCAAATTCATTATCAGTTTATTTTTCAAAAATATAATAGGATTTCTTACCTTTTCCATCCTTATTTCTCTTGTAGTCTCTGCCATCTCTTCTCCCTTTGTACTTTCTCTCCTTCATTTCATCCTTATCCTCTCTATCAGGACATCTAGCAACAATATGACCAACCTTGTTGCATGAAAATAAATAAATAGGTAATTTACCTTTGTATTTATCCACACCATACTACATTTGGATCCCTCTTCCATCTTCCTATCCACAGTGGGAAGCATACTTACACCTATACTTGGTGTATCTTCTTCCTAAAGGGAGAAATATTTTTTGTAGGCATTGAATTCTCTATTGTATATGTATGATGTATGTCATAATAGGGGGGTCTTGATTACTCCATCCATACATGCATCTTTCTTTATTGTATTTATCTCTCTTTTTGGGTGAGGGTTTTTCCCATGAGGTTTTCCCTTTTCTCTATTTACAAAGAGATTTTATTGCATTTCAACATTGCATTTGTACTTGGGTACCTAACATGGCCTAGTAGTTGGGACCTATTATGCATTTCATCATAGCTTTTGTGATCTTAAGTGCATTCCCCTAAGTTGCACTTAAGGAGGGGTATTAGTGTAAATAATTATTATTTACACTTTACTTAAGCTTACTTAGGATAAATGTATTATTTTATTATTTATTAGGTTAGACACCTAGGAGTTTGCATACTCATATGAGTTGTCATGTTGACAACACAAGAGTTACAACTCTATTTTAGCACATGGTGTCTACAACACTGAAGTTTGCATAATCAATTGAGTTGTCATGTTGACAACACAGTTGTTCGAACTCTTAATTAAGCACATGGTGTCTACAACATAATTTTACATGACACACCTTTGTAGGCTTATCCTTTTATCATCGCACTAACTCCTATGCTTAATGGAGGATAATCCACTCTTAGTGGACATGTGCTTAGTTGTGAGGCTTATCATATTGCTAACTCCTAGTCATTCTAGAGGCCTTTATATACAAGCACTCCTAGTGTACTTATACATCAATCAAACATCAATTTATCTATTATCGAATGGCTTGATATCCAAAGATAATCATATATTCATTCTTATATTATTCTGATCATACATTATTTGGTCCATATTGTACTAGTCTTGTGCTTCTTGATCTTGGATTCATTTTGTCCTAAGGCAAATTCTTCATGGTATTATAGCTATACCAAATTCTTACAAATCTCATCATTAGAACTATCATTGTCAGTCTTCACATGTTCGATTTTTCTTTTTCTAAGAACTAATTATGCCTTAAAAGTAGATATAATAGTAGCAAGTGTTTAGTTGTCAAAGTTAGACATCTCAAAAGTAGTAAGTCTACTAATTACACCTTCTAAGGTCAAATTATTATGTGATGTGCATCTCAGTTCTTGGATTGCAGAAACTCTAATAACATATATAGGGAGTCGAGTCCTTAATACCTTGTTTATTACTATTTCATCTTTGATTTTTCCATTTGCACCTTGAATAGCATTAACCACTTCTTTGACTCTTGTGCAGTATTGCACTATGTACTCACTTTTCATCATTCTCATGTCATCAAATTTACCTCTTAGACTCTCTAATTTGGCTTTTAAGACATTGTCATCTCCTCCATATATTCTTTTCAGTTTGTCCCACATCTTCTTTACACTTTCACATTCTTTTAGGTCATCAAACTCAATATATCTTAAGGCTGACACAATCTCCAACATTGCTGGATTGTGTTCTTGCTTCTGGTTCATTTATTCAGGTTTTAGAGGAGTAGTTGTTACAAGTATATATTCAGTGTCCACAAAGTTGATAACATCATCACCAATACTAGATATATGCAACCTCATCAAGGTCTACCATGTAGGAAAGTTCTCTTTATTCAACTTTGGTACATCTCTCTTATGAGTCATGATCTTTGGTTTTATTACCTTCAAAATTTTCTCTAAAAGAACTAAACTCTGATACCAATTGTTAGAAATTTCTAGAGTAATTGAGAGGGGAGGGGTGTGAATTAGTTACTCAAGGTCCTTATATACCATTTGAAAATTAAAACACAAATACTTCACTATTCTACCTTATCCTATTGTTGCTCGATCACTATTGTAAACATCAAAATACTGTCTCAAACATAACTTTCTTTGCTTAATGAAAATATTATCAAATGTAAAAACACACAAAACATTCAACACAATTTTGACACTAGGATTTTTACGTGGAAAGCCAATTTGGGAAAAACCACCAGCAACATGTCACCACTTTTTCACTCTTTCGAAGTGATCCCTATTAGGAGCCAACCCTGTTAAAATGATTTCAAAACAAATTTTTTACAATGATTAGAAAGAAAATAGTAGGCTTGATCTGTGTGATTACAACTCACTCTTATAGGTTCAGATATACATTCAACCCTTGTGTTAATTTGTTGATAAGTCTTCCATTGTCATCTCTATTTCTGATTCACTTGGCAATCCTTCAAGCAATCAAATTTCTTACTTCACCAACTCTTAAGTCATTCACTTATCACTATCAAAACCTATGCAAGCTTTCTTTTGGAGCTTCACCTTCACTAACACACTCTTGTGCACCTCTTATTCACTCTATTTGTATGTCTTCTTCATACGCATCACTCACACATGCACACACACACCTAGCTTGATTTGTTTGGCTATGCACCTCTTTAAATAGGCAATTATTTCTTTACCATTTTCCATGATCACCGTAGATTTTAGGGTTTATGATCTGGTTCAACTTGATTCATTATATCTGTCCATCTTCTTGATCATCTTCTAGAAACTTCTCTAGAATCCATCTATTAAGTCTTTATCTAATCCTCACCTTGAATTTAACGATCCAACTCATCAATCTTATCTTCAACATAGTTTACATCTCCTAAGAACTCAATTGTGTCAACTTGATCTTATTATTTCTTCAAATTCATTTTAAAACTATTACTCAACAATCTATAAATTCTAGCACTCAGTAATCATTGAGTTAGTCGGTTGATACTAATGCACGGTCAACACTAGATTTGCTCGACACTATCTATGGCTTGGTTGACACTAGCGTCACTCGACCTTCCTTAGTCTTTTTTCTCTATTTCTTAGCTTAACTTATCTTTCTTGATATAAACAATCATTTTTCTTTATCAAAGTCTCTCTAATCAAATGTCCATTGTAACTTCCTTTTCATAACTCAACCTTTCCTCTAGGTGCTATTGTTGTGAAAAATTTCTCAAATCCTCTTAATCAATAAAAATAGATATGACATTTAGATTAGGTAGCAATATGTCTTATTAATAGATTTGACATCAATGACAAAACAATAATTGTTCAAATTGTAAGTTTCCAACAAGAAGGTAATTGAAGATCTTGAGGGAAAAAATTGGCAAGGGTGAAGAATCAAAAGAAGCAGCTAAAGCTAAGGATATGAAAGGCAAAGAGGTTTTTGTTATCGAGGCCAAGACAACAAAGTAGAATAAAATGATAATTGTTGATCCAAAGGTAAAAGAAGATCTTAATAAAGGCGTGAAGAAAGTCATTAAACCTCAAGAGTTGAAGAGAAGAAAAATAACAAGATCAAAGGCAACCCAACCCTTGACTGTAGAAGTAAAAGAAAGTTTGTCAAAGAAGAAGTTGAAAAAATCACCAAAGAAAAATATACTTACGAGGCTAAGGAGAAAATTGGTCATGACACATGAGGAGGAAGAAGATGACGAAGAAACTAAGTTAGAGATCAAAGCAAATTGCATATTGTAACTAGACTATCTCCAATGATTGTAGACCAAGTATGTAAAAAGATCAGAGATTCGACAAGTTTTGTAGGATTTAAAGATATTTAATATGATTATTTGATTGAAGATGATCATGAGAATCTTGAAAAAGCTATGTTAGATATGATGATCAAGTTAATATACACACCTATAGAGCTAGGTGATAACATTCCATAGGATTTGTATGATAAATTAGATGCTAAGTGGAATTGGGCATTATCCACTACAAAATAAATAACGGAGACCACGTTGGCACAAGCTATGCTATATTTGGGAAATACACATGTTTATAGCCCTTAAATTTTTTGTAAAGAAATTCATACCAAAGGAAAGAGCTTACAAAATTTTGAAGAATAAATCTCATGAAGTTGAGCAAGAGAGTATTTGTATATGGAAGGAAGCATTTAGACTATTTATTCCATTGGTAGACAAAGAAGAAAAACAAGGAAAAGATGAGCTAGAAGTGCATAATGAAGAAGAAGTTTCCAAACTCACAAAAGAAATAAGGCAATTAGTAGGTGTATATGAGCAATGTTAGTATGCTAATAGAAACCAAATTTAAATAAAGCTTCTACAAACTAAACAAAATTCATAAACTTCAAGATAGACTAATATGAGCTCTCAATTGAGAATATGAGCCATTAATGGGCTCTCTCAATGAGAAGCTCTCTTGTTGAGTAGCTTTGTCTAAATAGATAGGATGTATGCTCAAGCTTTATGCTTCAAAAAGTGCTTCAAATGGAGTTGGAATTTGGGTGTGAGTGTATGGTTTTGATGTAAAATGGATTCTCAAAATGACATTATGACTTTACTTCATGGATTGTGTTATTTTGCAAAGGAGAAGGATCCAATTTATAGGCAAGAGGCTTGAGGGATTGAGGGCTAAGATGCAAGGATGGGAAAAAGCTCATGGAGGGCTCAGATTGCATGAGAAGAGAGCACATGGATTGTGCTTCCTTATAGCCAATCAAGGAGTGACACATGTCACATGGTGAGAGGATGGAGGAAAGGGGAAGGATGAGTCAACAAAGGAGGCTCAAGGGATAAAATCTTCATAAAGACCCTCATAATGACTTGTAAGAGCAATAAAAGGGCTTGTAAGAGTCATTTATGACCTAGTGGACTTCATAAAGTTTTATGGTTGAGATATTTTGAGGGTGATGAGAGCAATTTCGACTTGGACTTGATTAGGAAGGTTTTAAGCTTGTTTAGGCTTGTGGAAATGATTAGAGGATGGATTAGGATGGTTTAGGATTAGCTTAGGGATAGGCAAGTGGATGGCATTTAATGAGGGTGGGTGAAGGAGGAGATATTTGTTAACTTTGGCTTGGGTTAGTAAGTTTTAACCCATGTTTAGGGAATGTGACAAGGTTAGGAGGGGATTAGGATTAGGTTTAAAGACATCTTCTAGAAGAGTCTAGACTTTGGATGAGGATAAAGACTTTCTAGAATAGTCTAGAATTTCCTAGGATGAGGATGAAGACTTTCTAGAAGAGTCTAGAACTTCTTAGGATGAGGATAAATTAGATTTTTAGGAAATAAATAAAGTTTTATTTATTTCAAGAGTTTGGGTTGAGGAGATATTTATTAAAACTTTTTTAATAAACATGAGGATTAATATTTAATCTTAATTAAATATTTTGAGTTGGGATTAGGGGTAGGAAATGATGGGATTAGCCTTTAATCAAAATTAAAGAAGGATTAGAAGATTTTGGAAGAGGTTATTGGTCATAAGGAAATTGGCCAAGTTTTGGGCAAAAAATAAATTTTTAATTTATTTTAGGATTTTTGGTCAATTTATTAATTAAATAATTAATAAATAAGGAAATAATGTTTAAATAAGATTTAAACATTTTTGGGAGGGATTCCTTAATTAAATATTTTTAATTAAGATAAAGGAATTTAATGGCATAAAAATTAATTAATTAAATAATTAAATAATTAATTAATAAATGATGATGTCATCAGGTATTTTTTCAAAAAATAAAAATACTTTATTTTTTAAAGGATTTTTAGGTGTCTACATTTTGCCCCTCTTTGATGTGATGCCACAAGTGGCATGGCATCAAAGAAAAGAAAATAAGATGCCCAAGGCTAGAGCAAAAGAGGAGAGAATGGACTGTGAGATGCCCCCTCAAAAAGGTAGCGGGGAGAGAAAGCGAGGCTCGGTGGCTTCTTGAAAAATACAAGAATCTGGGATGAGAAAGGAGACTCAGATTGAATTAAGAGAAGAGGTTTAGTTAGCTCAAACTCTTACTATGGGAGAATGATAAAGGGCGAATCAGAGGCACAAGACGAAGCAAGCTTAAGATCTCAGGGATTGCAGAGGATGAAGGAGCGGAGCACTATAAAAAAGAATCCAGGATAGGGAGATGGATGAGGGGATTATAAAGCTGATGCAACAGGATTTCAAAGAGTTAGATTGGCGGAAGATGGGTTTCGGAGATCCCTAGGACTAGGATTGTGGATCTCAAAAGATGAGGCTTGGTGGGTTGATTTGGATTGGTGGATCCCTAAGACTAGGATTGTGGATCCCTAAAGCTAAGAGTGATGAGTGATTCAAAGAGATACTGATGCATCAGCTGGGGTAGGAGAGACGGATGCTGGATATGGATGGGGGATAATGAAGATGAAAGAAAATCATTGAAACTTTTTGAGCGGGGGGATACTTCAAAGAGAAGTACCACCATGTAGTGGAGCACTAGATTTGCTATAGGACTATTGGTTAATTGCCAAGGTTACCAAGAACATCAAGGCCTTTTCACCAACCGTCCAAAGGATTGACAAACTAACTCAAAACAAACACACAAGGATTGCCCCAACATCACACATGAATCCTAGAGGAAGCAGCGTGGAAATGACACTGGAGAACCCACAAGCAGAAAAGAAAAACAAATGAAAGACCTGATAAAGACCTTACGCTCTAATTGCCCCATTCGCAGCATACCATGATATGGAAGATCGTGGCAACCTCGAGGAGGGAACAAGGAGATTGCTTGGAAAAGATACTTCAAGACCCAAAAGGGAAGATCCCAAATCAAAAGAAAGTGAAAATCCAAAAGAGAGCCATTTGCCAACGAGATGGGTAGGACAAGGTACTAACGGACCAAGATCAGACATGAGGAAAGCTACATCCTGCAAGGACCTATCGGAGAGCACCGAAGCTGGTGGATTTGGATGAGTGATGCGTCTAACAAGCTGAACTAAGAAAGATAACACTTTGGTGACAGGAAATCTAGCTAAAGGATGCATTGGAATAGCTAACCAAGATGTGTGATGGGTGCAAGATGCTAATCAAGGATGAACTGACACGAACGCTGGATAGATACAATGGTACTAAGCTAAAGAGGATGTACAAGCTGATGGACCAAGATATGTTACAAATGTACACGTTTGTTCATGTTTTGGTTTTTGTGAGATGGAAATGTTTGTGAATGATGGGATGTCTATAATAGGTGATAGGTGGATAGGTAGATGGTTTGCGAAAAGCTTAAGTGAAAATGGGGTTTTGTGTGTGCACGTGATAGTATACAAGCTAGGATACAGGATTATTTATAGGCTGAAATATGGTACAAACCTTGGACAAGATTCAGATAGACAAGGTATGGTACAAGATTTACAAGGTATAATACAAGCTTTGGTACAAGATTTACAAGCTGTACAGGAGGTATTTACAAGCTTCATCAGATTTTGGATATTTGGTTGGAACACCAAGGGAACAAGCAAGTGTGTCTTATGGGATGGTGGGTGAATGGATGAGGGATAGGATAGTGATAGATAATGGATTAGTCTTTAGTACACAAGGCGCCTGAATTACCAAGTTTTCACCAAGGTACCTATCCAAGGTGCTTGAATTGCCAAGTTTTCACCATTGGACGCTTATTTCTCTTTACTATTTTTTTCTTTTGTATTTTTCAAAAGCTGGGTATACCAAGGATCTTCAAGCATAGAACTTCTTGAGATGAATGATGTTAGTAGGATCATTCAAGAGTTCTCCTTCTGGTGTAGATAGCTGATAGGCTCCAGAGCCAAAGGAAGCAGTGACAACATAAGGACCAAGCTATGTAGGTTCAAACTTGCCTTTCTTTTCTCGATCTGCTTGGACTTTCATGTTTTCTTTAAGGACCATGTCACCTGGTTGAAAGTGTCGTGGAAGCACCTTCTTGTTGAAATTTCTTTTGAGACGAGTTTGATAGACTGTGAGATGATCATAGGCTTGTTGTCGCTTCTCGTTTAAGAGATCTAGCTGGGTGAGTCGAGCTACTCTATATTCTTCATCTGATATTTGCCCTTGCAAAGATATGCGCAAGGAGGGAAGTTCAACCTCTATAGGTAGTACCGCTTCGGCACCATAGACTAGGGAGTATGGAGTTGTGCCTGTGGATGTACGAAAGGAAGTTCGATAGGCCCATAGGGCTGGATTTATTTATAGGTGCCAATCACAGCTGGAATCATTGACAACTTTCTTTAGAATTTTGAGGAGGGTTTTGTTAGTTGCCTCTGCCTGGCCGTTACCTTGTGGGAAATATGGGCTATAAAAGAGGTGATGGATGCGGAGGGAAGTGCATAATTCTTCCATGTTGAGATTTTCAAAGTTACCTCCGTGGTTGGTGAAGATGGTGGATGGGATGCCGAAGCGGCAAACAATGTGGTACAAGATGAACTTGGAGACCTGAACTCCTGTAGCTGAGACTAGGGGGACTGCTTCCACCCATTTAGTGAAATAGTCTATAGCTGTTATTATCCATTTATGTCCATCAGATGAGAGGGGTGTGATAGTTCCAACTAGATCAAGGCCCCAACAAGCGAAAGGCCAAGGTGGTGTAATAGGCTGTAGATCCTGTGCCGGAGCATGCATAAGATTTGCATGCTGTTGACATGGGAGACACTTTCTGACAAAGTCACAGGAGTCTTCTTCAATGGTAGGCCAATAGTAGCCTGCTCTAAGGATTTTTCGCGCTAGGACAATACCACTCGTGTGGGCACCGCAAAGTCTAGAGTGTACTTCCTTTAACACCATCGCGGCCTCATTTTGGTCTAAACATCGAGAGAGAGTATCGTGATAACCCCGACGATATAGGGTATTGGCTATGATAACATAGCGAGATGATTTTCGGATGAGGTTTTGGCGTTGGGTACGTGTGAGGTGAGGGGATATGATACCATCGTTAAGGTAAGCGTGAATCTCATGGTACCAAGGGGATTGGGGACCAAACAAGATACAAACACAGTTTGAATCCTCATTTGCATAGGCGGGTGTGAGGAGCTGCTCCACTAAAAACTCATACTATGTAGCTGGTTGGGGAATTTCCAAGAGTGAGCCGATAGTAGCCATAGCATTGGCTGCTTTGTTCTGTATTCGAGGCACTTGTGTAAACTGAAGCCTTGTAAAATGTTGGGTTAGCCGATCAACTAGCTCCTTGTAGGGTAATAGCTTTTCATCTTTGGTTTGATATTCATTTAGGGCTTGCTTGATGATGAGTTGAGAATCGCCAAAGATTTGTAGCTCAACAATGTTCCATTCTGCAGCTATCTTTAATCCTGCTATGAGGGCCTCATATTCAGCTATATTGTTGGTGCTAGGGAATTGTAGCTTGAAGGCTTTTGGAATGTAATCTCCTTGAGGTGTGACCAACAATATTCCTACCCCTGATCCATGAGATGTGTATGAGCCATCAAAATAAAGTTTCCATGGGGGTTGTTCTTCAATTAGACAAATATGCTCATCTGGAAATTCTGTGATCAATGGATAAGCATCTATTAGAGGTGCATCAACTAGGTGATCTGCTATAGCTTGCCCTTTGATTGCCTTTCTTTCCACATACTGGATGTCAAATTCACTAAGGAGCATAACCCATTTGGCCAAACGGCCTGTAAGTGCTGTTCTAGAGAGCATATACTTGAGAGGGTCAATCTTGGAGACTAGTTGGATGGTATGACTTAGCATGTAATGGCAAAGCTTTTGAGTTGAGAAAACAACTGCCAAACAAGCTTTTTCCATAGGAGTGTAATTGAGTTCATAACCAACTAGGGTTCTACTGATGTAGTAGATGGCTCTTTCTCTATTGTAGTCATCAAGCTATGCTAGAAGTGCCCCTAGAGCAGTAGGTGTTGCTGATATGTACAAAATCAGGGGACGACCAGGAACTGGTGGAACCGAGATAGGGGGATTGATGAGATACTGCTTGAGATGGTCGAAGCTGCGCTGACATAAAGGATCCCACTTGAAGTTCTCATCCTTCTTCAGTAAATGTGAAAATGGTGTACACTTATCTGCAAGCTGGGAGATGAAGCGCCGAACAGATTGGAGCTTTCCTTGAAGAGAGTGAAGCTGTCGCAGTGTCTGGGGAGGAGGCATGTCTAAGATAGCATTGACCTTCTTGGGGTCGATCTCTATACCTCGTTTAGAAACTATGAAGCCTAGAAGCTTGCCAGATGTGACCCCAAAGACACATTTCTTGGGATTCAGCATGAGATGATATTTGGCTAACCTATCAAAGACTTTCTCCAGGTCAGCAAGATGATCCATGAAGGTATGAGACTTGACCAAGATATCATCCACATAATCCTCCAAAATTCTATGGATGAGATCATGAAAAATGGCTATCATAGCTCTTTGATAGGTAGCCCCAGCATTCTTTAGGCCAAAAGGCATCATGTTGTAGCAAAAGGTTCCCCAAGGGGTAGTGAATGCTGTCTTATGCTGATCCTCTTCTGCAATCTTGATTTGATTATACCCAGAAAATCCATCCATGAGGGACAAAATTTCATGTCCAGCTGTAAGATCTACAATCATATCTATGTTGGGCAAGGAAAAATCATCTTTTGGACAAGCTTTGTTAAGATCTCTAAAATCAGTGCAGATTCTGATGTCACCGAAAGGTTTAGTGACAGGGACCATGTTGGAGATCCACTCTGAGTAGTCGATAGGTCGGATAACCTTAGCAGCTAACATTCTTTCTAATTCAGCTTTGACCAATAATGCCACCTTGGGGTGCATTTTTCTAAGCTTTTGTCTGACGGGCTTGATCTTTGGATCAACTTCAAGGTGATGAACTACAAGCTTTGGATCAAGTCCTGGCATGTCCTGATATGACCATACAAATCAGCCAATGTTCTCTCTTAAGACCTCAAAGAGGAGGTCAGCTTGGTCTTGTGATAGGGATGCAGCAATGTGAACAAGTTTGGGGATCTCTGAAGAACCAATGTTGACTTCTCGAGTATCCTCAATTAGAATAGAAGACACCTCTAGTTGATTATCTTGAGGAGGCAATGTTAAATCCTCATGTTCTTCTGGATTTTCTTGCTGAGGGGTTCTCTTTGTTGCCTTAGCTAGTCTCAGATTCACCTTAGTTCCAGTTTTGGGTGTATCGGAACTAGGTTGGGGATTTTCTCCAAAATACCCCTTGGGATCTAGCTTGTAGATATAGGCAGAATCTGGCTTTGTTTTCTTGTGAGGAGTTTCAGCTCCTATGAATCTTAGAAGTGCCTCCTTTGATGTGAACTCATCGATGTGTATGACACTTGGTTGGTCCCAATCTATGAGTTGTGGATGGGCGAGTGGTAGGTCAATGAGGTGGATGGATAGTTCTTGGAGAACAGAGTTTCCGAGGGAGATTTGGTCTAGGATATCGTCGTAGGCTCTCTTTTCAACTTCCTCAAGAATGTCTTCGATTTCGACAAGGTTGCGGTGAATGTCAAAAAAGCGTGACCGTTCTCATTGGTGCCCCCAGTTGTGGGTATGCCAAAGCCAAGACCTGACTTCGATTCCCACTTGTGTGCGTCGATGGGGCACTGCATGCCTCTTTCTTCTGGTCCTAGACCACCACCTTGATAGTTCCATTTTTCAGTGATGAGCTTATGTTCTTGGGGATACTTTTGGCTGAAGTGATCAAGGCGTGCTTGATTTTTTTGAGGTGCATCCTTATGTAACCATTTGTTGATATCTGGAGTGAGCTCCTCATGAAGAGGGATTTTTGAGGATACAAAGGTTGTTGGGCCAAACTGTTTGTATCGAGGAGGTGGAATCTCCTTAGCTTTGTTATTGATCTTCACGGTAGACAGGGTAGAGGCGAGGATGGTTTTTGGGTCATTATAAGTATGGGATGAGCTGGCGATGGATGTTCCAATATCAATTCCACGGAAATGGTTTGTATATGAAGCTTCAACCGCATTGCAGTAAGCAAAGGGTTCTGGATCGGCATGGATGGTTACCTCAGTGCCTTGATGCAAAAATTTGATGCATTGATGGTAAGTGGATGGAACGGCTTTCATGGCATGAATCCATGGGCGACCGAGGACGATGTTAAATGGTAGGTTTAGATCAATAACATGGTAGAGTGTCTCTTGGATGACTGGCCCAACCTTGATTGGTAGCAAAATAGTTCCTTTTGTGGTTCTTTCCAAGTTGTCATAAGCTTTGATGGTGATAACCTCACTGATGATATCTGCCTTAGTATACCCAGCTTGTTTTATGAATTTTAGGGTGCAAATATTCAAGGCTGATCCATTATCTATCATTACTCTTTTCACAGGAAAGTTGGATACCATGATGGCTATGCGAAGCGAAAGGGTGTGATCTGGCTCGACCACGAGTATGTCGGTGGGTTTGAACGATAGGGCACATGAGGATGAGAGGTGTCCAACAAGATTATGAAAATCAGTAGCATTGATATCAAAAGGGACACATGATTCTATGAGAGCACTGTCAAGGATGTTCTTGTACACAGGACTAGTGCGAAGAAGGTCTAAAATGGAGATTTGGGCTGGCATGTTCCCAAGGTGTTCCAAGATATTGTACTGGCTTTTTGATGGAGCTGATGGTGTTGGTGTAACAGGTGGGCTTGCGATGTTAAATCGCGCTCTTCGAGTGGTGACTGCACACTCATTGTTTGGTCCTTGGATATTGATAACATTGATGGAAGGCTCTTTCTCAGATATACAACCTATAAGGCTACCATAGTCTATATAGGATGAAGTGTGGTCATTGTTCTTCCCATGCTGTTGGTTTGGCTGACGGTTGTTGGTGTTGTTGTTGTTGGTTTGGATAGGTGCTTTTCCAGGATTTTGGTTGTGGTGTGGAGGAAAATCATTTTGATAGATCTGTAAGCCTGCATTGGGAGAGGTTTGGGCACCAACAGTGATTTCCTTCCGATCAATGAGGTCCTGCACATAGTCTTTCAGTTTCATGCATCTGAGGGTAGTGTGACCTTTTACCCTATGAAATTTGCAGTACTCATTATCTTTGTACCATGCAGCTTTGGATTGGCTTGGGTCAATTTGCTGGGTAGGAGGAAATTTGATGAGGTTTTCCTTGACTAATTTCTCAAAAATGACATCCAATGGCTCACCAAGGGGTGTATAGTTTCTAGGTGTAGGTTGGAATCTAGGCTTTTGTCCTGCAACTACATTGATGGCATTAGCTTGATTGCTAGACCCTTGGAAGTTGGGTCTTGGATTGTAGTTTTGATAGCTTTGGTTATTTTGTTGTTGGTAGTTGATAGCTTGTTGATTGTTTGGTTGATATGGTGGGTTGGACTGGTTGTGAGAAGGACCAACAATATTCACATGTCTGGTGTCAGTGATGCCATCTGTTGCAACGTGCTTGTTTTTGTTCCAATACCTAGACTTGTCATTGGAATGTGATTGATTTTGGTTGGCTTCCTTGTAAAGCTTGACCACACCATCTTTAATGAGTCCTTGCTCAAGGATCATTCATTTCTCTTTGATATCTTTGTAGGTTTGCAAACAGTTCATGGTCATGTGGTGAGCCAAGCTAGGATGGGCATTATCAATAAACATTTTCACCACATGGCGTTCTGGCAAGGTGCAGGATATGCGGGTGGTAAGGGTTTGCCATCTTTGCAGGTATTCGGCAAGGATTTCTCCACCTTTTTGCTTGGTGTGGACAAGATCAACTATTGATAGCTCTGTTTCAACAAGATGGGCATATTGGGCTACAAATGCCTCAGATAATTTAGCAAAGTTTTTAATTGTGCCATAGGGGATTCTATAAAACCATTCAAGAGCTGGTCCAGCCAAGCTTTTGGGAAAAAGGCACAAGAGGAAGACATCATTGTATGCTACGTCTTGGCAGTGCATGTAAAATTCTTTGATATGTGTGACAGGGTCTCCTTTTCCTCTGAATTTTTCAAATTTGGGTACCTCAAAGTGTTTGGGAAATGGTGTCATGGTAATGGCTCTGTCAAATGGGTAAGGACACACATTCTCAAACTTGAATGTCTTCAGATCATTCCCTTCTTGGATGGCTTTCAGAGCTATCTTCATTTGCTCCCATTCTGAATTGATAGGTGATGGCTGGGGTGCCCCCAATGTAGGAGTGCCTTGAGGTAGGTATGTACTGGATGGGGCCACTGAATATGGATGGCTATGAGGGATTTGCTGATAGGGATTGTACATTGTTTGGGCAGCTGCATGGTGGATGACAAGTTGCTGAGGGGGAGGTGGCGCATATTGCTGCATGTGCTGCGAGGCTTGCTATTGATATGGGATTTGAGGTTGGGATTGAGGAACATAAGCTGGCTGTGGGATAAATGGATTGCTTTATGGAGGTAAGGTATAAGATGGTTGAGAGGCTTGGGGAAAGGATCAGGGGGCTTGTGGGGTTTGACCAATATATGTGGGTTGTGCCCCCATTTGGGATGGTATCTGCAAATAATTGGTGGTTGGCTGGGGTGGTGGATTACCTCCTAGAAGTGGCATTGAAAAGTAGTTGGTAATTGGAGGTAATGGATTAGTTGGTGGTGGAGGTGGTGGGAATTGAAAGCTTGGGAATAGAACTGATGCGGTTTGATAGCTTTGTGGTTGGATTTGGAAGCTTGGTAGAGTGGTGGCAGGGGCTGGGGTCACTTGGGAGCTTGGTAGAAAATTGGTAGTAGCTTGTGGGATTTGATAGCTTTGTGGAGTGAGGGTAGTAGCTTGTATATTTGTGGCTAATGGTATTGAGCTCCCAAGACCTAATGGAAATGATGGGATTGTGCTTTGGGCTGCAGTGAACAAGCTGGGGGTGATGAAAGGTTGATTACTTGGCCCCATGGGTGGCATCCCTATTGTATATTGCTGAGGTTGGCCAAAGATGCTAGCACTGATTTGGGAGATGGGTGGATTTGGAAGGCTGGGTTGGGGAGCAGTAACAGCAATAGTGAAGGGGGTGAACGGTGAGCTGTTTTGGGTAAAGGGGGTTTGGAGCGGAGAGGTATGAACCAAGGATGGAGTGGTGGTGGCTGGGTTGGCTTGCGGCATGGAGATTTCAACTTGGGTGGATGATGGTATGTTTGGGTCTGTTGGATCATATGGATTGGCTGGAGGCTCTTCTTTTGGCATATATTGAGGATAATTTGGATCATAAGAGCCTATGGGTGGTGGTAGCTACCCAAACAATGGGTGAGATGGATCTGATAATGGAGGGGGTCTTCCAAAGTCAAAGGTTCCTACATTTTCCCTTTGAAAATTAGCCATGATTGTCTCTTTGTTCTTGTCTATAATGGCATTTACCAATACTGCATTTCCTGGTTGGTTCATGAAAGCTTCAATGTCAGTACATGATGGCATAGCTTTCTCTGGGTTGAAGGATGGCTGAGTGCTCAAGGGGGGTGAGGCTGTTCGATCCAAATGATAGGGTTCCATTGTTTCTTTCTTCTTGGCTAAGCGAGTGACGGGTGGCATGAAAAATGCTCCTAGGGATGAGATGCAATAATGCTGATGGATGCAAAAGGGGGAAGGCTTCTCTATGCAAATGATTTCCTAGGTTAAGGCAAAGCTAAATGAAAAAACCTAAGGAGGATTGGGTTGGAGATTCTAACTTCAAATATATGTTGCCAAAGCACGAAAGGTCTGCTTTCCTATGTGCAAGCTTGGTGGTGATTGTGTCAACTTAAGGATAGACTGATGATCCTTTAGGAAGAACATGAGATTGACCACTTGTGGATCCCAACCTTTAGCTCAAGGTGATGAGGGATAACAAGTGACAAAGCTGGATTACTGTAGACAAAGCTCTGTCAAAGGGATAACCTTGGTGAGATTGATGGATTTGGAAGATTTTAGGAGTGGCAAACTTTTGGCAAAAGTGACAACAAATTTGAAGGCTTGGATGTGAGGTTTTGATTGCTAGCTAGATGGTTTGATTTTAAATGAGATGGATGAGCTAATAATGCTTAAGGGGATAACCTAAGATGGCTGGCTTTTCTACAAAGATGACTCTAAAGTGAAGCTTATCCAAGAAGATGTGGAGAAACAAGGGTGTCTAATCATAGAAATCATGCCTAGTTGGTAAGGCATAAGCAAGATTAACTCCTAGATGTTGGCTAAATTTGATGTTGCACTCTAACCAGGCCTCTTGAAGTGCTTCATCGGTAGCTTTGTCTTCTGCTTTGTGGATTTTGACAATTCGTGGGCTTGGTGTTATTTCTTTTCTCTTGGCTGAAAGTTCTTGGTATGCTAGAGATGGTTTGAGTTTAACTTTGTGGAACTTCTGTTTGGGTTTGGGTTGCTCTGACATCAATTCCTGACTCTGCTTGGCTTTGAGAGATCTTGGTTGTTTTGCTTCAACTCGTTCAACTTCTGGAATAGGCAGTGACTACGCTAAGTATGCCCTAAGCTAGGATTGACCAAGTTTGGCAAACATTCATTCAACAAATAAAATATCAAGCAATAGATAGAAACAACCAGATAGAAGTTTTTGATTCTCAGAAAGTGATACTTGCACCAAAGAGTGTGTATGTTCTACAAATGTTTCGATCAGTCACCTCAAAAACATTAACATCCTAGATGGTTGTCTATAAGGCTGATAGTTGGTTTAGCTAAGGAGTCCTCGATATAGCCAAGGTACGTGAGGCCCAAATCCGTAGATGAGACCAAAAAGATGTCACACAGCCAAGAGGAGCGGTAACCCACTTCTCCTCTTTCACTTCTCAAGGGTATAAAGTTCCTTAAGGCTTAGCCTGAGTGACAAAATCCTGATCCCAAGAGAGGTGTCTTTTGATTCACCTCTCGATTCTTATACTCCGCCAGAACGCTGGAGTTGAGGTCGTCCAAGGGGTGATGAAATCCCCAAGCAGGCCTCCTAAAAAGAAACAAGGTTTCGGATCCTAATCTTATGCACCCAAGATGGCCTTGAAAGACGACAAGGGGAGAGAAGACTTGGATGACCTTGGGCTAAAAAACACGCTTGTTCTTTTACCAACTGACTCTTATGTGTGCTAATCTAGACTTTGCAAGCACTCATGTTTAAGAGACAATGTTCAATTCCAACTTGAAGCGCCAACAAAAGTAAATTGATCAAAGAATGCAAACAATAAGAAGAGTTAGGGTCAACAAAAGCAAACTCGCGCGCCCAGAGGCCCTCCACGTCAAGTATCGATTAATTTTCTTTAAGGCATTCAAGATTGAGTGTGAGTTTGTTTTAAGCCCAAAACAAAAGTGTGTGAGATTTGATTTCAAGCGCGCGCCCAGAGGCTCTCCATGTCAGTTGTTGTTCAATTTTAGTGCCCAAACTTGAAGTGTGATCGATTTAATCTAGAGTTTTGATCATTTAAGAATTTTGATAAAGTTAAAGCAAACATTCAAAGACCAAGTGAGTGAGTTAGATTGTGGAACATTTAACACCTTTTTCAAGTAGACCCATCCCCATAAATGGCGCTGAGATTGCAACCAATGGTTAATATTTGATGGGCGATTAGAAAAGAGGTGAGTCCAAAGAACTACTCAAATTGATTTTTGCAAATTTGTATTTTAACTTAACAAGGTTTCTTAAATGTCCAAAAATCAAACTTTACCTAGATTGCATGTGGAAAAGAGATTTGTTTTGTTCAATTTTTAGAAGCTCCAAATGAAGTATTTGATATTGCAATGGTTAATTGATCCTTAGAATTCAAGATTGGATTTGTTGTTTTAATCATGCATTCAAGGAAAATTTGATTTTAATCCATGGCATTCAAGAGTGATTTTAGCAACATGCATTCAAAGAAAAGTGGTTAAACATTCAATTGTTTTCTTTTGAGCATTCAAGATTGAGATTTTGTGTGTTGTTTTAAGAACTTTGAAGTGCTTTGTTTTAACCTTAGATCATTCAAGATTGTTTTGGACTCAAAAGTGAAAATGACTCTTTGGACTTTTCTTTTCATTCAAGATTTTGTGTTCTAGTTTGCATGTTTTAAGCCCAAAAATGATATTCCTAGATTGTTTTGATGCATGAAAAACCTAAGAAACATTCAAGATTTTGCAACAAGACATTTGTTTGGAACAAATAACAAAGCTTTTAGGACAATTTTTGGCAAACATTTAGGACTCTTAGTTTTCATGAGATTTTTAAAAGAACTTTAAAATATTTGCAAATGAGGTTCATTTTATCCTTGATTGATGCTTTGAGTTTGATTTAGATTTTAGTGTGCACTTAGTGTTGATTTTGAACCTTTTGAAATGGAAACTTGAAGTTCTTTTTAAATTCTCAAAAATGAAGTGTTCCTAACTTTGCATGAATGCATCTAAAACCTTGATGTTACAAGGATGCAAATGATTGGATTGGTTTAGTTTCACTTGTTAAAATATTTTTTCTTTTTTGCAAATTTTTAATTTTTTAATGGATTTAAGTATGATTTGGGGGTTCATTTTAAGCACTAAAAAGAAGTGTGTATGATTTTGCTTCCTTAAAAAAAAAAATGGCCAAGATCTCCCACAAGAAGAAGAAGAAGAAGTAGATGGAATAAGAAGAATATAGACAAGAAGAGGAAGAAGAATTCCAAGTGCTTTGTCCACCTATAAGCTTGAAAAATTTGCAAATACTATGAGATAGACTATGAGTTCTTTTGTCTTCTTCATGCTCATGTGGACCTACAAAACCAATTTATACAATCCTACCAATCACAAAAACAAGCAAAATTAGCCAAAATCAGCAAATGACATACAAAAATTGACTAAAAAAGATAATGAAGATGACCCATGCGGGGTCCCACCGGGCGTGCCAAAATGTATATGAGCAATGTTAGTATGCTAACAGAAACCAAATTTAAATAAAGCTTCTACAAACTAAACAAAATTCATAAACTTCAAGATAGACTAATATGAGCTCTCAATTGAGAATATGAGCCATTAATGGGCTCTCTCAATGAGAAGCTCTCTTGTTGAGTAGCTTTGTCTAAATAGATAGGATGTATGCTCAAGCTTTATGCTTCAAAAAGTGCTTCAAATGGAGTTGGAATTTGGGTGTGAGTGTATGGTTTTGATGTAAAATGGCTTCTCAAAATGAAATTATGACTTTACTTCATAGATTGTGTTATTTTGCAAAGGAGAAGGATCCAATTTATAGGCAAGAGGCTTGAGGGATTGAGGGCTAAGATGCAAGGATGGGAAAAAGCTCATGGAGGGCTCAGATTGCATGAGAAGAGAGCACATGGATTGTGCTTCCTTATAGCCAATCAAGGAGTGACACATGTCACATGGTGAGAGGATGGAGGAAAGGGGAAGGATGAGTCAACAAAGGAGGCTCAAGGGATAAAATCTTCATAAAGACCCTCATAATGACTTGTAAGAGCAATAAAAGGGCTTGTAAGAGTCATTTATGACCTAGTGGACTTCATAAAGTTTTATGGTTGAGATATTTTGAGGGTGATGAGAGCAATTTCGACTTGGACTTGATTAGGAAGGTTTTAAGCTTGTTTAGGCTTGTGGAAATGATTAGAGGATGGATTAGGATGGTTTAGGATTAGCTTAGGGATAGACAAGTGGATGGCATTTAATGAGGGTGGGTGAAGGAGGAGATATTTGTTAACTTTGGCTTGGGTTAGTAAGTTTTAACCCATGTTTAGGAAATGTGACAAGGTTAGGAGGGGATTAGGATTAGGTTTAAAGACATCTTCTAGAAGAGTCTAGACTTTGGATGAGGATAAAGACTTTCTAGAATAGTCTAGAATTTCCTAGGATGAGGATGAAGACTTTCTAGAAGAGTCTAGAACTTCTTAGGATGAGGATAAATTAGATTTTTAGGAAATAAATAAAGTTTTATTTGTTTCAAGGGTTTGGGTTGAGGAGATATTTATTAAAACTTTTTTAATAAACATGAGGATTAATATTTAATCTTAATTAAATATTTTGAGTTGGGATTAGGGGTAGGAAATGATGGGATTAGCCTTTAATCGAAATTAAAGAAGGATTAGAAGATTTTGGAAGAGGTTATTGGTCATAAAGAAATTGGCCAAGTTTTGGGCAAAAAATAATTTATTTATTTATTTTAGGATTTTTGGTCAATTTATTAATTAAATAATTAATAAATAAGGAAATAATGTTTAAATAAGATTTAAACATTTTTGGGAGGGATTCCTTAATTAAATATTTTTAATTAAGATAAAGGGATTTAATGGCATAAAAATTAATTAATTAATTAAATAATTAATTAATAAATGATGATGTCATCAGGTATTTTTTCAAAAAATAAAAATACTTTATTTTTTAAAAGATTTTTAGGTGTCTACAGTAGGGAGCTATGAAACAACAAGATGTTGTCACAATTGAGGATATTTTAGATTCATTCCCATTGAATCCAAATGTGTTTACTGAGGATGATCTAAATAATATTACATCAGGTACCTCATTACTATGAACTAATCTAATGTTATTGAAAATAAAGGATTGAAAGTACTAAAACTTATGATATTCATGTTACATCAGTTACTACTGACACAAAAATTGAGAAATAGGGCAAGGCTATCATTGTGTTTGCACAATTTACTTGTGTCACAATGGGCTAATTTGATGAGAAAGTTGAAGAAAAAGAGAAAGAGATGGTAGAAGAAGAGAAACCAAAAGAACAAGAGGCCATCTAAGCTCTTATAAAAATTTTGATTGCCAAGATAGCAGAGACATTGACTGTCAGACTTGTACAACAAGTTAAATCTACCAATCAGGAGTTGAGGCAGATAGCTAGATCTAGTGAAAAGGGAAAACAATTGCAAATAAAAATGATATGATAGAAGAGACAATAAGTTTAGATTAGGTAATTACTCTACCTATGTATGATTTAAATAATTTGACATTGGAACATATGCAAGAGTTGAAACCTTTGCTGAGCTACAAGGCAAAGCAAGACCAATTGAGGAGAGAACATAAAAAGAGTCATGTATTACATAAAATCAAAGATATTTTTGTTGATACATTTGGAATCTCTAATGTTAATGAACAACATCTAATTTTAGAATAGTTAGTGCGTATAGTTGATAAAGTTCAAACAAAAGATATTGAGACCAATGACAAATTGATGAAATGGTTTGAGAAGAAATTGTTGGACTAATCGCCTATTAGATTAAATAATTATTTATTCTTTTACTTAAGTTTACTTAGGTTAATGCATTTATTTAATAGTTGTAGTTCATGAGTTGTTGACAACACGAGAGTTTGTTCCTATCTAAGTCATACTTATCCTCTCACCTTGATCGAGGATATTCCACCTTTTGTGGACGTATGCTTAGTTGTCATCCTTATCTTCTAGCACTTTCCAGCTTGTTCTACAAGCTTCCTTGAGGCCTTTATATTTGGGCTCTCTCATTTTATTTTCTCAACTCATAACTCATTTTCAAGGCATATTGTATAGCAATACATTTTTCTTTGTTTGCAATATCTTCTCTTTCAGTCTGTTTAGTTTTTCCAAGCTCCACCTCTTCCTTCTTTGGTTTTCCTTCGATAGGTTATTTGCATGCAGGTGATCGTGGCGAGCTATAAAGTTGGCTTTCATCAACTTCTACATGGTATCAGAGACTCCCTACTGCTTCCTAAGTGAAGGATTTTTGAAGCCACGATTCAGAGACACAAACCCTAGTTTGGTCATGATTTTTTCTTCAATAAGGGGGAAGAGAATTTTTTAGAGCACTTTGGGCATAAACAGACATTGCCATTAAGTTTAGAAGGCCTATTACAGTCAGAATCCATATAAAATTTTTCAATTTTGGAGAAAGTCGCTTCGGGAGGCAAATTTTTTTTACCCAGGCTTACCGTACGGACTATACGGACGATTTCATTCAAATTTTTTTTTTTTAAGGTGCACCACTGTAGTGTAGCCTAGTGGCCATCGCTGTGCCACCACACAGCCCACACACTGCTATAGTCGATTGCACTATCGTGGCAACACTGCAGCCCAGCCGCCGTCGGTGGGCCTCCCTCTAGCCATTGTGGCCCAGTGATGCCTCCAGTCTCCGCCACTCTATTTTGTGCTCCACCAATGTTTCCCACCTCTTCGCCACCCACCAGCACTACTCACAGTCATTGAAAGTTGAATCAGCCTTAGCTCACATGGATTTACATTTTTTAGACAGTTGGCACATACAGTGGTTTGCACTTGCCACGTGGCCCCTGCTACATCACCCACACATGTCAGCCTCCTTCCACATGGATGCCATGTGGCACTGCCATGTAGTACTGCCATGTGGCACACCACATGGCTCTTTTTTTTTTGCTATGATGGCTGTGAGGCCGTCAATTTTAATGCAGTGACTTGCTGATGTCAACACTGAATCAACCTTCCTGCAAGCACTTCAAGGTCCTTTTTGACCTACTTGCAATTTTTTGGCCATAACTTGAGCATATGGAGGTATTTTTTTGATTTGAAAGAAGTGCCAAAAAGCTAGTTCCGAGATAAAGACATTGGTGTAGGTATTTTTAAGTTTTGATGCAGTTTTATGGTTCATTTTTGTAGTCAAAGTCCAAAGTTCTATTTTTCACTCCGACAAGAATATCTTTTGCATCCCATCTCTATTTTTTGAAAACATTATTTTTTTGGAAAGCTAGTTTTATCATCTTTTCAAAAATGCTATCATTTCCTTTAGATTCTACCCCATGCTCTTTCTATCATATTTTTGGCATTTTTTTCTCTATGGTAGATATCTTGGGTGTTCCAGGTCTGAGGATCATTTTCATGGCATGGGATCTTTTGTTTTGGGCTATTCTATCTTTTGTATCAGCTTTTTTTCCTTTCGAATCATTGTAGCTATCATTTGTAAGCATCTTTATACAAACGCACTGAGATAAAGTGCCACTCTTACATTTTGGGTTCATGAACGTTGTTTTGAGATAGTTGTACTAGCACTATTTTATAAAGCACCATGGGGGGGTTAGTTGTTGCCATTTTTTTGCCCTCTTAATTTGTCAGGTGAGTGTCCCTTCCATGACATTAGCCCCATGATGTGTCAGTAACACATGCCTTTATAGGTGTTTGTACCTCTTCAACTCTCTCGTCGTTCTTGGTTCTTTCTACAGAGGATTTTGGCGCATTATTTGAATTGCATGCCATCTCACCCCATTTGTATTAAGGGGGGGTTATTTTATTGTTCTAATGCTTCCTTGGTTTGATGGTTCGATAGTGTGAACTATGTATTCAGTGGTTAATCCTATATACTAGGCAATTGCAGTGGCTAGCTACCTATGTATTTCGGTGAGATGGATCATCTACCATATAGAAATGCTTGGTTCATGTCTTCTTCTTCCATGGATGTTCTTGAGATCAGTAGTTTCTTTCTGATAGAGTTTGTAGCTTCTTCATGCTTCAGTGATACTCTTCATAATCACTTTTTGTTCCTATTTTTTGGGACATTCCTCTAGTTGGAGGCTTCTTTAGTACTTCACTAGGTTTTCTTATTTCTTTTAGGGGGAGGGTTTTTCCCATGAGGTTTTCTCTCTTTCCCCGTTTTTAGATCTTGCATTTCTTTGAATTGTACATGGGTACCTAACATGGCCTCATTGCTGGGACCTATTTTGCATTTCATCTTAGTTGTTGTGAGCTTAAGGCATTCCCCTAAGTTGCACGTGAGGGGGTGTATTAGAGTAAATAATTATTTATTAATTATTTATTCTTTTACTTAAGTTTACTTAGGTTAATGCATTTATTTAATAGTTGTAGTTTATGAGTTGTTGACAACATGAGAGTTTGTTCCTATCTAATTCATACTTATCCTCTCACCTTGATCAAGGATATTCCACCTTTTGCGGATGTATGCTTAATTGTCAACCTTTTCTTTAGAACTTTCTAGCTTGTTCTATAGGCTTCCTTGAGGCCTTTATATTTGGGCTCTCTCATTGTATTTTCTTAACTCATAACTCATTTCCAAGGCATATTGTATAGAAATACATCTTTTTTTGTTTGCAATATCTTCTCTTTTAGTCTATTTAGTTTCTCCAAGTTCCACCTCTTCCTTCTTTGGTTTCCCTTTGACAGGTTATTTGCATACAGGTGATCTTGATGCATTGCTTTCATCAACTTCTACACTGCCAATGTTCCCCTTCAAGATTCGTGACATGGCTTAACCACCTCCTGTGTTCTATAAGTCTAGTGGTTGTATCGAGCATTAACAGGTTGATCTTTTGGTGCAACAAAAACTCTAGCTCGTAACAAGTGGTATTAGAGCTTGGTCATAGGTTTGAATCTTCTCAGATAATGTTGAGGGGGGATTGTTGGACTAACCACCAACATTCCCCTTTGGGATTCGTGACATGGCTTAACCACCTTCTATGTTCTATAAGTCTAGTGGTTGTATCAGGCATTAATAGGTCGATCTTTTGGTGCAACAAAAACTCTAGCTTGTAATAGAAATTTGAGCACAAAGTTTTGGAGAAAGTCTCAAGGGAACTTGCAAATAGGTAAGTGGAGCTTTCTAACCTTACTAGTTAGCTAGAAGAAATTTTGAGAATTATTCATTCTTTATATATGAAACTTTGTGATGTTGAATTCTTCACATTGGAGAATCAACATTCTATTGATTTGTTACAAGTTGATATGAAGGCATGCATAATTCATTGAGCAAGAATGCAAGTTCAAGCTCACCTTCATACAATAAGTTGACATTTAGTCAGTATAGATTAGCTGAGTTAATGGCTAGAGACAGTGGCATAAGGAAAAAAATAATTTCAATTCAATTTATGTTACTACCTCATTTGGAGATAATTCAAATGGAATTATCTATAGCTCAAAATTTATTGAAGAAACATACATATCTTTCAACTGTAGAGAGATTAATTGATCTAGTTGTTGAGCTAGAGATTCATATTCAAGTCATGGTCAACAAGGGAAAGATGGAATAAATGACTTAAAGACATTTTGGCTAGTCATCAAATATTTTTAAATAAGTACAAGCTAACCCCTACAAATCCCAAGCCATGAGCGACAAAAACAAGGGGGAAAGATATAATCAAAAAGGGGAAATATACTCATGAACATCTACAAGGGGGAAGTTAAACCCAAAAGAGAAACAAAGGGGGAGATAACACAAAAAAGAAAGGCAAAAATAAAGAAATAAAATTATCTAATGAGTCAACAAATTTTTTTACAAGACATGTACATAATGTATAGTAGAGATAAGTTTTGAAGACTAAGTTATAGTCTTAGGTGGAGTACTATTTTTGTACTAATAACTCATGACAAAGTTGTTTTTTCCACTAATGTCAAAGGGGGGGATTGTTGATCTCTAAGCCTAAGTTGCATATTAGTTTCTAATACTTAGTCATTTTCAAGGTGGCATTGGTCGGTCATCACTATGACTGAGTCATCCAGAGAAGGTCGAGTTACAAAGGACAAGCAAGTCAAAGGTTTCCAAGCACCCCAGAAGAGACCAAGCAAGCATACAAGCCAAGTATAAGAGTGAAAATCAAGCAAATGGTCAAATCAATTTTTTTTGAGTAAACAAAATATGTTGAGTGTATAGAATCCAAGTGACATCATGAATGTTAGTTATGACTATTCATCAGAATATTCAAATGCTAAGTAAAAGAGTTTTGACATATGACTTTGTAATGGCACAAACACTTATGTAAATAAATCTAGCTAACTTCTACAAGACATTTAAAAATTGTATAGATATCTATGATGGCGATTTTGTATTTTTTCAGATGGCATTAATCCTAAGGAAAGCATATTAACCAATCATAAAATTAGAAGGGTAAACAACAAAAGGATGTAATATGGATCATTGATCAAGATTTAGAACATTCTAGGATTATCTATTTAAGGAGGGTTCTAAAACTAAGATGAGAGAGAGTGATGAATGGACACGTGAATGAGCATGTGTGATTACCATGTATAGTGAAGTGTAAGTGAAGGAGCAAAAAAGGATAGAACAATGCAAGAAAGGCTAAGTCTATTAGATAGAGCAGCCTAGGTAGTGAAGCAAAAAAATAGAGATATCAAGTAAGTGTTGTGACGTGGAGCCTAATCAGACCTAAAGGTTTATTCACTGTGGTTCCCCCTCAAATTATTTTTATAGGGGTTTGGGGGCAGTGCCCCAAGTGTGCTCCCAGTCCCAGTATAAGGTGGGGTCAAGGGGCAACACCCTAGTGGGGGTTTTCAGAAAATGACCTTATATTGTAAAAGGTATCAACTGCTATTTTCCTATTAGATGATTTATTCTAGCCCTAATTTTGTAAGTGACAAAAAACTTGTATAAAATGACTTAGGGTTGGGGATTTCATTATGCATGGTGATATTGTAGCTTCTTGCAGCGGTATTAAGCTGTAAGGGTTTGCAAATTGTAATCACTAGATAATAATAATCTTGGACTTGTTGTTGGTGGACATAGCCTAGGGATTGGGTGAACCACATTAAATCTTTGTGTCTTGTGTTCTCTTATGGGTGATCTATTATTTTATGATATTGGTTATATTTGTATGTAACTATTACTTTTGTCTGTGGCTTAATCCTAACAAGTGGTATTAGAGTGAGATTGTCTTCATTTTTTTTTAGCCACACTGTCATCCTTATTATTTTTAGCTATCCTTTGTAGGAAGGTCTCACGGTTGAGTGGAGTGATGGTAGACGAGGTTAAGCTGAAAGTTGACAAGTTTAATGGGTAGAACTTTCAGTTATGGAAAATGCAAATGGAGGACTATCTTTATGAGAAGGATTTATGGAAGCCATTGGAAGGAAAAGCAAAGAAATATGAAACTATGATAGAGGAGGACTAGCAGACTCTAGATAGAAAGGCACTTGGAAGCATTCGATTATGCTTGGCACCATTGGTGACATCTAACATTAAAAAAGTGAAGACAATGGAAGAGTTGATGCAAACCCTCACAAAATGTATGAAAAACCCTCTGCTTCAAGGTATTTCTCATGAAGCATTTATTTAATATGAAGATGACAGAAGGTGGATCTATTGTAGATCATTTAAATAAGTTTAATATTGTTACTAGTCAATTATCTTTTGTGAATATCAATTTTGATGAAGAAATTAGGGCTCTCTTGATTTTGTGTTCTTTGCTTGAAAGTTGGAATGGCTTGGTAATGGTTGTCAGTAATTCTGTTTCTAGATCTAATACCCTAAAATTTGATGATGTGATTGGTGTTATTCTGAGTGAGGAAACTTATAGGAAAACCTTAGGTGGATCCACATCAAGAAGTGTTAGAAAGGTCAAGGTTGTCGTTGCACCAAAAGATCAACATGTTAATACCCAATACAACCAATAGTGTCATAGAACCATAGGAGGTGGTTAAGCCATGTCTGAACCCTATGAGAGATATTGGCCCACTACCAATAATCTCCTAGTATCACTCATCATGGCTTGTAGGATTCAAGTCCATGACCAAGCTCTGATACTAATTGTTAAAAAGGTCAGGGTTGTCGTTGCACCAAAAGATTGATCTGTTAATGCATGATACAAACAATAGTATTATAGAACCATAGGAGGTGGTTAATCCATATCGTGAACCCTGTGAGGGACAGTAGTTCATTGCCACCATGAAGTACTTTGAATGCACAAAGTAGAGGCAGAATGACATAAAGAGGGAAGTAATTCTACAAATTGTGGGAAGTCAAGAGGAGAACCAAAGGAGAAGAGGTCTCAATCTAGAGGACTGAGAGATTTCTAGTATTGTAGGAAACCAAGGCATAAGAAGAAAGATTTTTGGACTCAAAAGAACAATGAAGGATATAAACCAAATGGTAACAAGGAGACAAATATGGTAAGTAACAAATTCGAAGAGGATGCTTTGATTCTTTCTTTAGAAAGTGTGGATGATTCTTGGGTTTTAGATTTTGGGGCTTCATTTCATGTTACACCCATAGAGGTTATTTTATTGATTATGTCCAAGGGGATTTTGGGCTCATTTATTTGGGGGATAATGAACCTTGTCAGAGTGTTGGAAAGGGAAAAGTTAAGATTAAGTTGTAGAATGAGAATCACTAGCTATTACATGATGTTAGACATGTTCCAAGGTTGAGTAGGAATTTAATTTCAGTAGGGTAACTTGGAGATGAGGGTTGTATAGTTACTTTTAATGATAAAAATAGAAGGTATCATAAGGTTCTCTTGTAATAGAAAAAGGTGTGAAAGTAGGCACATTAAATCTTTGTACAAGTCATATTGTTCCTTCTACTTTGATTGTTTTAGAGAAAAATAAATGTTCAGGAATAGTCGCTGTAGTTGATCAGGGAGAATGAATGATTGTTGTAGATTCTGATACAACACTATGGCACAATAGACTTGGGCACATGAATGAGAAATGTATGAAATTAATTAATTCAAAGAAAGTTTTAATAGATCTAAAATGTGTTAATATGGACTTTTGTGAAAGTTGTGTGTATGGAAAATAAAAAAGAGTTAGTTTTGTGAAGATTGGGAAGGAAAAGAAAAATGAGAAATTAGAGCTTGTCGATACAGATGTATGGGGACTAGCTCAAGTATCTTTCCTTGGTAGCTCTCATTATTATGTTACATTCATTGATGATGCAACTAGAAAAGTATGAGTTTATTTCCTTAGATAGAAATTTGTTGTATTTCAAACTTTGAAGAAATGGAAATGCTTGGTTGAAAATGAGACTAATAAAAGATTAAAATATCTTAGATCTAATAATGGTGGCGAGTATTGCAAAAAATAATTTGAAGATTATTGTGTAGTGCCTACCCCTAGTTTACATTTTCGAGCTACATTTCTGATATCATTGCCAAACTCTTTTAGGCCAATTTATGTTTGATGATTAGTATTATTATTTTAGATATTATCAGATGTTGTTTTACACTCAGTTTATTATATGATGAGATTACTTGGTACTCTATATTTCATGCATGTATGATGATTATTCAATGGTTTTAGATATCGATGATGATTAGTTAGATGGTTTATTATTCCATGTGCTTCTTATGGATACTTACCCCATACTGCATGTGTATGGTGTGCGTGTTGTTTTATTTATGTATGGTGTTTCTGATATGGTTAAGGAAGGGAGTCGTAGTCACCTGCTAGTCGGGATCTACACGATGCACCACTTCCTGCCATTGTCTGTTTAGCTTAGAATATTGTGTTTGTACATGCGTGGATTTTATGCAGGTTGCAGGTACTGGGTATCGACTTCCTTGAATTGTCAGGATGAGCGTACTCTATCGCACTGTCTCAATGGTAAGAGAGGGGAGATAAACTCTTAAGTCCAAATCCTAAACCCTTTAGCCAATTGTCCTAATTGATAATTAGGACAAGTATCTAAGTTAAGCACCCTCTGAATGCATCAAACGATGTAATTTCGTGATTATAACCCTTTTTGTTTGATATGGTATGTATTTTTCTATGATGGGTTTTCGTATGTTGCTTTATGAGTTCTTGTTGTTTTTCTATTAATTAAGTCTAATTAAAAAGATTAATTAATGATTTAATTTAATAGAGAATTATGATGATATCTTTATATTTAATTAATTAATTAATTAAATAAAAGAATTAAAGTTGGAGATTAAAGTTCAAAGATAAATTTAGAACAGGATAATATTTATTTAATTTAATAATAATATATTTGGAGTCATTTTTAAATAAATGCTAAATATTATTATTATTTAAATTAATTAAATATGTTATCAATTAAGTTCTAAAATAAATTAAAAGTTGAAAGATATTAATTTATTAAGAATTCTAGATCGCATGATCTAAACATGAGTTTAAATATAAGAATTAAATTAAAAGATTAAATTATAGAAATTAATAATGTTATTTTAATTTCTTAAAAGTGCACATAAGATTGAAGTAATAAATTAATTAAGAATAGAAGTCAAGTGAAATTTTAAATAAAGTTATTTAATAATTCAACTTAATGTGCATGAAAGTTGAATGCAAAAGAATAAGAAAAGATAATAAAAGTTAATTTGGAGTTAACTGAGTTGTGCAAAGAGTCTTCTCAGGTAAACACACAATTAGTGCCCCGATTTGAGGAGAAATTGCTTATCACAACTTTGGGGGTTCATTTTTGAGATAGAGGAATTTGGACGGGAATTTTTGGGAGACAATTTTTGGAAGCAAATTTCAGAAAGTTGATACCAAGAAAGTTTTCCAGAGGAAGGTTATTAAGAGGAGCGAATTCTTTTACAATTTTTGGAGATTGCATAATAGCATCAGGATCAGGTAGGGTCTTGTGTTTTCGATTATCGATTTATTACACAATTATCCTTTCCTGTCTTCTTCGTGTCTGAGGTTTGTAAATCTGGAATTCTCTGTGATGAATGTTAAAACATTACGATATTGGAATTTATCAGATGCTTGTCAATAAACTTCTGTATACACAAGATTTAAATGGGAAGGGTTGAATCTATACCGAAATTCTAAATTAGAAGATCGATTGGTATTCTTATTAATAACGAAATGGTATTCTTTTGTTTTAAAAATATAAGATATTATATATCAAATAAAAAAAAGAAAAAAATAATAATATAAAAAAAAAAAAAATATATATATATATATAGTGGGGGGGAGGGAATCACCCCGTACCCGCCCCCCACTGTCGGAGGCTGACAGTACCTGCGTCGCAGGTACTGCAACGACAGGTACAGAGTACTTGCCGCGACGGGCTATAAACGTTATTTGAATGAAAAAAAAAAATGAAACTTTGATTTTCGCTTTTGTTTTTTTTTTAATATAATTTTTAATTTATTAAAAACAAATTTTATTATTTAAAATTTTTAATTAATAAAATTATAATATATTTAAATTAATAATAGTTTTAACTTTATTAATATTTAATAAATAAATATTAAATGCATAGACATAGTTGTAAATATTAATTTATTAATTTTGGTATAAAATTAATAAATTAACAATTAATGATTAGATTAAGTTAAGTAAGTAGAACAGGTAATTATTGATTAATTTAATTTAAAATTAGTTTAATTAAGTTAATTAATAATGAATATTATTTGACTAAATAATAGATTTGGATTATTGATTTAATAAAAGTTATTATAGAAAAGGGTTAATCGTAAAGGGTAGTTGTGAAAACCTAGTTACTTGAATTCGACATTAAACTGAAACATAAACCTTACCTTAACTCAAATAATATACTTTCAGATCCAATCTCTGAGACTTTGATGTTGTCTTTGTACTTTGAATTTTTTGGGGTTGGTTTAGCGTTGACCAGTTTAGGTTGTTACCAGAGGTTCGGGGTTGTGAATGTGATGTCATGATGATTTGGTCTCGATCTTTCTTAACCCAACCATGGTAATGTGATAGTATGCTCTATGATGGATGTATTTACTGTTTGTTATTGCTTTCCAGTTTCTTTGTGTGAAGTTGAGGTGTATATATTTGAGATACCTAACTTAACCATTTTTGAGTCTCGATCAGTTATATTTGATAACCATTTCTGAGTCTCGATCAGTTATACTTGTATTACTTTCTGCTTGCTCATTGGAGAACCATTGGATTTTGTGACTTATCATTGATGCCTTCAGTTGCTGATAGAGAACTGTCGCGATTACATGATTACTATTTGATATTATCTGTTGCTCATGAAGAACTGATGTAATTTTGTGGATTATATTTTTATGATGTTTTTCAGTTGCTTGTATAGGACTGAGGTGGTTTTATTATGATTCTTTGATTTATGAGTTCATGAGCTAGGGTAGGTTATCTATGTGTAGAGTCGGGAAGTGGCTTGCAATGGGGGTCGGAGCCCTAAGAGGCTGCCTTGAGAAACCCATTGTAAGTCATTTTTAATAAGTGAAAACATTTACACTAAATGAGAGAAAATGAACCTAACAAGATAATTGTATGTTCTCTCCCATGCCTTGAGTGCTAGTACAGACTAGGATGGGGTAGAGAGAACGCTTGGTTATGAACTTGCATTCCATAGTATGCCTCATCAGTACGAGAGGATACTAGTGGCCGCAGGATCAGTAGGGACCCGGGATTCCTAAGGGATTGCTCGGGTAACTTCTACATGACTTTTGCGATGACACTTTCCCGCTTGCATATTAGGTTTCCTACGTGTCTTGTGGTACCTCTGGGATTTAGATGTCGATCTTTTTAGGAATCCTTGAGTTAGCATACTTATAGGAATTTCTTGGACTTAGAGAGTATTTATGATTATAGGTTTGTCATCCTATTTGGGACTTGAGACTATCTCCTCAGCGCGGTGGGAGTGGACCATTTAGGTTCCACGCGGTCGGGTGGTAGTACTTTTACTCTTACCATTGAGATCCGTTCCGTGGTCACCGTGGCTGGAGTTTTCGTGATTGGCATTTACCTTCACTATGTTCTTGGATTATTATGATGGATGGTTAGATTTTATGATAGATGTTTTATCATTATGGATGTATGGATGTATCATGTATGGTGAATAGTTTCATATATTTTTACTGTACTTTGTATCATGGATTTGAGGATGTTGTGTCTTGGTCTTTACATATGTATATTCTTTTAAGCCTTTCATACCCTGTGACTTGTACAGTGGATGATTGAGCATTCCGAATTAATTTGCCGAGAGGCATTCAGAACAAATGTATATTATGGACATGAGACTTTCTGATTATTCTTTCATATGTATGTGATAGTTGTTAGACTTAGATTTAATTAAATTTAAACATGACTCAACGTCTTGGGATCTTTAAGAAATGTAACTTGCAATGTATGTTTGTCGATGATTACATGTTATTGCTTCCGCTACTATGTGTTGATGTGTATGTCATACTTTCTTACTTAAAAAAAAAAAATGTTTAGCAAACTTAGTGAAACTTTAGGTTAATTCTTTTGGATCCCTTGGCGGGGCGTTACATATTGCTCCACTAATGGTATTCATAGATAAAAAATTATTCCAAGGAATCCACAAGAAAATGGAGTGGTTGAATGCATGAACAAGACAATAATGGAGTGTACAAGGAGCATGAGGTTGCATGTTGGACTACTGGGTTGCCTCTAAACATGTGGGTGGAGGCTATCAATACTGTTGTATATTTGATTAATAGAGGTCCCTATACTCCTTCAGACTATGGTATTCTAGAGAAAGAATGGATTGGGAAGAAGGTGAGTTATTCTTTTTTTAGAACCTTTAGTTGTGGAGCATTTGCACATGTTGATTATGAAAATAGGACCGCGCTGGAAGCTAAGTCAATGAAATGTGTAGTTGTTGGATATGGCATTGATGAATTTGGTTATAGCCTTTGGGATTTTGAAAATTATAAAATTGTAAGAAGCAAGGATGTCATATTCAATGAGAAAGTGTTGTACAAAGATCTGTTGCAACAACATGAGAAGAAAGAAAATGATTATGTAGTGTTGGATGATAATCCAAAAAATGATGTTCTAACAATTCCTCATGGTCTACAACCACCACAACAACAAATACCACACACCCCAATGAATGTTAGATGGCAAACAAGGCTAAGTAGACCTTTAGAAAGATTTTATCCTTCTCTTATTCTATTTTACTTATTGATGTTGGTGAACCAAAATGTTATGATGAAGTTGTGTAGGTCGATACAAAGATTCAGTGGGAGTCTACAATGAAAGAAGAAATGGATTCTTTGCTGAAAAATTAGACATGGGATTTATGTAAGTTGCTTGTAGGTCAAAAGTCTTTACAAAGTAAGTGGGTTTACAGGTTGAAAGAAGATGATGGAGGTAAGAAATGATTTAAAGCCAGGTTAATAGTAAAAATATTTACACGTAAAAAGGACATTGATTTTGATGTGATATTTTTTCTTGTTGTTAAAATGACTTCTTCATACTTTTTAAAGTATTGTAGCTAATGAAGATTTGCATTTGGAGCAACTTGATGTTAAAAAAACCTTTCTTCATGGTGATTTGGATGAAGATATATATGGCACAACCACATGGATTTGAGGTCAAAGGTAAGGAGAACTTAGCATGCAGTTTGCTGAAAAGTTTATATGGCTTGAAGCAAGCACCTCGACAACGGTATCTAAAATTTGATAGCTTTATGCATGAGCATGTATATAGTAGGTATCATTTAGATCACCGTGTTTACTTTAAGAGGTTAAATGATGATAGCTACATTATTTTATGTTTATATGTTGATGATATGCTTCTAGCTGGGTCTAACATGGATTACATTAAAGGGGTTAAAAAAATAATTAGCACATTCATTTTCTATGAAGGACTTGGGGGAAGAAAAGAAAATCCTTGGTATGAAAATTTGTAGAGATAGAAAGAATAGAAAATTGACATTATCTCAAGTTGATTATATTGAGAAGGTGTTGCAATATTTCTCTATGGAGAATGCTAAAGTTATTAGCACACCTTTGCCTAGTCATTTGAAGTTGAATAAGGAGATGTGCCCAAAGACACAAGAAGAGGAGGATAAGATGTCCAAGGTACCTTATGCTTTAGTTGTAGGAAGCATGATGTATGCTATGGTATGTATAAGGCTAGATATTGCACATGCAACCAAAGTTGTTAGTAGGTATATGAGTCATCTAGGAATTGAGCATTAGAATGCAATTAAATGGATTCTCAAATATTTGAGAGGAATATCTAGTAAGTGTTTAAATTTTGGGGGCTCTAATATTGATTTGCAAAGCTATGTTGACTCATATTTGGTAGGGCATATTGATACTAGGTGGAGTACTATAGGTTATGTATTTACTGTTGGTGGGACAACAATGAGTTGGATTTCTGACTTATAGAAGGTTAATACTTTATCCACTACATAGGCAGAGTATGTTATTGCTACTAAGGCTGTTAGGATTTAAGCATAGACATAAATAATAATTACATTGAAATATAAACAATATTAGAAAATAATAGATCAAATAAAAGAGAATACAAGACACCAAGATTTAATGTGGTTCACCCAATCCCTGGGCTACGCCCACCAACAACAAGTCCAATATTATTATGATCTAGTGATTACAACTTGATTACAATCCATAATCCCTTATAGCTCAATACTGCTGCAAGAACCAATTTTTGTATCACACCTTATGAAAATCCCAAACCCTAAGCCTTTTTATACAAGCTTTTTGCCACTTACAAAATTAGGGCTAGAATAATATAAAAATAGTAGTTGAATCCTTTTACAATATTCTGTCATTTTGGCTTTGGGGGCGCTACCCCCCCAAAACCCCATGAGGGTGTTGCCCCTCAACCCCACCCTATACTGTGATAGGGAGCGCACTTGGGCTGTTGCCCTAGGACCCTACAGGGGCGCTACCCCCAAATGCTCATAGAAATAATCTAGAGGGAAACTACATAGAATAAACCTCTGAGTCTGATTAGGCTCCATATCAGAACAATTCAGCACAATCTCCCTCTTGGAGACTGATTAGACTCCACAATAATAACCTCCCCCTTGGAGATTGATCATAGTACTACTAAACTTGTAGCTCCAAATGGAATATATCAAACCACCATGTACTCTACTGTTCTTTTATTCTATTCAATCTAGAAGACCAACTGAAGATGAAGAGGAGGTTAGCTTCTAGCTTGTGTCTACCTTGGTAAACAGATCTACTAGATTATCAGCTATATGTATCTTGTCCAACTTTAACTATCCATTATCTGAAACTGACTAAATGAAATGGTATCACAACTATATGTGTTTTGTCTTTGAATGTAGAGCTGAATTCTTTGAAAGATGAATGACACTTTGGCTATCTATAAACAAATAATTATCTTTTTGAGGATGTCCCAAATCTTCCATGAAGAACTAAAGCCATATCATCTCCTTAGATGCCTTTGTGGCAACAACATACTCTTCCTCTGTAGTGGATAAAACATTAACCTTCTAACCTAGCTCACTATTGCCCCACCAATAATAAATACATAACCTATAGTACTCTACCTGGTATCAATATCCCCTACCAAATCCGAGTCAACATATTCTTGTAAATCAGTAGTAGAGCCCCGAAAGTGTAAACACTTATTGGATGTTCCTCTCAAATATCTAAGAATCCATTTGACTAGAATCCAATGCTCAATTCCTGGATGACTCATATACTTGCTAATGACTCCCACTGCATATGCAATATTTGGCCTTGTACATACCATAACATACATCAAGCTTCCTATAGCTAAAGCTTAGGGTACCATGGACATCTTATCCTCCTTTTCTCATGTCTTGGGATACATCTCCTTAGTCAACTTCAAGTGACCAATTAAAGTTGTGTTGACAGCTTTAGCATTCTCCATAGAGAAACATTGCAACACTTTCTCAACATAATTAGCCTAACATAGCGTCAATTTCCTATTCTTCCTATCTCTACAAATCTTCATACCAAGGATTTGTTTTGCTACCTCCAAATCCTTCATAGCAAATGCATGTGCTAATTGGCATTTTAACCTCTTAATCGGATCCATGTTGGACCGATCTACAAGCATATCATCAACATATAAACATAAAATAATGTAGCTATCATCATCCAACCTCTTAAAGTAAACATAATGATACAAATGATACCTACTATATCCATGCTCGTGCATAACCTTGTCAAATTTTAGATACCATTGTTGAGGTGCTTGCTTCAAGCCATATAAAAATTTCTTCAATCTACACACTAAGTTCTCCTTACCTTTGACCTCAAATCCCTGTGGTTGTGCCATATATATCTCTTCATCCAAATTATCATGAAGGAAGGTTGTTTTAGCATCAAGCTGCTCCAAATGCAAATCTTTAATGGTCACAATACTTAAAATAGTGCAAATAGAAGTCATTTTAACAACACGAAAAAATATCTCATCAAAATCAAGGCCCTTTTTCTATACAAATCCTTTTACCACTAACCTGGCTTTAAACCTTTTCTTACCTCCATCCTCTTCTTTTAACCTATAAACTCACTTATTTTGTAAAGCCTTTTTACTTGTAGGCAACTTGCATAAATCCCATATCTTATTTTTCAACAAAGAGTCAATTTCTTCTTTCATTGCAGACCCTCATTGAATCTTTGTAACCACCTATACAACTTCATCATAACATTCAGGTTCACCAAAATCTATTAGTAAAATAGAGTACAAAGGAGAAAATATTTATGGAGGTCTATTTAGCCTTGTTGACCGTCTAATATTCACTAGGGTGTGTGGTATTTGTTGTTGCAAATCATGAGGAATTGCTGGAACATCAACTTTTTGAGTATCATCCAACACCACATAATCATCTTGTTTCTTCTCATGTTGCTGCAATAGATCTTAGTACAACACTTTCTCATTGAATATGACATCCCTACTTAGAATTTTATGATTTTCAAAATCCTAAAGCCTATAACCAAATTCATTAATGCCATATCCAAAAATTACACATTTCTTTGACTTAGCTTCCAGCTTGGTTCTATTTTCAGAATCTATATGAGCAAATGCTTCACAATTGAAGGTTTTGAGAAAAGAATAACTCACCTTCTGACTAGTCCATGCTTCCTTTGGAATACCATAGCCCAAAGGAGTAGAGGGACCTCTATTAATCAAATATACAACAATATTGATAGCCTCCACCCACATGTTTAAGGGCAACCCAACATGTAACCTCATGCTCCTCGCACACTCCATTATAGTCCTATTCATGCGTTTAGCCATTCCACTTTCCTATGGAGTCCTTGGAACAATTTTTTGTCTACGAATACCATTAGTGAAGAAATAATCTTTGAATTCATGACTACAATACTCACCAGCATTGTTAGATTTGATACATTTTAATTTCTTTCCAATCTCATTTTCAACCAAGCATTTCCATTTCTTAAAAGTTTGAAATACATCGGATTTTTGTCTAAGGAAATATACCCATACTTTTCTAGTTGCATCATCAATAAATGTAACATGATAATAAGAGCCACCAAGGGAAGATACCTAAGCTGGTCCCCATACATCTATATGCACACGCTTTAATTTTTCACATTTATTTTCCTTCCCAATCTTCACAAAAGTCACTCTCTTTTGTTTTCCATACACCAACTTTCACATAAACCCATATTAACACATTTCAAGCCTGGTAAAACTTTCTTTGAATTAAGTACTTTCATACCTTTCTCACTCATGTGCCCAAGTCTATTGTGCCACAACATTGTATCAGAATCTACAACATCTATTTGTTCTCCCTGCTCAACTGCAACAATTGTTCCTAAACATTTTTTTTTTTTGAAACAATCAAAGTAGAAGGAACAATATGACTTGTACAAAGGCATAGGGTGGCTACTTTCACACCTTTTGCTACTACAAGGGAACCTTTTGAAACATTCCAATTTTTATCATTAAAAGTAACTACACAACCCTCATCACCAAGTTGCCCTACTGAAATTAAATTCTTACTCAACCTTGGAACATGTCTTACCTCATGTAGTAGTCACAGTTCATGTTTTTCAGAGTCACCATTTTTATTCTTTATCTTTGGTTCACTCTTGTTTTCATGTTTTTGGTTTGAACCATTGGTTCTGTCAAGTGTCAAACCCAAAAATGAAGTTGTACTAACATTGTCATATTTACCCAACTTTGTTTTTGGCAAATCCTTCCCTCAAGCTAAATTGTTGACCAAGTCCTCATATTTAGCCAACCTTAACCAAACTGATTTATTCCAAAGCACCATCTTATCAAGGTTTGGAAGGTTTCTTGGTAGAATTTGTGAGTCTCCTTGTACTCCTTGAACCTTTCACACCCCTTGTACCAAGTTCAAAGAACACTAAGTTACATTGAACCATTTGTACCAAAGGAACTAATTCATGAGTTCAATGCATCATTTGTTCCTCAAAGAAAAGTCCCTTGGTGAGCCCATTAACATGCTGCATATGCACATGACATATAAGACACACAACACCTGGTTGCCTTGTCATGTATGACATGGTCGTGGGTGACATCATGATTTAAAAGGTAAGTACAAGTAATTAATGTTGAAGTAAGATCACCATCAATGATCATGCCAGAGCTTTGATTTAAAGGTGTAGAAATAAAGATTTGGCACATGTAAAGAGAGGTAATTATTTGAAGTACTTACCTCCCATTTTAATGTCAGTACCTAATTTGTCCTATCATCTTTCCTTCACAACATGCTGAAATTATTTCTGTCCTCTGCACAATTAATGACCATTTCCTCTTTTTTGAGATGCATCAAAAGGGAAGTTCTCCTTTAATAAGAAAACATTAAGTTTCTTTTTGTTATTCAAGACAAGAAATCACAGGAAAAATGGAGAAAACAAGCTTTCTTCCATAGTTGGAATGGTCGTCGCTCTTCAAGTAATCCTTTCATTTTTTGGTTATTTTTCTCCTGCTTGTTGAGTGAATCATATTTGTGGTTATTTCTTTGGTTTTGAATTCAAAGTAAAGCTCCTAAATCATGAATTCTACACTACATCTATTTGGAAACACTCATAGTTTGCAATGTAGGTCCCCCATAATAGCTGATATAGACTTGTTAGGAGTTGATTTGGGAAGTTTTTCTAAAAGACTATGTGAAAGACTGGCTAAACCTTTCTCTACTAAAGTGTTAGACACAAACCTCCTCATGGCCTCCACTTTTCTGCCAACTTATCCCTATTCAAAATTGATTCAAGAGTGCATAGATAAGTACAATGTGTCTAGAGGAAATATATTGAAGAAAGATGGAAGTATTTTGTTGAATATCAATAGGGAGATTGTATCTAGCTTGTTTCACCTAGAAGAACAACAATTTGCTGACCTTACCCTAGCTTTGTCTGCGACTAGATTTTCTAAGAAAGAAAGTGATTATAGGAATGTCATAGCAAAAATTTGGAGTAAGTCCTTCTATAAAGGTGGTTCTAGGTTACCCAAAAATTTGAAGAAGAGCCTAATGACTACTCATGTTCAAGACATAATGGTTCTTTTACATAGGATTTTTGGGTCTCCTAATGTCTTTGTTTTTGAAGATTGGATGTATTTCTATATTCATATTGTGTTAAAAGGTTCACAATTTCTAGACTAGGCAGAACTTGTTGGAAATATAAGAGGAATAACTAAGAGGGGAGGGGTGAATCAGTTACTACTAAAATAAATCCCAGATCCCTTAGATGTCAATACAAAAATACAATCTAAAAATTGAATACTACTGATGCTTGGTAAATACACGTAAAATGCTGTAACTTGATAAGTACTCATTATACTCGATAAATGCTTAACATACAAAATTTAAATGTTATCTGTGATTACCATTACTTTAACTTAGTTGCAAAAACATAAAATAAAATAGCATGAACACATTTTAAACTAGGATTTAATGTGGAAACCCAATTTGGAAAAAACCACCAATTGCAACTAGTTACTATTTTCACTCTTTTGAAGTCAGCCCTGTTAGGATCCAACCCTGTTAAAGGTTACAAAACACACTGTTAGGTGTGACCATGTTAAAGGATTTAATCACCCTATTAGGAGTGGCCTTGTTAGAGGTCTGAAGACAATTTAATAGAACTACCACCTTGTTAGAGGATTTGTAAATAACTATTGAGCTAACTCTGTTAAGAGATTTAGATCACTACTACAATGGTTAGAGAGTAACAATTAGATGACCTGACTTGAATGCAACTAATTTTCTAATTATAGATCTATATTTTGGCTTGTACTTGATCCTTCCTGATCGAATATAGCTTTTTTTCTCCACAAGGATATTCTTCTTATCCTTCAAATTCGCTTCCTTTCTTCATCATTAAATCTTGAATACATTCATTTCACACTTGCACACTTTCAAATTCCCAACTTGACCTTATACTTATATCTTTCATATTGTTAAGTTGGCTCATATACAATTTAGAATAACTAATATTCATCACCTTAGTCAGCTAGAACCAATAGATAAATCAATTAAGCTTAATATGCCAAAATAAAAAAATCCTTCATTAGTTGACCCAACTTGGTAGACACTAAATTAGAAGCAATTTTCTATGTTAACTGTTGTCATAGAGGTTTGCACCCTTGTCCAAAGTCTTGTTGTCATAGAGGTTTGCACCCTTGTCCAAAGTCTTACCTAAGGACTGTATATGAGCAATGTTAGTATGCTAATAGAAACCAAATTTAAATAAAGCTTCTACAAACTAAACAAAATTCATAAACTTCAAGATAGACTAAGATGAACTCTCAATTGAGAATATGAGCCATTAATGGACTCTCTCAATAAGAAGCTCTCTTGTTGAGTAGCTTTATCTAAATGGATAGGATGTATGCTCAATATGCTTCCAAAGGCTTCAATGGATGATTGTGGATTTTTAGTGTGGATAGATGGCTTTAGTATGGATTTGGCTCTCAAAATAGCATTATAACTTTACTTCATGGATTGTGTTATTTTGCAAAGGGGAAGGATCCAATTTATAGGCAAGAGGCTTGAGGGATTGAGGGCTAAGATGCAAGGATGGGAAAAAGCTCATGGAGGGCTTAGATTGCATGAGAGGAGAGCACATGGATTGTGCTTTCTTATAGCCAATCAAGGAGTGACACATGTCACATGGTGAGAGGATGGAGGAAAGGGGAAGGATGAGTCAACAAAGGAGGCTCAAGGGATAAAATCTTCATAAAGACCCTCATAAGTGCTTTGTAAGAACATTTATGACTTTGTGGGTTTTATAAAGTTTTGTGGTTGAAGATATTTGTGAGAGATACCATGAAATTCGAATTTGAGGGTTTAGGGAGGTTTTAAGCTTGCTTAGAGTTGTAAAAATGATTAGAGGAAGGGTTAGAGATGGCTTAGGACTAGGCAAGTGGATGGCAAGTGGATTGCAATTAATGAGGGTGGGTGGAGGAAATATTTGTTAACTTTGGCTTGAGTTAGCAAGTCTTAACCCATGTTTAGGGAATGTGACAAGGTTAGGAGGGGATTAGGATTAGGTTTAAAGACATCTTCTAGAAGAGTCTAGACTTTGGATGAGGATGAAGACTTTCTAGAAGAGTCTAGAACTTCCTAGGATAAGATTTTATGAAATAAATAAAGTTTTATTTATTTCAAGGGTTTGGGTTGAGGAGATATTTATTAAAATATTTTTAATAAACATGAGGATTAATATTTAATCTTGATTAAATATTTTGAGTTGGGATTAGGGGTAGGAAATGATGAGATTAGCCTTTAATCGAAATTAAAGAAGGATTAGAAGATTTTGGAAGAGGTTATTGGTCTTAAGGAAATTGGCCAACTTTTGGGAAAAAAATAAATAAATAATTTATTTTGGGATTTTTGGTCAATTTATTAATTAAATAATTAATAAATAAGGAAATAATGTTTAAATAAGATTTAAACATTTTTGGGAGGGATTTCTTAATTAAATATTTTTAATTAAGATAAAGGGATTTAATGGCATAAAAATAAATAAATAAATTAAATAATTAATTAATTAATAAATGATGATGTCATCAAGAATTTTTTAGAAAATAAAAATACTTTATTTTCTAAAGGTTTTTTAGGTGTCTACAAGGACAACCTTGTGAAACATGGAAACAACCTCCAAGCTGTGGGACTTGAATTGTGAGGTTGAATCTCCGGAGAAGGCCAGCTTCCTCTTACTATCAGGGTGCACCTAACTACTCTTGGAGAGGAAAAGGGAGAAGGAATGCATGAAAAGAAAATCTACCTATTCTAACCTAAGGGGGTGATGCACCAAAATAGAGTGTTCAAACCAATCTCTGCCCATACATGCACTATTGAACCATCATGACACCAAAAGATATACACATTCAGACTTGCTTTAATCTAACAACTACATGCAGATTAGAAAATCTAGATGAATGACACAAGGAAAGAGAAGATTCACTTATATATCATTCATAGGCTAGAAGAGATACAGTCATGCAGATTGCAGATATCCACAAAACACCAATGAGAGGCAAATAGTTCTTGCACTTTACATCAATGGCTAAAGGAGATAAGGTAGAATGCCATACAGTTCAGATGCAAAGGGAATTTACACATGAAATTGCAGAGCAATACCAGAGAAATCAGAGAAGGTCTGACCTTGACAAAATTTACAAAATCTGCCCTTATAGTTCAGGCATAACTGAGATTTCCTCTTACTGAAGTTACTTCTCAACTATTGCCATTAAGTCCTACAGAGAATAATCATGGGGATCCATATGCAATGATATCTGATCTTTGTTGGAACAGGGCCCTGAGAAGACAGAAATGATACCATTAAATCACTCTAACTAGGTAGATGGATCGGATCAGAGATGGTGGAGTGTTTCTCATGTTTAGCATTCATTCGAGGGTGGTTGGAAATCATCACTAAGATCAAATTGTGTAAAACCTCAATTTCCCCTATTTTTGGCTTGTGAATCAACAGGGTTAGCAAGTCAACATAACCCCAGCACCCAAATGATCCACGTGGACCAATGATCTTTTATCTTTCTACCACCTCGCAAGGTCTTCCTAAGTTTGACCACATCCCTCTACTAATTGCGCCAACTCCTCAAACTCTAACTGTGATGGTCATAGGAAATCGTGACCTTAACCACACTGCCTTCATGTTAATACCTTGGCTGGGCCCACTGGGACACGTGTCCCTCAGGTGTTTTCCCACATTGCTTAACTTCCTAGCACTTCCATATTGCGGGGATGCCCTAATCATTGATCTCTGCAAGATCAACGATCATGAAAGATCTTCTGTATTTTGTGCTTGTCCTTCAAGATTTTGGGGCCCATGAAACACTCGGCAGCTGACTTAGCCTAACTTGGCCCCATCTAGCATCACCTTGGCACACAACTGGCACCACCTGGCACCACCCTACAGCTTATGAAACTAGTCTAGCCCCATAGGGACACACGGAAACAAGGCACTTGCCCACATTTCTTAAAGTCCTCACATCTTGATCTTGTGGGCATGTTCCAGCCATGGATTAGATCACATCGGACGGTGGAAGGAACAACTGAGAACAGGGGATGCCATGGGACACGTGTCATAAAGGGGCATGCCCGCATTGTTTAAAGACTTTGCAACTCCATCTTGCAGGTGTGCGCCAGCCGTGGATCTCAAAAGATCTGACGATGATCATAACACGTACTTCTGAACCTTTGCGAACATCTGTCGTGACATCATCCAGATATGCATCACCAAGGTGCTTCCCTGCATTGTCAAAAAGTCTGACAAAGATCAGAATGCGAGAAAGTGGGCACCAATAGGATCACCAACTCAACCAGCCACCCTGTCCAGTGGCCCACAAGAAGGACATGGACCCTCCTACCATGCGTCACTAAGGGGCTTTCCTGCAATGTTTAAAGGTCATGCATTTTCAAAATGTGAGGAAGCGCCCACCATAGATTTAGGCAAGATCTAATGGCATAGAAAGTTGCAGGCCGACGAAAAAAATAGGCAATACACTAAGGTTTTAATCGTTTGATTTTTGTATTTCTCAAGAAATTAAATAACATTAAATCTAGGAACTAGCCATTGGGTGGGGTCAAGCATTTGAATTCAAACTTTTGGCAGGGGCACAATAATAGGCAACATTAACTAACAAAAGCTCAGTTAATACTGCACACTTGCAAAGATCCTTTGGCAACCAAGTCAGCTCGGTTAACACTGGTTCCATCCAACTTTTCTTCATTAACCGAGTGAGCTTGATTAACATTCATCTTCTACAGACTTTCCTTTGATGCCCGAGTGAACTTGATAGACACTGCCTTTTGAACTAGGCAACCATAGGAATGCTCAGTAGACACAGAATTTGTTTTTCATTTCCTAAGTGAGCTCGGCATATATTGACTGATATGACATTTGTGTAACATCAAAGACAATACACAATTAATCAATTGTATCCAACAATCTCCCTATTTGAAATTGATGGCAACACAACATGTCATAACATAATGAAATTTTGGATTTAATTCTTGAGAACTCCCTTTGTCAGTATGAGCTCTTCCTTTCACTGGATTCTATCTCTGTCTGCAACAACTTTTGCCAAGTTCATTCATAGAACTTTCTCCCTCTTATAGAAAACTTCTCCTTCTTTGGAATGAAAAAAAAATTCTATGAGATATGAAAATAAACTTCTCCCTCTCTGATAATACATGCCAAAGACAACTCTATTAATATCAATGTACCTCAAGTACTAATTCATTTGCAATATGCCCTTGTCAATTCTACACCAATTGATTGATCTTCAACTTAGCTCTTGTTGATGTTTCACTAAGCTTTACTTAGTGAGCTTTAGATAGGGGAATGACCCCTAGCTTACCTCTTAGATATAGAAATGCATCCTTAGGTAATGGCTTGGTGAATATGCCTACAATTTGTTCTTTTGTATTTACATATTCCAATCTGACTTCTTCATCCTACACCAACTCTCTTAAGAAGTGACATTTTATAGAAATGTGCTTTGTTTTGGTATGCATCACTGGATTCTTTGAAATGTTGATTGGACTGGTGTTATCATAGTATATGACTATTAGATCCTTGATCTCTATCCTCATTGCTTCCAACAATTGTTTGAACCAAACAATGTTAGAACAATTAATTGCTACTACCACATAGTCTGCCTCTACTATGGAGTGAGAGATGATATTTTGTTTCTTGCTTGTCCAAGACACTAGTCTTTTACCAAGAAAGAATGCTCCACCACTAGTGCTTTTCCTATCATCAAGACTTCCTACCCAATCAGCATCAGTAAATACCTTCAAGTCCAAATTGCCTCCAAGTTTGTACCATAAGCCATAGTCTTCAGTACCTTTCAGATATCTCACGATTCTCTTGATTTTCATCATGTGATTTTCTCTAAGATTTGCTGAGAATCTTGCCACCATTCCAACTACTAGAGCAATATTAGGCCTTGTATGTACTACATATTGCAATTTTTCAATCACTGATCTATATGTGGTCTGATCTACTTCTTTGGAATCATCATTCTTGGAAAATTTAAGTCCAATAGATATAGGGGTTCCAACTGGTCTTGAATCTTCCATTCCAAACTTCTTCAGTATCTCCTTGATATACTTGGATTAAGTGATGTAGATACCATTTTTGTTCAGATGTATCTGTAACCAACAAATTTTTTTATCTCACCAAACATGGACATCTCAAATTCTTTTCTCATTTCTTCTGAAAATGCTTTGCACAAGTCATCATTTTCTATGAATAATGTATCATCAAAAAATATTTCTACCAACACAATCTTCTTGTCTGGTCCTTCTTTGCTATACAGACTACTGTTATCATATGTTCTTTGAAAGCCAATCTATACCAAGTAATTATGAAGTCTTTCATACCAAGCTCTAGGAGCTTGCTTGAGACCATATAATGCTTTGTGTAACTTGCAAACCATGTCTCTTTTTCTAGGATCTACAAAACCTTTTGGTTTTTCAACATAGACTTCCTCATTAGGAATTCTATTCAAGAATGTAGATTTAACATCCATTTGATACACTTTAAATCCTTTGTGTCTGCATAAGCTTGTACAGTTCTAACACCTTCTACTCTTTCTATAGGAGCAAAAGTCTCACCATAATCAATACCTTTTTCTTAAGAATAACCTTTACATACCAACCTTGCCTTATTTCTTGAAACTTTTCCATCTTCATTCAGCTTATTTTCAAATATCCACTTTGTGCCAATTATATTTTTATCCTTGGGTCTAGGAACAAGAGTCCAAGTTTTGTTCTTTTTTATTTGTTCTATCTCTTCATTCATTGCTTCAATCCAACTTTCATTATCCAGAGCATCTTTACCATTTCTAGGTTCAAATTCAGCAAGTAAACATATACCTTTTAATTTTCTTCTTCTCATTATTCCATCAGATTTGTCTCCAATGATCTGATCAGGTGCATGATGCCTTCTGCCATATCTTGCTAACATAGGTTCTTTGGCTTTTGAATTAGTTCCATTGTCTTCATTATGAACTTTAGTTTCAAGCTCAGGTCTTTCTATCTGTGACTCAGGTCTATTAGACTTGATTTGAACTAGCTTGGTAACCTCTGATTGTGACTTGAGTCCTTCAGACTATGACTTAGTTACTGTTGGAGATTTTGGGGACTCAGGAGATGGAGCCTCCTTTCTTTTAGATAGGTTTGTTAGGGTATTAGGTTCATAGTAAATGAATCTTTTGTAATCCTCTAGCTCCTTGTTTCTTTCTTCTTCACTCTTTTCTACAAATTTATCAATTCTAACATGTGCACTTTCTTTTATTTTATGAGTAGACAAGTTCAAAAATTTGTGTGCTTTACTTCTACAAGAGTATCCTAGAAATATGCCTTCATCACCTTTTACATCAAATTTTCCTTTTCTAGAATCTTTCAAGATATAACATTTGCTACTAAATACTTTCAAGTAACTTATATTAGGTTTGTAGCCATACCATAGTTGATAAGAAGTTTTGTTTGAATCTTTCTTCAACTATACTCTGTTCAAGGTATGAACTATAGTGCTGATAGCTTCCTTCTAGTATTTGAGAGCAACATTCTTTTCAATCATTAGGGTTCTTGCACAATTCATGATAGATCTATTTCTTCTTTCAGCTATACCATTCTTCTGTGGTGTACTAGGGGTTGATACTTGTCTTTTAATGCATAAATTATTGAATTAATTAGAGATGAATTTACCACCTTTGTTTGATCTTAAACATTTCAACGTCTTTCTGGTTTTTTTTTCTACTCTTGCCAGATACCACTTGAACTTTTGAAAAGCTTCTAATTTTTTCTTTTAGATACATTATAGTCATCATTCTAGAATAGTCATCAACAAAAATAATGAAAATTTTTTCTCCAATGTAACTCTCTATTCTAATAGGTCCACATAAGTCTATATGAACAATTTCTAAGATTTCTTCTAACTGATAGTTTTTTCTTTTGAAACTAGTCTTTTCTATTTTACCAATTTAGCAATTCTTGCATAAACTCATATTAGGCTTCTTTAAACTAGGAATACCTCTTATTCTTCTATATTTTCTTATCTTAACTAGATTATCAAATTTTACATAACATACCCTTTTGTGCCATAATTAACTTTCTTCTACTTGAGCAATAAAACATGAACAATCACTGAGATCAAGATAAAATAGATTACCTTTTGTTTGCTTGCCAGATCCAACCAGATTTCCTTTTCCATCCAGTGGTTTGGCCTGTCCATTCATGAATTCTACCTTGAATCCAATGTTATTCAACTGTGCCACACTCAGTAGATTATGCTTTAGTCCTTCAACCCAATAAGCATTGTCACATACAAGTTTTTTAGTCAATGAGATACATCCTTTTCCTTTTATGTTACAAAGTTCATTGTTTCCAAATCTCACACTACCTCCATCATAATGTTCCATGTGCTCAAATTTTGTTTTATCTCCAGTCATATTATGTGAACATACACTACCAATAATCCATATATCATTTTTTCTAACATGAGAGATAAGTGCCATCTTATCTTCTTCATCATCAAATTCATCTTTTACAATAATATAGACCACTTCATCTTCACTGTTATCAGAATCTTTAGCTATAAAACAAGATTTCTTACCTTTGTCCTTATAGTTCTTGTATTTCTTGGAATCCTTCTTACCTTTGTGCCTACTTATTTTCTTTTCATCTTTGATTTCTTTATTTGGACACCTTGCAGCAATGTGACCAATTTCTTCACAAGAAAAGTAGATTAGAGGAACTTTACCTTTATACTTTCCTCTACCTTTGGAATACTTCCTTGCAAGTAGGGCTTCAAAAACTTCAAGATCACTATCTAAACTTTCTTTTTATTCTTTTTCTTCACTTCCTAATTGACTAGGCTTTGATTTCTTACCCTTTTCTTTGAGCAAGAGTTTAGCTTTAAAAGTAGACTGAATAACCTTTGAACTAGGAAAATAGTTATCAAAGTTATCTAACTCAAAAGAAGTCAACCTTCCAACTAGATCATCCAAGGATATTTTATTATTTAGATCACATCTCATTTCTTGAATAGTAGATACTCTAATTGTATAAATAGGAAGAAGAGTTCTAAGTACCTTGCTTACAACTATTTTCTCTTCAATGTTTCCTCCAAATGCTTTGATTGCACTTACACTTGCTTTGATCCTTTCCACATATTTCACAATATTCCCCATCTTCTCTCATTTTCATTTGATCAAAATAACCTCTTAGAATTTCATCTTTGGCTCTTCTTACATTGTCATATCCTCCATATATGTCTTTTAGTTTGATCCACATATGATGAGCTGTCTTGTAGTCTTTGACTTTATCAAATTCAACATAACTAAGAGTAGATACAATATCAATCATCATGATGTTATGATTCTTCTTTTCAGCAATGTCTTCAATTGATAATGTTCCAGTGGGAGTCTTGTATTTAGTATCAAGATATTTGCAACCTAAATCACTAATGGTAGCCAAGTGTAACCTCATAAGTCCTTGCCATGGTGCAAAATTGTCTCTATTCAGCTTGGGGATTTCTCTTCTGTAAGACATCCTGATCTTTAGCTTAGGTCTTTGAAACCTTCTCTGTAAGCACCAAAAGCTCTGATACCAATTGTTAGAAATATAAGAGGAGTAACTAAGAGGGAAGGGGTGAATCAATTACTACTAAAATAAATTCCAGATCCCTTAGATGTCAATACAAAAATACAATCTGAAAATTGAATACTGCTGATGCTCGGTAAACACACAAAATGTTGTAACTCCATAAGTACTAATTATACTCAGTAAATGTTTAACATGCAAAATTTAGATGTTATCTATGATTACCATTACTTTAGCTTAGTTGCAAACACATAAAAGAAAATAGCATGAACACATTTGACAACAGAATTAATGTGGAAACCAAATTTTGAAAAAACCACCAATTGTAACTAGTTACTATTTTTACTCTTTTGAAATGAGCCCTATTAGGAGCTAACCCTATTAAATGTTACAAAACACACGGTTAGGGGTGACCCTATCAAAGGATTTAATCACCCTATTGTTAGGAGTGGCCTTGTTAGAGGTCTTAAGACAATTCAATAGAACTAGTACCTTGTTAGAGGATTTGCAAATAGCTGTTAAGCTAACTCTATTAAGAGATTTAGATCACTACTACAATGGTTAGAGAGTAACAATGAGATGATCTGATTTGAATGCAATTGATTTTTTGATTGCAGATCTCTGTTCTGGCTTGTACTTGATCTTCCTAATCGAATATAGCTTTTCTGTCTGACAAGGATATTATGCTTATCCTTCAAATTCACTTCCTTTCTTCATCATTAAATCTTGAATACATTCATTTCACACTTGCACACTTTCAAATTCACAACTTGATCTTATACTTATATCTTTCATATTGTCAATTTGACTCATATACAACTTAGAATAACTAATATTCATCACCGTAGTTAGCTAGAACCAATAGATAAATAAATTAAGCTTAATATGCCAAAATAAGAAAATCCTTCATTAGTTGACCCAACTCGGTAGACACTAACTCAGAAATAATTTCTTGTGTTAACAGAAGCTCTGTTAACACTGTAAACTTGCAAAGATCCTTTGGAAACTAAGTGAGTTTGGTTAACACTGGTTCCATCAAACTTTTCTTCATTAACTGAGTGAACTTGGTTAACACTCATCTTTTGCAGAATTTCCTTTGACGCCCAAGTGAACTCGATAGACACTACCTTCTAAACTAGGCAACCACAAGAACACTCGATAGACACAGAAAACTATCTTCACTACTCGAGTGAGCTTGACATATACTAACTGATAATGATATGAAATTTGTGTAACATCAACGACAATACATAATTAATCAATTGTATCCAACAAGAATTAATAGCTAGCTCTCTTATAGATTAGTTGAAAGGTGCTTTGAATATGAAAAAGGACTTTTTCATGTCATCCTATTTAATGTATATGCTAGCTACCACTCAGGATTTGCAATATTTTTCACATGAACCCTAGACTAAGAGTATCACCATATATAACTATTGTCTGTCATTGCACAAGGACAAAGTCTTGGAAGACTTTAGGAAGGTTCATGATGTCTTTTCTAGAAGATTATGTTTTGACATAAAAAGCTCCCTGCAACACAAATTATCACCTGAGTCTCAAAGGCTCATCCAATCTTTTGGTAGCTGATACATCCAATTCCCAAAGTTTACTTATATGAGAGTAGGAGGTTTTGATGAGGAACCTATACATCTTCCCTGATTTGCCCATGATTATTTCATCTTGATAGAAGTAACATGACAATTGGTCACTGTGATAAATTCTTAGCCAAAGAGGCTTGTGACATCATTTTTGCACTTATGCTAGGTAAATTGACATGTGGAAGCACATAAGATGCAAAATGTATAAGTTCTAATTTGGTTAAATCTGGCTTTAGTTCCTATCAAGCTAGGCCAGGTTTTGATAGAAAAGGAATTATTCATAGCCTATTTGACACCCATGCAAGGACTATACATGTACCCACTGTGGAAGATTTTTGGAAGATTGTATTGATGAGTTTGAGGTGAAGAGAAGGGGGTTATCCAGGCTCACCATTTCACAAATCCACCTTTTTCAATTGAATTTGGGTATAGATATTATAGACATAGAAGAAGATAGGATGGGCATCCCAATTCCCCAAGAAATTGAACTAGTTAATTTTATTGTAGATTGGAATTATAAAGAAGTTAATAATCTTGAAAGAACAACATTTTATTAAAAAGAAAAAGTTTTGGTTGAAAATGAAAAAAGATACACATGCTAATGTCTAGCTTGATCCTATTTCTAATGTTGGTCTTACAATTGTAGGTAGCAGAAGGTTGTTAAGGATCTCTGAGAAAAGGATTCATAATCTCCCTCTTGTGCAGAAAACTTGTTCCAAAAAGAAAACTAAAATGTCAGTGCCAGTAAGTTTTCATCAAGCAATATAGGTTGATGGAAAACAAGACAAAGACCAAGGTGGAGAGCTCATTGATAATAGCCAAAGAGTTCAAATGAATGTGGGTTCATCTCCTCCAAGGATGCGAATTGTAGACTCCCCAGAAAAGGCTACTGAATTGTAATGGGATGCTATCACTCCTAACTGGCTTGTGGCTTTTGTGAATAGAAAAAGGAGTCTAGTTCTGGTCTCCTTCCTAGTTGATGATATCATGAGGAGATATACTAACAAGGCTCCCAATCCCAAAAGGACCAAAAGCACAGCCAGGATAACCTTTGACAGTGCTACTGGGAAAAGCATCGCTAAAGCAACCACTTACAACAAAAAATAGGGAGTTGACAAGTTGGACCTGAGCAACTTTGAAATCATGCGCATGGACTTAGGGGTAATGAACCATGAAAAAAAAGAACACTGGGTAGAGATGTCTACAAAACAAATTGTGCTACAATCACAGAAGGATGGAATTGAGAAGAGAAAGCTGAATGCTGAAAATAATGCAATGGCCAAATATATAAATTCATTGAAAGGACAAAGTTTAGTTCCCAATAATCAATCTCAACTTGCCTTTGATTCCAACATCCCTAAAAAATTAGCAGCCATTAGAAGATTTAAAGAAGGGAAAAATGATGACATATGTAGTGTCTAGTTGGTTTAACTTGGTGACAAACCAAGTCGCTAAACTCATGCAAAATTTGCATGAAATTTTTTCTCTGGCCAAGAATGCACTTGATGAATCTCGTGTTCAATCCAAGACTTGGAAAATAGAGGTCAAGAAACTTCTAGCCATGGTAACCCAATTGGTGGAAGTGGAAGATTTTGGATCATAAAAGTTCCTCAAAAAGAACCCGTTACAACATGTTGACGCAGGATTAATATCAATTTTGAGGAAGAATATAGCCTGGAGTGTGTCTAATTATACTTTTGTGATTTCAAGGATGCAATCATGTGAAAAATATTTCAAAGCCTACTCCCCTTACAGAAGGAGGCTTTGATGTAGAGATAATGATCAAACAACGTGAAGAATGCATGAAGTCTATAAAAGACAAAATTGATCTCACATCATTTGTCTTCTCCAAGGTAGCCAAAAGTGAAGTGATGTCAGGAATCTGCACTCTAAAACTCCCCAGTTACTTGTATACTATGGAAAAAATGAAGCTAGACAAGGACATTTGGAATAACCATCTGCAGAGCATCAAGAACCCAAATACGATTGCCATGACCAAATACATGAATGCGTTTAGAACGTGGAAGCTAGCATGTGGGGAGGGTAATGCCGAGGATGCTAAAGATGAGGAAGAAGAGGAAACCACTTGACTTATTGACAGATGATTAGTGCTTTCTATTTAATTGCTTTCAAACTTTTTAGTTTATGGTTTTAAAAGTTAAACTTTGGGTTTGCATACCCTATTTTATGTTGGTTTTCATAACTACTTCTAACTATCTAAGAATCAGGTTTTCAGGGAGATTCTTAGATAGCTTGCTATTTAAGTTTGAAATTCAGTGGTACTAGGGGTTGGCAGTTTTTGATGTTTATCATCCTGTGACCATTTTATCTGAATTTTAAAACTATGTAAGTTTTCTAAGTCATCTAGTATTATATATAAATAGTATTGTTCTTTTTGAAAAGGAATGGTTGAATGTTCGAAGATGTATGTTTTGAATTTACTTATTATTGGTTTAGTATTGAATCAATATTGAATTGCTAGAGTTCCTTTGATGCTGGATATTTCTTTTATGGTGAATATGTATCAATTTTGATTATTTTTTGAAAGGTGATTGATAGAGAAACTGTATGTTCTCTCCTTCGTATGCATTTGTATTTATTTTACTATTATTAATTAGATTGTTCCCCCTATCCAAGAATATATGGGAAGCTTCATTACTTTCAGGTTAAAATTAATTCTTATTTGAAAGGCAATTTTGATTGAAAATCTAATAAGGAAGCTGAACCTTACCAAAATTTAGAGAGGAATTGTGAAAGTAGAAATTCCTCAACTATTGGAAAATTGTATTTGTCTTGTGAACTTGGACATATAATCTTTCATTCCTTTCTTTTATTTAAAAGACAAATATGTTCTCCAACAAGTGGCCAATGATTCTCATTCTGCAACTTAATCTCAACTTTTCCCTTTCCAACAATTTGACAGAGTACATTATCCCCCAAATAAACAAGCTCAAAATCCCCTTGGACATAATCAATAAAATAACCTCTATGAGGTGTAGCATGAAATGAAGCACCAAAATCTAAAACCCATGAATCATCAATACTTTCTAAAGATAGAAGTAAAGTATCCTCTTCGAATTTGTTACTTACCACATTTGCCTTTTGTTCCCTTCTGGTTTATCTCCTTCATTGTTTTTTCAAGTCCAACAATCTTTCTTCTTATGCCCTATTTTACCACAACACCAAAAATCTCTTAGTCCTCTCAATTGAGACCTCTTCCCCTTTGACTTTCCTCTTGATTTCCCACAATTTTTGAAATTATTTCCTTTTTCAGTTGTTCTGCCTCTACTTTGTGCGTTCAAAGCACTTCCTAATGTAGATCCACCTAAGGTTTTCCTATGAGTTTCCTCACTCAAAATAACATCGATCACATCATCATATTTTAGGGTATTAGATCCAGAAACAAAATTATTCACAACCATTACCAAGCCATTCCAGCTTTCAGGCAAAGAACACAAAATTAGGAGACCCCTAATTTCTTCATCAAAATTAATACCCACAGAAGATCACTAACTAGTAATAGTAATAAACTCATTTGAATGATTTGCAATAGATTTACCTTCTATCATTTTTATATTAAATAAACACTTCATGAGAAATACCTTATTTGAAGTGGAGGGCTTTTCATACAATTTCACTAGGGTTTCCATCAACTCTTCTATCGTCTTCGCTTTTGTAATGTTAAATGCCATTGATGGTGCCAAGTATAATTGAATGCTTTAAAGTTCCTTTCTATCTAAAATATCCCATTTCTCATTTGTCATAGTTCCCTAATTTTTAGTTTTTCCTTCCAACGGCTTCCATAAATCCTTTTGATAGAGATAGTCCTCCATTTGCATCTTCCATTACTGAAAGTTTTGCCCATTAAACTTGTCAACCCTGAACTTACCCTCATCTGCCATCATTCCCACTAAACTGTGAGACCTTCTTATAGAGGATCGCTAAAACAAAAAATGATGACCATCTGGCTCTAATACCACTTGTTAGGATTTAAACACAGATAGAGATAAAAATTACATGCAAATATAAACAACATCAAAAAATAATAGATCACATAAAAGAGAACAAAAGACACCAAGATTTAACATGGTTCACCCAATCCATGGGCTACATCCACCAACATCAAGTCCAAAATGATTATGATCTAGTGATTACAACTTGATTACAATCTGTAATCCCTTATAGCACAATACCGCCACAAGAACTAATTTTTGCATCACACCTTATGAAAATCCCTAACCCTAACCCTTTTTATACAAGTTTTTTTCCACTTACAAAATTAGGGCTAGAATAATATAAAAATAGTAGTTCATTCCTTTTGTAATATAAGGTCATTTTTGGCTTCAAAAACCCCTATAGGGGTGTTAGTAAGAATTTTCCTAAGGGAAAAATTCACCCAGGAACTAAGAACTCAAACACAAGCACAATTGTAGACCAAGAGAGAGAGTATGATCAGAATGATGATATATTCAATATGCCATGATAAGAGTACACTAGGAGTGCTTGAGTATAAAGGCCTCAAAGATACATTTAGAATTCCTCATAATCAGCTACATGCTATGTCATACAACTAGGCACATGTCCACCAGATATGGGTTATCCTCCATTAAGCACGAAAGTATGTGCGATGATGAGAGGATAAGCCTACAAGGGTGTGACATGCAAATTAGTGTTGTAGATACCATGTGCTAAAGTAGAGTTGCATACTCCTGTGTTGTCTACATGACAACTCAAAAAGGTACGCAAACTCCTAAGTGTCTCACAAATAAAAATAATATAATAATGCAAAATTTTAAAATAATGCATTAACCTAAGTAAAATTAAGTGTAAATAGTGAATATGTATTTACACCAACACCCCCGCTTAAGTGCAACTTAGGGGAATGCCCTTAAGCTTATGAAAACTAGGATGAAGATGCATAATGGGTCTCGACTACTAGGCCATGTTAGGTATCCATGCACATAATGAAGATGCAATCTCTCATAAAGCAGAGAAAGAGGGAAAACCTCATGGGAAAAACCCTCCCCCAAAAAGAGAGATAAATAGGGATGCATCGATGGATGGAGTAATCAAGACCCCCCCATTATGACATACATCTAGTATATACATAAAAGAAAGATGAGAGAAGGAAGAGAGACAAAACAGGCTCCCCCCCCAAATGAAGAATGCTGACAAGTGAAAGCCGCTCTGATGAAGAAGCTGGTCCAAGAATGCAGAATGGTGTTCCTCCCCTTAGGAAGAAACAAAGGCAAAGGTACATTCTTGAAAATGTATGCTAGCCTTGAAGCCTACTCAAGTATCCTTGTACTGATGCTGGTGCTCGCCCCTTCCAATTGGGCTAAAAAGAACGAATGCAGATAGGGTAAGGATGTCTGTTGAACCTGTTCCACTAAACCATCTATCTCCTCAACTAAAAAAGAGACCTCCACTAATTGTTGTTCATAAGGATCCACAATCACACCAACCTATGAAGATTGATCATGTAGAGAATGGACATGAGGGTCAGAGTGAGCCCTCACAACAACTGTAGAAGGATCACCTTCATTAATGAGAAGATGTGAATCTTCAAGTCTATCTCCCAATTTAATTAAAGTTGAAGTTGGAAGACCAGATGTACCATGCTATGATGGAACTTTTATTGTGGCAATGTAAGCATGTGGACTAGACTGATGTGACCTCTTACTGCAACTATCGATAGAACCCCACATGTCTGAACCTGTTGAAGCACTATCGCATGTGTCACTATCAGTTTCCATTGTGTATGATGTGTGGAGAGGAGTAGAGGATAAGCTGGTCAAACTTTCCTCAAAATGAACATCCTTCTCCATAAAGATCTCATTTGTCTCTAGATTCAGAAGTCTGTAAGCTTTAGCATTGTCTTCATAATCGATGAAGATACAGGGCCTAGGTGCCAGTGCCTTGCAACTCCTGGAAGATAGGTTTGCCCATGTTGGACAATCAAAGACTCTTAGGTGACTCACAACTAGTTTTCTGCCGCACCATGCCTCAAAAGTAGTGTTCCCATCTAAGGCATTATGAGGAGACCTGTTAAGTATGTGAGTAGCACTGCTAATGGCTTCAACTTCAAGTGTAGGATCAAGAGACTTGGCTTTTATCATGAAACTTGCCATGGTTTTGAGATTCCTAATCCTCATAGCTGTAACATCTATCTTGTGTGGACTGAATGTTGGAGGGTTATGAAGATCAATCCCCTCAATTTTGCAAAAGTTCTTAAGTCTTCTGTCTACATATCTGTTTTCATTGTCCACCCTTAGTACCTTGATGCCTTTTCTTGACTTGTGTTCAACATGAGTCTTGAAGTCTTGAAGCCTATGAAACACTTCATTCTTATGATAAAGGAAGTAGACCCAAGTGAATCTCGAAAAGTCATCTACAAATGTGAGTATGTAGCGACCTTGGCTGACTGAAGTCACTGCAAAGGGTCTTGGTAAAACCATGTGAATTAATTGAAGAACAACTGGAGCTCTGGAAGACTTCCCTTTATCATACTTCTCCTTGAGATTCATATCCACTAAACAAGATGAACACTGTCCCTCAGAAAAGTTGATATTAGGTAGACCTTTGACCATATGCTTTGAGCAAAGTTGTTGAAGAGAGTGGAAGTCAAGGTGACCAAACTACTCATGCCATAAGTTGATTTATGAATGTGAGTGAGTCAACAAGGCTTGAGAAGGTGACTTAGGCACAAAGTGGGAGAAGGAATAAAGCCTCTTGTCATCATTGACTTTCCCCACTACAACCAATGAATCATCTTGTAGACTTCACACCATCACTAAATTTAGAAGGAATTCAATTTTGTGACTGTCTCCAAGGTGAGTGATTTGATAAACTAATAGGAGATTAGAGCTAAGGTTTGGAATGTAGAGAACATATTTGGATTCTCCATTTTCCATTTCCACATGTCCTTTCCCTTCAACTTCCATCTTAGCATCATCTCCCACGAAGATGTGTGGTACCTTTGACTGCTTTAATGAAGAAAAGTCTTCCTTTGAAGAACCCATGTGGTAAGAGGCACCTGAGTCAAGTATCCATTTCGAAGAAGAACTTGTGTTTTCCATTACTACTTACCCTTTACCCTTTGAAGAGGTTGGAGTTGAAACCTTGGAAGTACCTGGCACTTGAATCTTGTTCTTCCTAAGTAGGTTTTCTAACTCATTGATTCTTTTTGTTTTGAAATGATGCTCATCATGATTTGGCTTTTTGCGGTATGCACAAAAGAGTTTGTCCTTCTTGTCATTACTTCCCTTATTGTTTGAAGAAGAATTGTATTATTGAGAGGAGGATTGTTGTGTCTTAGATTGTGATTTCTACTTCCACTGCTTCTTGTTGTTGTTGCTTTTCCCTCCTTGACTTGATTTGTGCTCATCACTAGCCACCAAGGCTTTGGTCTTTGATGACTTGAGAAGTCCTATATCCATCAAGTGAGATTGTTCAAAAATCAACATCTTTGCAAGTGCATCAAAGGAAGGCTTGTGGTAAGTAGATCCCATGCCAACTTGAGAGTATTAAAACTTGAAACAAAGTTAGCGTACTCAGAAGGTAGCCTCTTTAGGATGAGATGAATCAACCTGTCATTCTTTATGGGATTTCCACAATCTTTAAGAAGTGTCCTATACTCATTGGCTTTGATGATGTAATCCTGAATTGTGTCAAAATTCTTAGGATCCAAGAGAAGTAGATCATCTTCAATTTGAAATACCTTTTCTTCATCCACCTTACCATACAACTGTTCAAGTTTATCCTAACCTTCTTTGGATTTTGAACAACTTTTAATGTGAAAGAGAAGATCCCCATGTACACAACTCTTGATAACTCCTAAAGCCTGTCGGTCTTGATTTTACCAATCAATGAGTTCTTTAGCATTAGTAGGTTTGGTAATTATGCCATCAACATAAAGACTATATCCTTTTTCCATTAATCTACTCCATGCAATATCTTTCCATGTAGAATAGTTGCATGAAGTTAGAGGAGGACATTTAAAACCCATGATGTAGACAATGAAAAGAGCACAATAGAGAGACACAAAAACATAGTACACACCCCCCCTTTTCACTCAATCAAAAGACCCCCCCAAAAAAGATGCTTTTGGCACTTTATAAGTAGTGCATTTATAATGGGCCACTTGTCAAAAAGAACAAAGTGGACTTTCTAATTTTGCATTTATAATTGCCTTATAAGGCTTAAATTTGTCACTTAAGCACTGTAGCTCAGATTTACAACAATTCTAAGAAAGAATCAAAGCTTTACAATGCCAAAAAAGGGCTAATTCTAAAAGTGAGGAATTAGTCCACACAACCCTAGAATCTAACTTTAGATCTAGAAAGTAGACAAAAAAATACACACTTTCAAAAAAATGGAACTTGAAAAAGTGACTAAATGTGCTCATACGAAGTGTTTGAAGTTGCAAAATGCAAGATTATGCAGGTATAGTCACCAAAAAATATAATTTCTGCAAAATCTGTTTACCAAAACTAGAAAAAAACACCACCACTAGAAAATTCAAGAAATTCTACCCAATTTTTTAAAAAATGCACCTGAATTCGAGTCCAGATGTTCTAGTTATGGGCTCATAAAGTCAGGTTGCCAAATTGAAATGCAATTTGGAGAGGGGTCTAGCAAAAAAATAGCAATTCTAAATTTGACGATCAAATGACTGTCAATTTTAACCTCGTAAAAAGATGATGTCAACAAAAAATATGAACCCTTGGGTGATGTGGCAGGATGATGTGTCATCCATACTGTATGGAACATACAGATTGAGGTGATGTGGTAGGAGAAGCTGGGTTCGATGTGGTGATGTGGCAGTCCTAGAGTTTGCCGACGTGTCACTATGCTGATGTGGCAATCTATTTGCATGGGCAAATAGTGAAACACCACATGTCTCTTGAACACTAGTTCGTGTGGTTGAGAAGGTTTGTGAAAAAATTTAGTGGGCTGGAATATCTTTGCTACCAGAATATACTCCTTGAGATGCTGCTATTGGAGTTCATGTCGAGTCTATCATGGGCATTGCCAAAAAACCACAACAATCATTAAAGGAAACTTAACTGTCGGTGTTAGAACACGGCTTGCCAAGAAATGCTATAGATAGCATGCGTCGAAAAAGGAGACTCGATGCTGGAGATCTTTGCAAAATGCACTGGCTAGGGAGTTTTAAAAAAAAATGTGCTGAAATATTAAAAGCGGGTAGGAAACTTTAAAACCAATGTTGCCGAAAAAATCAAAACCCTTGCTAGTTGGAGCTGCCAACAATGTGGGGAATCAATAGGGAATATACTTTGATGTAGCCGAAGGGAGATAACAAGCGGCCAAAAATTGTGCAGACGGGCTAGAAAAACAAGATCTCTTGTTGGAGTTAGAATATGCCTTCTCTATGCACAAGAAATGCTATAAAATCCTTGCGGAATGGGAAACAGAGATCTGCGGGCTAGAATTTTAAAAGACTTGGCCAATTTTTCCTTATCGCACACTGGATTTAGATTATGCTATCATCGAGTATAGTTCAGGGTGTCAGAATTTTAATTTAATTTGTCTCAAACTGACTAGGGATGGGACTTAGTTGCGGTGTATAAGGAAAAGGCCGCAACTAACAATGTAAAGCTGCCTGCGATGTATGGCCGGTGGAAGACTTAGCTCCCGGAGGTTACGACCTTGCCATAATTTTCCCATCGGTAATGAAGCCTTGTGCTATGTGGTATGGCCAATTTTTTTTTAGAGGTACAATGCCAAATTTAATAAAATAACCTGTAGATGTAATAAACCTCCTACGACAAATAAAATATCCAAACTGTAGAGCCAAGATGTGACAGCCTAGTTCTACAAAAAAAATTCTTTGCTGGGTGCCCAAAGGGCAATTTTTTTTTGAACAATAATGATGAAAAATGCAGAGAATTAAAAATTACAGATTTGAAAATAGTAAATGAGATCTGCAAATGACCATACCTGATCTACAAATTGGGGCCTTTGGGTTTTGATTTGCAAATTTTTTTTGCCTCACAGTCGACTTTGGGCCAAGGTAGCCAAGTTTATAGTTGATCTTCACCGGTTTAGCATTCCAAATGCAATGGAAAGGTCAGATCTAGCTCTAGACACTCCCAATTTTTGTAGTACTCTAGATTCAGGCTAAGGTGCTAAAGCAAGCGTGGTCTCAAAATGGCTATGTGATGAGAAAATCTCCAAGATTTGATACCATGTAAGAATTTTTCTAAGGGAAAAATTCACCCAGGAACTAAGAACTTAAACACAAGCACAACTGTAGACCAAGAGAGAGAGTATGATCAAAATGATGATATATTCAATATGCCATGATAAGAGTACACTAGGAGTGCTTGAATATAAAGGTCTCTAAGATACATCTAGAATGCTTTGTAATCAGCTACATGATAAGTCATACAACTAGGCACATGTCCACTAGATATGGATTATCCTCCGTTAAGCAAAAAATTATGTGCGATGATGAGATGATAAGCCTACAAGGGTGTGACACACAAATTAGTGTTGTAGACACCATGTGCTAAAATAGAGTTGTGTACTCTTGTGTTGTCTACATGACAACTCAAAAAGGTGCACAAAATCCTAAGTGTCTCACAAATAAAAATAATATAATAATGCATTAACCTAAGTAAAATTAAGTAAGTGTAAATAGTGAGGTTATTATTATGGAGTTTGATCAGTCTCCAAGTGGGAGATTGTTGTGATGTGGAGCCTAATCTAACTCAAAGGTTTATTCAACACAGTTTCCCCTCAAATTATTTCCACAGGGGTTTGGGGGCAATGCCCCAGGTATAATCCATGTCACAATATAGGGTGGGGTCGAGGGACCAAAGCCAAAAATGACCTTATATTTTAAAAGGCATTGGCTACTATTTTTTTATTAGATGAATTATTAGAGCCCTAATTTTGTAAGTGACAAAAAGCTTGTATAAAAAGGCTTAGGGTTAGGGATTTCATCATGTATGGTAATTTTGTAGCTTCTTGCGGTGGTATTGAGATGTAAGAGATTATGGATTATAATCACTGGATAATAATAATATTGGACTTGTTGTTGGTGGACGTAGCCCAGGGATTGGGTGAACCACATTAAATCTTCATGTCTTGTGTTCTCTTCTCTACAATCTCTTATTTTCTGATATTGGTTATATTTGCAACTAACTATTATTTATGTCCATGTCTTTTCTTAACATTAAGGAGATCAATTAGAGATATTGAAGAGAGGAGATCCATGATTATCTTTCATAGAAAACTGAAGGATCAAGTATTGATTCATAACTGAGTTAGAGAAAATTGCTTAACAAAGTGGCTCTAATAGACCTATTTAAATCTTGTAACATAATCCTTACTTTATTGTAAGTGTAAAATCCTTTAACAAGGTAAGACTTAACAATCTTTAATACTTTTGATAGAGAAGACCCCTCACCAGGTAGATCATCTGATATAATCAAATTGTAACCCTAACAGGTTAAATTTCTTGTTGTAGTGATAAAGATTTGTGGGTCTCATTTCACCCTAGTTTTACCTTCATCTTGAAGTGTTTATGTGTTATTGTTAACACAGACCAGCTACCACTACATCAAAAGCTCAAGCTGTTAGTGAGGGTGCCACTAGAGAGGTTAGCTAGAGACCACATAGGTCCCAAAGAGAGGTTGAAGGTCCCATGTGATAATAGTTTAGCCCCTTGAGTTGAGAGGTTTTCAAGGCACACAAGCAACCACGAGGCAAGTAAAGAGACCGATGGGATTCGAACCTCCTAGTAGAGTTGCCAATTTTGTTAACACAAACTGGCTACCACTACACCAAAAGCTCGAATTGTTAGTGAGGGTGCCACCAAAGAGGTTAGCCAAAAGACCACATGGGTCCCAAGGAGGGGTTGAGGGTCCTACATGATAACAGTTACCAAAATCTTTTGTGTTATGTGTTGATATTTTCATGGTTGTTATGCTTAACTAAGATTTTATTTCAGCATTAGAGTTTATGATTTTATGATATGGGATCTAAGATATGAGATGGATTAGGTGTGAATACAATAAATTTTTTTATCAATAAATTTTATAAGATCCCAATTCACCCCCCCACCCCCAGCCCCCAAAGTATCTTTTTTCCCATTTAAAACTTCCAACATTTTGAATCTATCCTATAGAATTATTGCTAAGGTTTTGGATAGAAGAATAGGTGGTTCTTCTTAATGGTTTTATATCTCCAATTCAAATAGGTTTCATTAAGGGAAGATCCATTCTTGAGAATTTGACTACTAGTTGGGAGGCAATGCATTGGGCAAAGAGTGAAGGACAAAATGTTGTTATGATACTACTAGATTTTGAGAAATCTTACGATAGAATATAATGTCCCTTTTTAATAGGTGCGTTGCAAGATTTTGGTTCCCCCCTTATTTATACAAATGTATTAAAATTCTTCTCAAGGATTCCTCCACAATTATTGATGTTAATGGTGGATTAACTGAAGCTATTACTCTTCAAAGGTTTGACCAAGAAGGGGTGCCCTATTCCTCTAGCTTTGTTTGTGATTTTTGTAGATGCTTTATTTTATATTATTAGAGATCCTCATCTTGGACCTCTAGTTATATGGATTACCCTTCCTAATCAAGAGATTCTCTTAAATGCTTAATTTTTAGAAGATATTGCCTTATTTATTGAGTTAGAATAGGATAATGTTGATAATATGAATAATGGGCTTCTCTTTTTTTTCTTGGTATCTAGGGATAAGGTGGATCCTCAAAAATATTCCATATTAGGATGACGCTCTTCTCCCTGAATGGATTGTGAGTAAAGTTTGGAAATGGTTCTTGGAAGTCTTAATGGGTAACAAGATACTGAGAGGAGGGTGGGGGTAAATCAAGATCTATAAAAATTTTTACTGATAAAATAATTTACTACATTCACACCTAATGCATCTCCTATCTTAGATCTCATACCTATAAAATCATAAATTGTAATTCTGAAATAAAATCCATCTAAGCATAATAACCATGAAAATATCAACACATAACACAAAAGATTTTGTTAACCCATAAACACTTCAAGATGAAGGTAAAATTGGGGTGGGGATGGAACCCACAAATCTTTACTGATGCAACAATTTTTTTATCATATTAGAGTTACAATTTGATCATATTAGATGATCTACCCTGTGAGTGGTCTACTCTATAAAAAATGTTTAAGACTATTGGGCCTTCCCTTGTTAAAGGATTTTACACTTACAATAAGGTGAGGACTTTGGTAAGAGATTTAAATATGTCTGTTAGAACCACTTTGTTAAGAGATTTTTCCTAATTCAATTATGATTTAGTACTTGATCCTTTAGTTTTCTTTGAAATCTAATCATGGATCTCCTCTCTTCAATATCTCAAATTGATCTCCTTTTCTGATATCTCTATTTTATCCTTCACTGCCTAGGTTTCTCTATCTAATCTTCTTTTAGACTTATCCTTTCTTGCTTTGTTATGTCCTTGTTTTCTCCTTTACTCATGCTTATTCACACATTGATCATACTCTTTTATTCTCTATGATCTTAGGGTTAAAACTCTTCTTAAATAGATAAACATAGCAAGTTCTAGATCTTGATTAATGATCCATCGTTGGCATTATGATACATTTTTGTCATTAGTTACAACACTTATTGGATTTTGAATGCTTACCGAGCTCTCACCAGACATTCCTTTGTAAGCCAAGCTTTACCTAGTTCCCAGTGTTTACCGAGTGTTCGAGGTAAAGAAAGGAATCAGTTTTGACCGAGTGAAGATGTACTTAGTATTGACCGAGAACTTCCTGATAACCAAGCTCCTGAGGTTATCAAGGAAATTAATTTTACCGAGCTCAGACGGTTATCAAGGAAACTAACTATCACCAAGTCACAAGGTTCTATCGAGTGTTTCCTTTGATCACCGAGCGACAGGTCAGATAGAAGTGTTCACCGAGTGACATCTCTTCTACCGAGTCTCCAGTGGTTATCGAGTTCAGAACTACTCGAAGTGTTTAGTATGGACCGTGCCTTCACTTCTATCGAGTGCATGACGATGCCGAGTAACGCAGTGGACGCCGAGTATCAGAAGGACACCGAGTCAGTTCAGTGAACCCGAGTTTTTACCTTGGGCCGACTTTGTATAGAGATTTGCACTTGTTGTTTTGGCTGACCTTGCATGTATTGTTTATTTGGATGGTATATATATGAAATGTATTGTATCATTCAAATGTAATGGTAATGAATGAAAGTGTGAAAGTGTGAAAGAAATACATGTGTGCGAAAGTATGTGTGCTGAGTTGTGAAGGTATTCAACAAGGTCAAGTTTTGGAGCAGAAAAGTTTTATCTATCACATCAAGGTGAATCAGAGCATAGCGGATCTTATCAGCAATCAGTTGTAATCAGATCCACTGTTTCATTCTAACAGGTGAATCAGTTTTTGTAAATCCTTTAACAAGGTAGACTTAACAGTCTTTTGTAAATCTCCTAACAGAGTGCATACTTTATTGTATGTTTGTAAATCCTCTAACAAGGTGGATCTAGCAATCATTTGTGCTCCTAACAGGGCAGATCACTAGAAGTGGTCATTGTAAGCCTTAACCGGCCAACTTCATACTGCAGTAACGAAGCTTTGTGGGTTTCATCCCCACCCCAGTTTTACTTTCTATTTGGAAGGTTTCTGGGTCACCAAATCTGTGTGTTCAAGTGTTGCAAATGATTTTGTTTCATGCTTACAGTAGGTTACTTGGATGAATGGTGAATATATCAGTATGCAGTTTTATTGTTTGAAATTTTAAAAGTTACTGATTCACCCCTCCCCTCTTAGTAACTTGTCATATCTTGAATATTTCCAACATCCATATCATATCCTTTTTTTATTTTCCCTTCTAATTTTATGATTGGCTAATATGTTTTCTTTAGGATTAATGTCATCTGACAAAACATGTAATATAATCCTAAACTATCTCTATAATCTTTATGTTGACCTTATGGTCAAATCATTTGTTAGTTAGTGACTAAACACTTAATCAAATTGATTGGTTACATTGCTACTAAGATCTACAATTTCTATCAAGCTTCACATATAGTTAGCAGTGTATATCAAGCTTTATAGTTGCTATCAAGCTTTAGAGACAGAATGTAGTGAAAGCTGAGCTTCATAGAGTCTACTGAGCTTCAAAAGTAGAATATAGTGTGAGCCAAGCTTTGCAGTGTCTACTGAGGTCATCAGTGTAAACCATGTAGGAAACAATGTTAACTAAGCTCTGTAGTGTCTACTGGGCTAGCAATGTTAACAAAGCAGAATAAAGTAGTGTTAACTAAACTCTATAGTGTCAACTGAGGTTATCTACTAAGCTGGTAGTGTTAACAAATGAGAATGAAGATAGTGTTGACCAAGCTATAGTGTCAACCTAGCTCTTCAGTGTCTACCGAGTTCTTCAATGTTTGTCAAGTCACCAAGTGCTAACTAAGTTCAAGCTACTCCTAAGTGATCAATGTAGACCATGTATCAGTGTCAACTAAGTGCCAGAGCTTGCCGAGTTGACAATGTTCTAGAGTATCAAAACATCACCTGAGTGGTCTTTAAGACCTGAGTTTTAGCAATGAGTTGACTTAGTGAATTATGATGAATTGGGTATTGTAGACGACTCCAAAATGTAATGATTTGGATTGGTATATATGTAATACATCATGTTATATTTGAATGTGTATGTGAAACAAGTAAGAGTATTGTGAGTGCAAATTAGAAGAAGGCTACATGCAATATAAAGAAAAGTAGAGACTTATCTATCACAACAAGGTGATCATTGCACATCAAAGAAATCTCATTCAATAAAAAAAGTTGGAGATTAGAGATCTACTACTAGTTCATTCTAATAAGTGCATCAGTCAAATCCTCTAACAAGGTGGACTTAACAATCTTGTGCAAATATCCTAACCAAGTGCATACTTGACTATATTGTATGAATCCTTTCACAAGGTGGAACTAATAGTCCTTATTGCTCCTAATAGGGAAGATCACTAGAAGTGATCAATTGTAAGCTTTAACTAGCTGACATTATACTACAATCATAAAGCTTGTGGGTATCATCCCCACCCTAGTTTCACTTTCTATTTGGAAGGTTTATGGGTTACCAAATATTGTGTCAAGTGTTACGAATGTTTTATTGCTTTCAGTATTTCATCCATGCAAATAGATTAGATTATATTGTGAAGGTTTAATTGGTGAATTAAAGTATAAGTTTTATTGGTTCCTGATTCACATCCCCCCCCAACCCTCAGTCACCTAGTCTATACTACATTTCCAATAATTGGTATCAGAGCATTGGTTCTCACATTATAAGTTTAGCAGCTTGATAAAAGACTAGAGACAATGGAAGTATATAGACTGGAGAAATTTATTGAAAATGAGAAGTTAGATTTGCAGTTAGCCATGGATCAATTCAAGAAAATGAAGGAGAATCTCTCTCAATCCTTGAAAAGAAGAAAAGATATTGCTATATAAATAAATGAAAATCTCTACATAGAAGGGAGAATTGAAGGCATTTGCCAAGAAAGAAGTTTAGATGAAGCTAATACAACAATTAAAGATCTACTTGAAAAAAATCTCACTTGACATGATGAAGTCTGAAAACTAAAAAGAGAGCAAGAAATTCAGTCAGTCATAATGTGTGAAAATATGGAACAAAAGGACCAAGCCAAAGAAGAGAAAATATGGCTAACTAAAAAGATAGAAGAAAAGGACAATGAAATTTATCAACTATCTCTTTAGCAAACATATTTGATTGATCAACTCAATGTGGAAAATCAAGAGCTTATCAACTTAAGCATATAGAATGAAAGATTACAGAATGATCTTAGCATAGAAAAGAAAACCAATGAGAGGATGATGAAATATCAAGAAAGCATTAACCAATCAAATGAGAAAAATAAATTTAGACACAAAGGTAAAGCTAGATTAGGAGACATATAAGAAGGTGAGTCATCTCAGCAAGAAATTCAGAAGAATAAAATATCTACATGTAATCATTGTGGAAAGATAGGGTATACATCAAAAAAGTGTTGGAGCAATGGTAAATTAGAATTTAGTGGAAAGTGTTACAATTGTAATGAGAATGGACATAGAGAAAGTGAATGCAAAGAGAAAACCAAGTTTGAAGGAAAGTGTTTCAATTGCAAAAAACAAGGGCACAAATCTTTAAAATGCAAAACCAAGAAATGGAACCCAGAAGAACAAATTGTCAAAGCTATATTTGGTTGGGATTACAACACATGGTATAGATATCAGTATTGTGGTGAGTATGGGAACATTGGAGAAAAATTGCATAAAATATCACATGAGGAAGAGAGACACAACAAAGAGATGTTTTGTATGTAGAGAACTTGGACATCTTGCCAAGAACTATATGAACCAAGGAAGAGTTGAAGATGAAAAGAAAAAAAAGGTTAAAAATATCAGAAGTCAAATGAGGCAACAATGGATAAGGAAATTTCCTAAGGATGCAAGTTAGAGTCTTGAAAATGTTGTCACCCAAGTCAATGATTTGGGTGACTCAACTATTTCAAACTTGTTATCAATGGAGATTACTAGAACTATGATTCAGAAAAAGACATCTCATATCAGTTCTAGTCAGCAAGAAAAAGATCCAAATCAACATTTTAGATGCACTTGGATCACTAAGTTGGATGATAGTTGGAGTAATGTCTTAGACTTTACCAAGTTAGGCTTGGTTACAAGACCTTACCGAGAAAGGTTAGGTTACAAGACCTTATTGAGCTAGGTCAGGTTGCATGACCTTACCAAGCATGGATGCAGATGTCAAGTTGAAGACTCTACCAAGTTGGAGACTATCTGAGTTGAAGAATCAATTGGGTTGAAAAATTTTCGAGCTTGAAGACCTTGTTGAGTTGAAGGTATCTTCCAAGTGTTGAAGACTTAGTCGAGTTGGATAGTCTATCATAGAGATACTTGAAGTATGATGCATTAATGGTGACTTGAAAAAAAAATTGATTAAAAAGAAGAAATCAAAGTTTATTGTTTCATCACAAATTTTTAGAGCAAAGAGTGAAGAGTATCTTTGAGCCCCTGAGCAATTGAAAGCAATTTTTTTGAAGTTTATCCATACATTACTAAGTGAAATGATATCTTCCAGTGGCAAGGTGAAGAAAGGTTCATAAATATTGGTTCAAGGCATTGAATGGGATGCCCCAACATTCAATTGAGTCCAACAATTACATAAGAACTTGACCCAGTTGGAGCTCAGTCTCAAATCCCTCCTAAGGTACTCTTAATTCATGAGATTTGGTTGTTCTATCATTGTTCAATTCAAGAAATAGGAACCCTAGAGTTGAACTAGGCATATGAACCATTAGGTGCAGATGTGGTTTGAAACCCAAGCATAAGCATTTGGAAGCAAAGGGTTTGACCCATATCTTGCACATGTCGAGGGACTTTCATGGAACATGGATTAGGTATATTCTTAGCTGAGTCCATGACATGTAGCTATGGCTTGATCAACCCATTCTGATCACAAAAAAGATGATACATAGGATAATAAGGTTACCTATGACCAACAAGGTGAAGGTTACCGAAACCCTAGGTCAAGTTGAACTAGAAAAGAAGACTCTTCTCGAGTGGGATGATAGAGGTATGAAGTTGAATGGTGTAATAGACATGAAGATCAAATTTAGAATCCATGTTATTACTCATAAGATTTACAATTTGAGTAGATTAAACAACATTTCATGTAAAGCTGTTGACCTAGCATTTAAGGTGGTCAAGAACAATATGTCATTTGACCTTGCCGAGCTACAACTGAATTAGCTAAGCAAAAACATGAAGAGCATATGGGCATCAAAGACCAATCCATGTAAGTTTGGATCACTTTTGACCAGTTTATTCTTTTATGTCCAAAATTTCTTTCCTTTCAAAGGCACTATGGTATGGAAGAAAGATATACCTATAGTATATTAGATTAATGAATTTATACCTGACATGGGAGAAAATTTTGAGAGCATCATGGATGCATACTTTGAGACCTTTAAGGAGAGAATATAGAGTAGATTTAGGATACCTAGATAGCTAGTAGATGACTATGAAAAAGATATAAGCTTCCTTGTGGACTATGACAAGGTGCATATATAGGCAGTAAGGCCAAGGATAACATGGGTAAAACCTCTTGGATATGAGGTTAAAATTGATGATACAAAAGACATGATTGAGGCTCTTGTAAATGAGCTAGTGGATCCTAAAGCACCATACTTTGGTACCTATGAAGAAGCTAAGGCCATGATTTATTTGGAAATCAAGCTTCCACAAGCCCTAAAGAGAAGAAGAAAGAAGGTGGAGAAGATTCCAACAGAAAGCAAGAAATCTAGCTCCCCTCTTCTATTGACATAAGGAAATGGAGATGACATAGAGGAAGAGGAAGGAGAAGAGGAACCTACAGAAGAAGAGCCTCCCAAGAAGAAGGGAAAGGTTATAATTACAAGGCCTATGAGGTCCTCTCCTAGAGCATTCACTAGGAAACCTACAAAATCTAGAAAGAAGCTTAAATTACAAGATGAAGAAGATGAAGAGGAGCAACAAGTTATCTTTCAAAAGTCTGTCCCTACCTTAGAAGAAAGACTAAAAAGATTAACAGAAGGAGGAGGTATATCATACTTTAAGTCTCTTAATTATGATACTAGGAGCATAGAAGAGAAGAAGAAAATTGAAGAAGCACTAGTGGCTAAAATGGCAAAGTGGAAGTACTCTCTGAGTGATCTAACTGCTCAAGTTCTAGATGTTATATTGAAGGTAGTTGCACCTATATGGGAAAATGTAGTAAATGTTGCCAGAGACATCAGAGAACAAACCTTGAGGAAACTTATGCCAAATCTTTCTGATAAGGAAGTGAAGGAATCATTGAACAATAATGAACAAAAGGTAACCCCTAAGTTCATTGTATTTCTGATCCTATCAAAGGATATTGAGTCAATTGTGAATCAAACACAATTACATGCAAGAACATCTATGGATTGTATAAACCTATTGAGAGGGTTGTGAAAATAGATGATGAAAAGGATGTTGAGAAATATGATGAGGAGATAAATGATGATGAAATAGATAATGTGGATGATGAAGAGGATCAAGCAACAAGTGCAGATCTTCTTGAAATATAGAGTATTCAAGACTTTGATCCTGAGAAGATAGCAATAGAGGTGATGGCCTCACTCCCACTCTCTCTGAGAAAAGCCTTAGTGTCATCTAGTTTAGATAAGGATGCTATCAAGTTAATTAAGGCAAACATAGTTACACTAAGAACCCAATCAAGTATTGGAGCAATTCTGCCAAGTGTTGTTCACACCACTTCATCTATCAAGCAGCAGGCTCCACTCCTCACAACAGTAGTCCAAACATACTCTCAAAAAGGGATAGTAAGTACTCCTATTATAACTACTATTTCTCCATTGAGTATTACTATTTCTACATCTATTATTTCTATTGCTAATGCAATGGTAGTTGAGGTTAAGCCTCAATTGAGCATTGACGATTTAAGTAAAGGAAAGGAAATTGTTCCTTCTATTGTACAAAAGAAAGAAAAGGGTAAAGAGGTAGAAGCCTCAAATAAAGAGATTGATCTAGAGGAGGATATAGTTATTCCAATTTGAGATACCTCTAATCTTACTCTTGAAGAGATGGACACCCTTGGTGAGCTATGGAAGAAAGACCTAAAAAATAGAAGCTTAGAGAAGAAAAGAAGAAGAAAAATCAAGTGCTTGAAGACATCACAGGAATATTTGTTGATGCACTAAGTATAGCGGTTTATGAGAAGAAGCCAATATTGGATCAACTTGTTGAAATTGTTCACAAGTTTAATGATTAATTGAGTGGTTAGGACAAACCGCTGTAGAGGGAAAAAAGGAAGTTTGAGAAAAAAGTTTTGGAGAAAGTGGCACAAAAAATTGCCATTGATCAAGTGGAGCTATCCACCATTCTTGTAAATTTTGAAAATTCTATAAATAATGTTGTTTCTTTATTTGTTAAGTTGAGTGACGCATCTAGTTTCAAAAAAGAAACAAAGGACATGTCTAAGATTGATGTTGATTTGAAGGCAAGTGCACACCAGTTGTCACTTGAACTAACACCAGTTCTGCACATTTTGTGAAGATAATATATTTGATAGACTTGCAAGAAAAGTTTTTGAGGGAAGAAACTAGGATAAGGGATACTCTAGTAGAAATACAAGGTATGGTAATTCCCAACATGGATGTAATGAAAAAACATATTGCAAATGTAAAAACATTAGTCCATGATAACAATTTCTTTATTAGTGATCACATGATGGAACTATTAGTTGAAGTGTGGATAGCTTTGCACAGTTCAAAAGTTTTGCAAGAGAATTGGGAAAAAACCATGTTCATCATTTTGAAGGTAGATAGTGATTTCCTTTCATATTTTGGTGTTACCTTGTAGATATGCATTTTTGGCATTTGTGTGAAAATCAAGAGGGATATTGGTTATATCATACAAAAAGGAGATCTATATCTAAAAGGGGGAAATGTATATCATAACGAAATGTATCTACAAGGAGGAAGAAGAAAATATGTACAAAAACAATTTTTGAAAAATAAAAAACAAAGTCAAAGTTTACCAAGAAACAATAGTTCCAATAGTCAAAACTGAGTTGCAGACCCAACATATGGAGTTTTGACTTATATTTTTGAGTATTTAGTAGTTTTCTATGATAAGTGTTTTTATCACTAATGCAAAAGGGGAAGATTATTGACCTTATGGTCAAATCATTTGTTAGTTAATGACTAAACACTTAATCAAATTGATTGGTTACATTACTATTGAGCTCTAAAGTTGCTACCAAGCTTCACATATACCTAGTAGTGTATACCAAGCTATATAGTTGCTACAGAGCTTCAGAGACATAATACAATGCAAGCCAAGCTTCAAAAAGTCTACCTAGCTTCATAGTGTCTATCAAGCTCATCAATGTAAACCATACAAGAAACAATGTTAACAAAGCTTTGTAGTGTCTACCAAGCTAGCAGTGTTAACGAAGTAGAATAAAGTAGTGTTAACCAACCTCTATAGTGTCTACCTAGCTGGAAATGTTAATAAAGAAAAATGAAGTAGTGTTAACCAAGCTATGCATTATTAAAAAATCTTATTACTGTCTACCAAGCTAGTAGTGTTAACAAAGGAGAATGAAGGTAATGTTGACTGAGCTATAGTATCAACTAAGCCCTTTAATGTCTATCGAGTTCTTTAGTGTTTGCTAAGTCACCAAGTGCTAACTGAGTTTAAGATACTCTTGAGTGATCAATGTTGATTGTGTATCAGTGTCAAATGAGTGCCAGAGCTTGTTGAGTTGATAGTGTTGCCAAGTGTCAGAACATCATTTGAGTGGTCTTCAGGACTCGAGTTTCAGTAGTGAGCCAGCTTAGCGAATTATGATAAATTGGGTATTGTAGACGACTCAAAAAGGTAATCATTTGGATTGGTATATATGTAATACATCTTGTTATATCCAAATGTGTATGTGAAAAAAGTAAGAGCTATATGAGTGCAAATTAGAAGAAGGCTACAAGCAGTATAAGGGAAAGCAGTGACTTATCTATCACAACAAGGTGATCATTGTACATCAAATGAATTTCATTCAACAAAAATAGTTTCAAATTAGAGATCTACTACTGGTTCATCCTATTAGGTGCATTATTCAAATCCTCTAACAAGGTGGACTTAACAGTCTTGTGCAAATCTCCTAACCAAGAACATACTTAATTGTATTGTATAAATCCTTTCATAAGGTGGACCTAACAATCCTTATTGCTCCTAATAGGACATATCACTAGATGTGATCAATTGTAAGCTTTAATAGGTTAATTTTATACTACAGTCATAAAGCTTGTGGGTATCATTCCCATCCTAGTTTTACTTTCTATTTGGAAGGTTTTCGGGTTACCAAATATTGTGTCAAGTGTTATGAATGTTTTATTTCTTTATGTCTTTCATGCATGCAAATAGATCAGATTATATTGTGAAGTTTTAATTGGTGAATTAAAGTATAAGTTTTATTAGTTCCTAATTCACACCCCCTCTCAGTAACCTAGTCTATACTACATTTACAACACTTTAAATATCACATAAGTGTTTATGCCATTACAAACTCATATGTTAAAATTGGTTTACTTGGCATTTGAATGTTCTAACTCTTGATCATTACTAACATTCATGTTATCACTTAGCTTCTATATGCTCAACATATAATACTCACTCAACATTAATTAACTTTCCATTAGCTCAGTTTCCACTATTATACTCAACATGTATGCTTGCTCCATCTCAACTAGGGTGCTTGACAACCTTTGACTTGCTCAACATGAAATATAGCTAAGTTCTTTGTAACTCGACCTTCTCTAGATGGCTCAGTCATAGTGATGACCGACCAATCATACCATAAAAATGACTAAGTGTTAGACACTAATAGGAAACTTAGGCTTTGAGATCAACAATGGCTTGGTTCAAATCTATCGTTAGGTACTCATGGACTCCTTTCTCTATAGAACCATCTCTCAAGGATATGTGGAACTAGCTTTGTTTGCATGAATGTTGATGATACTACATTGGGGAAGTATCCTAAGCATTGGACAATATTGACATGTTGCATTCATGACTTTGTTTATCATTGATGTCAACATAGTATTATTTCTATAAAGACTAACAAATTAGTAGTCAGAGATCTTATTAGTATAGATAATGGTTTGATTGTTTAGTAATATGTAGCTAAGGACATGTTCTAGACTATGTCCTGATGATATGGTTAAGTGTGCAGAGTTTAAGTTGAAGGCTTATATAAGTTATACCTAATTTATTGAGAGTAGTACAAAAATAGAGTATTGCACAACAACATTCTGATGTTTGTTTGCTATCTTACATCTGACATGTAATGAATAAATGCACAGTCAATTGGTTACAAAGGACAATCATATGGTGATGTCAGTGAGTATGTAAGCCCTAGTATCACATGTGTGAATTTTTGTGTAGATTATGAGATGATAGTTCTATTGTAATTGTAATTATTTAATTATCTTATTATAATTAATTAGAAAAGCCTCACGGCTCACTCAAGGAATTATTTTGAAGATATGATATAAATAAATGATGTTTTCCTTGTTTGTAAGTGTGTAATAATTGTGAAGTAATTTCAAAGTGCGAAAAGGAGCAGAGTGCTTACTGAATGCGAGTAAGTGATCCAAGGGATTATTGGATGTGAGTTTTGTGATCTGGTTACAAGATTTGAAGGAGAAAAAGTCTGGTTGACAAGACAAAGGAGGAGGAAGGAAATACATTACATTTCTATTATTCTACAAGGAATAATACAAAGATCATTTGGATAGTGGGTTAATTGATCTTAACCTTGAAGCTATTTGGGCAGTGTTCCCAACTATCTTCCACAACTCCTAATAGGGTTGGCACAACTCCTAATGGGGACATATGTACTAAATTTATTCATAGAATCCTAATAGGGTCCATCCTCTAACAAGGAATATTTATATTAGTACACCACCTTGTGGGTACCATCCCTACTGGGGTTTTCCCTCTGATCAAGGGTTTCCCTAGTTAACATATCTAGTGTTAATTGTGTATGAGTATCTTGTTGTGGTTTTTGATTATGTTGCTTATATGGTTAAAATTTAATAAGGTTAATAATTGTGATATTAGTTGGATAACTAATACCCCCCACCCCCTTTATTATATTATTGGACTATATATTCTAACAATTGGTATCAAAGTACTAGGTACTTGAAGGATAAGCTTAACAACTTTGGGAGATCGATGAAAAATATTTTAAGAAAGGATAGTCCTAGATTTTATGGGGCCAACTATGATAGTTGGAAGGATAAGATGAAGACTCATCTATTGTGCATGGGTTTGGGTTATTGGCTTTTGACAAAAGCTAGCAAGACAATTGTTGATGAAGGAAAGCTTGAAGAATGTAGTGAGGCAAAGAGAGATCTATTCATGTGTAAAATGAGAGCTAGAGAAGTCCTACTATCAACTCTTCTAGAAAATGAGTATAGTCAAGTAAAATTGCTTCAAACATCTTATGAAATTTGGAAAGCATTACAATCTACTTTTGAAGGTGATACACATGCAAAGAGAATCAGATTGCAGAATTAGATATGTGCATTTCAAGATGCTAAAATGATTGAAGATGAATTTGTAAGAAGCTATATTGGTATAATATCAAAAATTATTGCAAGAATCAAGACTCATGGCGGAAATAAGGAAGAAGAAGAGGTCATATGGAAGATCTTGAAAAGTTTGACACCACCATGCAAGTAAGTGGCTTAGATGATTCAACTACTTATACCCTGTACTAAGAATTTCACCAAGGAAACATTGATTGGTAGATTAGAAACATCAGGAGTTAATCTAAGATATTTTGGAGATCTAGCAAGACTGGAAATAACTTTTAATGCACTTAATGTTCGACCAAGTTTGACAAGGAGTGTAAGCACACGTAGAGATTTTTCTAGTAGAAGCAGGTCTGGTGAAGATAAGAAGATTGAGGAAGGTATATCCATTCTTGGGAGAAGAGAAAATGATGGTAAGAAAATATTTAAATATTGGACTTGTGATGAATTTGGTCATTATACATCTAAATTTCCTAAAAGAGAGAAAAAGTATAAGGAAAAGTTCAAGCCTAGAAGAGATAGAAATTATTTGTATGGTAATAAAGATGAAGGATGAGAGAGATCAAAGTGAAAGTGATGATATCAAGGAAGATGATCTTGATAGAGAAATTAGAGAAGAAAGAGAACTGATTTCCCAAGTTGAAAAAAAATCTGATTGGATAACTAACAGTGGTTGTTCACATCACATGATTGGTGATATGAATAAGTTTTTTGAGTTTAGAAACTATGATGGAGGTATTGTTAGGGTTGGTAATAATGTAGCCTATCATATTATAGGGATTGGATCCATTACTTTAGATGAAAATACTAACACTGACAATGTTTATTTTGTTGATGGATTGAAGCATAATTTATTGAGTGTTGGGCAGTTGGTGGACAAGGGATATCAATTGTAGTGCACAATAAAGACCTGCATTATCAAGGATAAGGATGGTAAGATGATTGGAACTGGAACTAGATCCAGAGGTAATGTATTTCAGTTGAATCCTACTAAAATGACATGTTTGGTTGTGAAAGTTGATAATAGTTGGTTATGGCATAGGAGATTTTGTCATATAAACTTTGATAATATTTTGAAAGTTAGTAGCACATTTGTAGTCACAGACTTACCTAAGATAACAAAGCCTACTAATGTTATTTGCAAAGAGTGTATTATGGCTAAGTAAAAGAAAGTATCTTTTCCCAACAAGAAGTTCACTACCATAGAGAAGCTAGAGATCATTCACATAGACCTAAGTGGTCCTTCAAGAACAAGAGGATTTTATGGTGAAAGGTATTTCATGATTTCTGTTGATGATTTCACTAGAATGATGTGGGTAGCATTTCTTAAAGAGAAATTTGAAACTTTTGAGAAGTTTACGATATTTAAGAATAGAGTTGAGAATGAATCTGGTGTTAAGATAAAGTGATTGAGATTAGATAGAGGAGGAGAGTTCATCTCTAGAGAGTTTAACATATTTTGTGAAGAGAATGGAATCAAAAGACATCTATCTTCACCTAGAACACCTAAGCAGAATGGGATTGTTGAAAGTAGAAATAAATCAGTAGCAAGGGCAACAAGAGTGATGTTGTTTTAGAATGATATTTCTAAGACATTCTGGAGAGAAGCAGTCAATACAGTAGTGAACACTCTGAACATAGTACATATCAAAAAAGGTATGAGCAAGACACCTTATGAATTATGATTTGGTAATTCACCATTATTTAAGTATTTTAGAATATTTGGAAGCAAATGTTACATTAAGAGAGATGATGACATTGGCAAGTTTGATCCAAGAAGTGATGAAGGTATGTTTCTTGGTTATTCATTGAAAAGCAAGGCATATAGATGTTTTAACTATAGAACTAAGACAATAGTTGAATGTGCAAATGTAAGGATTGATGAAAAGTTTAGAATGAAGGAAAATATGGTAGATTATAATTCAAATGAAGAAGAATATAATTTGGGAATTGTTAGATAAAATGTGGTTTTCTTTGAGACTAACAATGATCTATAGAATAATATGCTATCTGTTGAGCAAAGAGGAGAAGATAGGTCCTAACAAAGAGATGATACAAGAGTTGAGATGTCAACTCCTATGTCTAATAGGAACATGACAAAGAATCACCCTCCATAGCAGATAATTGGAAGTAAAGACAAAGGTGTGATGACACGGAACATAGCTAATGAGGAATTATGTCTGATTTCTCAAGTTGAGCCTAAGAGCACAGATGAAGCATGTAAGGATGATCATTGGATTCAAGAAATGAAGGAAGGATTGGATCAGATTGTCAAGAATGAGACATGGGAGTTAGTTCCTAGACCTAAAGACAAGAATGTGATAGGAACCAAATGGGTATTCAGAAATAAGGTGAACAAACAAGGGGAAGTTGTGAGAAATAAGACCAGACTTGTTTGCAAGGATTACTTATAGAAAGAAGGCATAGATTATGAGGAGACTTATGTTCTTGTAGCTAGAATGGAATCAGTAAGAATGTTTGTGGCTTATGTAGCAAGTAAGAAGTTCAAAGTATATTAGATGGATGTCAAGTCAACTTTTCTAAATGGAGAACTTGAAGAAGTCTACATTGAGAAGCCTGATGGATTCCCTCTGATAGAAGAAAAAGAGATGGTATGAAGACTAAAGAAAGCACTATATGATTTGAAGTAAGCACCTAGAACTTGGTATGCAATGTTGGATAAGTATTTGACAAAGCTTGGATTTGTTAAATATACGACATATGGTAATTTGTATTCAAGAGAAGTTGATAATGGTTTGTTTATCATTGTAATATTTGTTGATGACATAATATTTGGAGTTAATGCTCAAGAAGGTGATAAGTTTACTAAAGAAATGAATAATGAGTTTGAAATGAGTATGATAGGAAAAATTAAGTTTTTCCTAGGAATGCAGATTGTGCTAAACAATGATGGTATTTTCATTTCATAAGCTAAGTACTTGAAAAACTTGTTGAAGAGATTTGGATTAGAGAATTGTAAGACTATTGGTACACCTATGATAACTGGTCATAAGTTATCTAGCAAAGATGAGACACCCACAGTTGAGCAGAAGAAGTATAGATCTATGATTGGAGGATTGCAATATCTAATTCACACTAGACTAGATGTAGAAAATGTAGTTGGGATTGTAGCTAGATTTCAAGTTGATTGTAAAGAGTATCATTATATAGTAGTAAAGAGGATATTTAGATATTTGAAAGGAACATATGATAATGGAATTTGGTATGGAAAATCAAGTGATTTCATTTTGTGTGCATATACTGATGCAGATTAGGCAGGTAGTATGGATGACAGAAAGAGCACCAGCGGTAGAGTATTCTTTCTTGAAGGAAGATTGGATTCTTGGCTAAGCAAGAAACAAGATTGTATTTCACAAAGTACAACTAAGTCAGAGTATGTTGCAGCAACCAATAATTGTAATCAAGTTATGTAGATGAAGCAGATACTAAAGGATATTGGAATTGAGTTTACAAAACCTATTATCATTTACTGTGATAACACAAGCAAAGTGAGTATGTCTAAGAATCCTGTATTGCATTCTAAGATGAAGCATATATCTATTATCATGTCTTGAGAGAGAAGGTTAAAAAAAAGGAGATTAGATTAGAGTATGTGAACACTAAAGGTTAGATTGTAGATATCTTTATGAAGCCCTTACATAAAGATACATTTGAGTACTTGAGAGGTACTCTTGGGGTATTTGAGTGCATCAATCTAGTGGTACAAAGCACTATTGTTAGACTGGAATGAATGTTGATGCTTCCCATATGGGAGAGTATCTAATTGAGAATTGAGTCATTGAGGACTCTTGGTATTTGGTATTGAATAGTATCTTTGGACACTCAAGTTGGTTGAAGACTTGGAAGAGTGTATTAACAATTGATATTTAACAATTAGTAATATTGAGGCCTTTGACATTGATGTCAATGGGGGAGAATATGCATGAAAAACACTCCTAAGCATTTATTGGGGAGATTTAGAAAGATTCATCTAAAGAAGCAAGAGGAATATCTCTATGGGGGAGATATGTATGGTTAGTTATTTATGGTGAATAATTGTTGCCAATCCTAAAGAAGAAGAAGTTGTTAGTGAACAACTCATGATGCCAATCTAGAAGATGATGAATAGAGTAGTGTTCTAAAGGATTTCAAATTGACGAAGAAGATTTGAGAAGATAATAGTAGCAGCAACATCAGAGTACTAGTTTGGTATTATTAGCACTTCTATGTTGGCATCAATTCCAAAGGGGGAGATTGTTAGCATGAATGTTGATGATACCACATTGGGGGAGTATCCTAAGCATTTGGGACTATTGACATGTTGCATTCATGACTATGTTTCTCATTGATGTCAACATAGTATTGTTTCTATAAAGAATGGCAAAGTAGCAATAAGAGATCTTATTGGTATAGACAATGGTTTGATTATCTAGTGATGTGTAGCTAAGGACATGTTCCAGACTATGTCTTGATGATGTGGTTAAGTACACAGAGTCTATGTGGAAGGTGTACGAAAGTTGTACCTGATTTATTGAGAGTAGTACATAAATAGGGTATTGGAGAACATTATTCTAATGTTTGTTTGCTATATTACATATGAGATGCAATGAAGAAATGTGTAATCAACCAGTGATAGAGGACACTCATACGGTGACATTAGTGAGTGGACAGTGCTATCTCTAGTATATTTGAGACCATTTTTCGACCATTATTGGTCGAAAATTTGACCCAATTTTCAACCAAACTTCGACCAACTTCGACCAACCCATTGGTCGGAATTTTTTCGGTCAAAATTTTGACCAACCTTCTAGTTGGTCAAAATTTTGACCAATACGTTGGTTGAAAAACCTCCATAGCCATGGTGCAAGTTCTACCAGGAATTGGTCAAAATTTCGACCAATGAAGGTCACAAATTTTGACCAATAAAGGTAGAAATTTTGACCAATAAAGGTCAAAAATTTTGACCAATGAAGGTAGAAATTTTGACCAATGAAGGTAGAAATTTCTACCAACAAGTAGGTGTAAATTTTTTTTCAGGCATTCTATAAAACAGTCACATGCCTTGCATATGATATGACATTTTGCATGCATCCTGCACTCTCTCATTTGGCTGATGATGGATTACAGAGAGTGATCTAAAACCATGATACTAAAAAACACACACAATCAAATCCAAAATGAACTTGCATTACAAATTGATTGTGGAAATTTGATATTGTTAATTTTGCATGCATGTCTACTAGGACAAATATATGTTTAAGTTGTGATTGTCCTGGTAGACATGCATGCAATTTTACCAATATCAAATTTCCACAATCCATTTGTAGTGCAAGTTCATTTTGGATTTGATTGTGTGTTTTTTAGCATCATGGTTTCAGATCACTCTACGTAATCCATCATTAGCTGGATGAGAGAGAGTGCAGGATGCATGCAAAATGTCATATCATACACAAGGCATGTGAACTATTTTATAGAATGCCTAAAAAACACTGACAACAACTAATATGAAAAATATATAATTAGTTATATGATTGAGACAAATCATGTACTAGTGAGTTGGTCAAAATTTTGACTAGATAAATTTTGACCAATGGGTTGGTCAAATTTGGTCAAAAATTGGGTCAAAAATTTGATCAATGAAGGTCGAAAAATGAACCCAAATGCACTAGTGCAAGTATGCTCGCCAAGTTGACTCTTTGAGTTTAGTCATCAAGTCACCCCACCAAAGTACCTCATCAAGGTCAGTCTTTAGGTTCGCTCATCGAGCTTTCTCACCAAGTTAGCTTGCCATGTTGCGTCTCTAAGTGGCCTTGCTAAGTCGGCTCGCCAACTTGCCCCACCAAGTTGCCACTTTAAGCCCACTCACCATGTTAGATCGCCAGGCCGGCTCCCCAAGTTAGCTCGCCAAGATGAAAATTGAAGTACGCTCACCAAGTCTATTTTTGGTTCATTGTCTACAGCTTAAAACAGGAATACATCTACTAAACAAAATACAAATCACTCAACAAATTTGAATGTGGTAGAAGAGTGATCAACAACACAGTGAATCGAGTCTATAGGTTTGTGGCATTGAAAGCACTTGCTAGTTTGAGAAGAGATTCAAAAGGAGGCCTGGTTGAGGATGCATTTCAATAGCAAGCAAGAGCGAAGACATGATGCATGCATCACTCTGATGAAAAGACTGGCAATGAATAACATGCAAACATATGCTTATTTTATAAACTTCAATGAAATCTATTTTCTCCTGATCAGATCAAAAGACTCCAAGACATCACTCAAGGCATTCACATCATGATCTTAGCCAAATTACAGGAAGTCATTGTAATCAAATTACTTTCTTTCAATTTAATGGGAGGAATCTCCTTTCACAACAATTCACCAAAAACAAAAAGCTCAAAACATGTAGAAAATAAAAAGTAGAGAATGCCATTTAAAGAACTTTTTTAGTGTGCTGAAGAAAGCTGGTAGGCAATACGGTACAGAACTAGATTAAACATATACCCACCATTTTAATCTCAAAAAGACATCCACTGAATTGTTATCCTATTTTAAAACAAAATCAAGATTCATGAAACTACCAATTTAAAAGGTTCATAGTGCATTCTATCCATTAAGAAAAGTGCAACTTGAGATAAAATTGTTTGAAAAGTAACCTTCTAGAACACGTGTAAAATGAAACGTACACTTTCTTCCAATTTTGGATCAGGGATGTTCTACTTCTAGATGAAGAGGTTCTGCAAGTCTAAAATAAAACTACAGTTCCAAAATCAATGACAATTTTTCTGTTTATAGTGTTACTGTTGCCACAAATACAGGAAAGATACATAAGAATATGCCCACTATTTATAAACATCAGACAGTAAGACATGAGATCTTGAAGGGAAAAGAAGAGGAGGTTCATAGAATTAAAATTACAATTAACGAAAAAAAATCATTTTGGCATATATGTGAAAAAGGAAAACTCATACAGTCTAAGCCAAGGATAAATTCCATTTTAATTTCAGGCTGGGCATAAAATGCATTCACCAAGCACAAATGATTAAATAATATCTGGAGCAAGTCTTGATCTATTTCTCTAAATTTAATAAAATTTGATAAAATTTGAACCCATCATCCAAAGAAGAGTCTTGCTTATCAACATGATGTACTTGGAGATTACCATTATCTCTACTTGTCTGATAAAAATATCTGGCAAGCTTCAAACCCAATAAGAAATAATCATCCCAGGCCTCAACAATTCTACCAAAAAGATCTCTGTGCACACACAAAAAAGCCAACAAGATAGAAAAGTTCTTTGCAAACACTTTATGGCATAATGTAACAAGGGAAGGAAAGTTTTCCACTATTTCCTCTGGCATTGCAGATACTATGGAGGATGCAAATGTAGTTGCTGCACTAGATTTCCTCTCACAATCTGTATTCTCTACAAGTGACAACATTTGGGAAAGAGATCGTTGAACAGTAGGATTGCCTTTTCCCAAAAAGTGAGTATCTATTGATTCCAAACTGGATCTCACTTGCTCTTTGGATAATATGCCTTGGGAAAAATGAAGCAAAATTCTTAATGGACTCCATTCACAAAGAAAATCTTCTGAACCATGATCGGATTGATATACTTGATTGATTTTTGGAAGCAAAGTAGTCACAATTGTGAAAGATAATGACCTTGAATTAGCCTGTGAGAGGAAATATCCACTTGTCAACATAAGGATCTGACTTCAAACTCAGAATGAACTATATGAGGAAGAACAGATACACACCTGAGCCTGCAAAAGAAAGTTCATCACACTGGCCACATAGAATGAAATCATTGTCCAGTGGGCAAGCTTCTGACTTTTGGAACTTGACTCGACAACTTGAAGGCACTTTTGCAAGACACAGATCACAAGAGGGCTAAAATGTGGAGGTGAAAGATCTGCATAATTTTTAATGAGTAAGTTATTAATCAAAAATAAAAGAGTAAATGAATAGACAAGAAACTTTATTATACAGGCCCAACTAATAATTTTCACTTTTCAGAATGAAATTGTGGTTAGTGTCAGACATCTGTTTTCCATAATTCATTGTGCATCAGAAACTACTCATCAAAGGCTAAGAAAACCATGTAGTGTTTGGAACTAGGCTGTTATTTTCTTCAAGTCAAAGGGATGAAATCATTTGAAAGAAAAAAATATTTTTTTAATAAAAATATAATTAGTGCTATAGTTAAACCCAAGACAGACAAGTCATTCTATGATTCTAGATATTTTCCAATAAAAGAAACAGACATACATGAAATGGACTGTCCACTCTAATTTGTGGAAGCTCCCCTGACAGTGCATTTGAAATATCTGTAGGTAACTCCAAAATTAAGTTGTGGGATCATATCAATGGTTGTTAGTCAAAATTTTCTCTTGAATAGGGTTGTGAGGATATTTTGTCAGCATTTGGTTCCTAATTTACTCAAGAATTGGGGTCTGATAATATTGTCTTACAAATTGTTTATTTTACAATGGAGTTGTATCTTCTATTTTATTCCTGACTAATAGAAGTTTATCTGACCCTAAGATGATCAAATCCACTTGATAAATGTTAATATCTCTTTAAGTTTTGCACTATTTTCTATATTAGGAATAAGTCAATTCTTGAACTATCTACAACTATTGATTGCCTTGTGTTTCTTTTTATTCCTGTTAGAGCCTTCATTCAACTCTATCTACCCTGCTTGTCATTCCAAAACATAAGGATTTATAATTTTTTCTCTATACACATTATCTGCCATCAAACTAGTATGTTTAATGTCCATTTTCCCATTCTCAATTTCCGTAATCTCCCTTTTTATTGATATTGGTAGAATCATGGTTGAGCCCCATGGTGCTATTTATATCATATCAAGTGGTTGTGGATTCCCTTTAGGAGTAGTAATTCCATTTATTGGTACCAGAGGTTGTGATGGTAAAAATGGTGCCAAATGCTTCTTTACTCCTATAGGCCCCATACCAGAGTGTAGAATGTAGAATGTCTTCTAAAGATTGAGATGGCATACATCCACTCCAATTCAACTCGAGCTAGTTAGTCCAACCTGCATATTCATGTTTGCACCATCCATGTACACTTGACTATCATTGTCATGAATGATTTAACATATCTTATTTAATACCCTCCACATACACAACATGCATTGAAGGATAGGTAATCATAAGTGCTACAAGGTTTCCTTATTTTCCTCTACATCCTTCATTTTCTTTAGCAACAGTTCAAACAACAACAATTTTCATTCCACACATTGTAGCACTTGCAGGATTCATTCCATGAGTTGAGACAGTAATGATAGAAGTTTTGATGCCCATCTCCCCTTGCTTAACGATAAGCATATAACCTTTACAATATCAAGGAATGGAGCATCCTCAACATTAATAGTGCCTAATTTCTTTAATCCACTAATAAATGCTCCCGCCAAACCATGTACACATTCTACATTTTTTTTCAATCCTGCCAGACCATGATAGATTGCATACATAGAAGATATATTGTAATTGATACCTGTATCATGTAGATATTTCTAGTGGCATTATCTTGCCTGATGTGTTGCTCCCTTGTCTACATTTCCATCCTTAGCATAGGATTCCTATGGGAATCCACATTAACTACAATAATCCTACCAGGCATCATTCATTTTTACTCTTAAGATGTAACCAAGCAATATCAATGAGGGGCCCCCATAGTCTAGGGGGACACCAAATCTTTGAGAAGACCCAAAGATGATATCCACCCCAAATTCCTCAGGAGGCTTCAGTATTGTTAGTGTAGAAAAATCAGAGGCCATGACAACCTTCACACCATTAGCATGAACATTCTTAACAAAATAAGAGTAATCAATAACTTCCCTCTCTATCCTAGGGTACTGAACAAGCACCCCACAAACATCCTTGGAACTATAATCAAAGTAATTTAGATCAGATTTCATGACATTCAACCCCAACCAACCTACCCTTATCTGGCACACATCAAATGTCTAAGGATGAGAGTTACTAAAAATGATAGAAGTCTTCTTATTATCTTTGGTTATATCATTACATATCACAATAGCCTCAAAACTAGTAGTGGCCTCGTCCAAAAGAAAATCATTTGACACGGGAGCCCAGTAAGATCTAATATCATGTTCTAGTGATTCAAAAAAGATTCTAGTATATCATGGAAACCATGTTAGGAGGGGACAAGGGATGACGATGGGGCTGAAACCTACGATAAATTATACTCTATTAAAAGTATTAACTTATTACTATGAAAAGAAACATTTCACTTAACAAAAAATAATATATCAAGTACCTCCATTTGAAGAAAAATTATCACTTGTTGCTCGAACATCATGGATACTTAATTGATGAGTAAGTCTTGACAATAAAGATGCCTATTTTTTGAATCTCTCATGTTTCCTTTTTGCATTCTGATCTTCTTGGAGAAGTTCTTCAATCTTTGTTGTACTCTGAGAGCTGTTTGAAGTAGAATTGAAAAATAATATATGAGGAACATAGAAAAAAAATATAACTAGTACCATGGCCATATTAGCCACATGTAATTAATCCTCACCTGACAGAGCTATAAAGTTGAGTCAGCATTTCCTTTTTGGCTTTCTCAACTTGGCAGAGCACCACAGCTTGTCAATCATTGAAGGACATGTTAATACTCATGAGAACAATACAAAAGAATGCCTATTTCTGTAGTGCTTTAATGCAAGGATGTTCTAAGGTTCTTACTTTGGGTACATTTGCAGCAAGACTATTTAGAACAACTTCCACATAACCACATACTTCCTGAGACATCAACCTCAACTCCTCCTCTGGATCAACTGGTCACCTGGCTATTGTATCCTAATTACAAAGAACATGAATAAACTAAAAATTAGCTTTGCCTCAGTATTTAATTTGTGTCTTGTTAGATAAATTAAGACGCATCATGATCAATCAACCTTGCAGAAGGAAAAAACCATTCCTAGCATTTTCATTAAATAATTAATAGAAAACCAACACAAATGTTTTTTACCACATTACATAAGTTTTTTTTAAGAATGCAGACTATAAAGTGTAGAGCTACTACAATTTTATTGTAAAGCAACTATGAGAAATAAATTGGCACATTGTTGAAAAGTCATGTGAGCTCCATATGAATGGATATTCCGAATAGTAAATGAGTCTGTGTCTCATCTCACATTCAAACTCAGTGACCTTCATTACCTAAGTTGAATTCCTTCTAAAAGGTAGCAACTAAGAGATAAAAAGATTTGTATGGTTGATAATTGATAATAGTTCCATAGGGTAGACTAAAGGGGAATCTGTTTGTCCATCTCACATTCAAACTAAGGTTTTGCATATCATCTCCACAGTTGAGTCATTGTCTTTACCTTCGAAATTCCCCTAACCCATGGACTTACTTGGAGTAATGTGCACATTTTTCAGGCTGGAAATCCTACTTCCAATGTAAGAGGACTTCTCTGGAGGTAAGTTCAGCATTTTGGACATGGGCATTAGAGCTGAGATACTATGTTCCCAGCTTGACTTTTGACTATATGAAATGATTCCTGAGACAATTTGGCTCAGAATCAGAGAGAAAATTGGGACTTGAATTAGAGTTGATAGTCTTATTTCTGGCACGGGCATCCTTGAACCTGAGGAGGAGCATCTTGGTAGTCTCTTTGCCCCTCAAAAGGCAGGCTGCTTCATCCTTTGCAAGTGAACAATATCACCACAATTTTTTGTAAGTGTCTCTAATAGCTGCAAAAATAACCAGGCAAATATTAAATCAAAGTTATCCATCAAAGTCAATCATAAATGAATTCTTACTATAGTAAATTTTTTGCACTCAGAATTCAACCAAATATCTCAATAATGATAACTTAAAATAAATCAAAATGTATATGGAAATTTATAATATTATTCAATACTAACCGTTAGAGAAAGAATTTGGATCTTAGGATTCTTATTGGCAATGCGTTTCTTAATTACTTTGATTACTTCCTTTGCTTGTCTGTTCCAACACAATCATATTGACCAATATAGACCCTTCATTACTATCACCATATCCAAATGTCCATTTATAAGAAAGAATTTAGAAGACAGAGCTGTTAACCTGCTTTATAAAAACCATACCAACATCTCTTATGCGAACTCTATTCATATAACAAAGATGGGATTACATTCTCCGAACATGGACTACCATTAATGCATAATACATAGCAACTACCAATAAAATAATGTCAAATTGGATTTACAAAAGAGGATAACAGTGTATCAATATTTGCAAAGCATAATCAAGAAATCTGAACCTAAGGTGGATTAAAGCAATTTAGCATGATTCTATGCCTTGTAACTCAGAGATGAAGGTATTTCCAAATATTTTGTATGACTTCTCATGTTAGACAAAAGATTATACAGACACATCTTATAAATATAGCCAAGATAGAATATATGACAAAAGGAGTAAGATTTCTTTGTGCCATTCAAGGTTCTTGGATAGGTAGCATGAATAAAATGAAATGCTTTAATTTCCTTAAAAATTCTTGAAATCCATGTTTGATTGTGACTACCATACATGTTGATTTGAGCATGCCTGGCTCCCAGTTACTGCTATGATATAGTTTAAGATTACTGCTGTAACTGATAAGTGGTGATGTAGATGAGCAAATTTGGATAACAGTTTCTATATGTTAGGTGTCGAGAAGCTTCACTTTACAATTTAAAAAATGGTTCTACCATACATGCTGTTTTATTTTGTGTCATCTTGGAAATCATTGGATCATTCATGTAAACAAACCTAACAAGCTCTCTTGTGTGTTTATACTTAAGTTCTAACGTTTCTTTTCCAGCCTACACTAGAAGACTCTTCTGAAAAGTAATTCAACATTATAACATAATTATGAGCTGCGGAAGCATCAACTGTACCAAATCCTTACATAGCTGAAAACTATATAACCCATCACTGAAAAGTGATCAATATTACTCAAAATATGCATTTGTTAAAACCATTTATTGATCAAAAGATGCACATCTTGTTTCCAGCTCGTACTATTTCCATTTCTTAATCTATTAATTCTCTGAGCTTGCTTGTTCTAACACCATGCATAATGCTTTTATTGTTCCTTCCTAAATAGGCTCTAAAAGGTATTAGAGAGAAGGTGCATATTGTAACTAAGTTTGGATTGACTTGGAGTAATGGAGAATTTGGTGTGAAGGGAGATCTTGCATATGTCAGGGCTGCCTGTGAAGCAAGCCTCAAGAGGCTTGATATAGACTACATTGATCTTTATTACCAGCATAGGGTGGATATTACTGTACCCATAGAAGCTACTATAAGTCTTCGGATTCCAAACCCTTAACCTTGCACCAAAATACTATTTTTTCATGGCGCTGTAAGTTTTAAGATTCAAAATCTGTACTACTATGACAGGTTTTTTATTTTAATCTTATTTATAAAATTTTGGTCAATGGTTTTTCTCCAAAAACTACATAGTTGAATCTTGAATTTGATTTGATGTGAGAAATATATTTTACATATCAATTCTTGAGATTGATAAGTATGAAATATTTTCTATAGCAAGTCAAATTGTGATTTTACTACAAGGATTCAACTGTGTGGTTTTCTAGTGAAATGCATTGACACAAGTTATTTTAATAGTGGTTCAAAAGAACTCATTTTTAATAAGAATGAATGGAACACATAGTACTCATTACATTTAGATGATGCTCATAAGGTGAAGCATTAAACCTTTCTAGAAGGTCACTAAGTGCAATACTACTCCAACTTATTGTCATGAGAGATGAGTTCTTATGAAGCTAATGTAACATGAGTCAATGAATTTTTCTCAGAAACAACAAAATCAAAATTTCAAACCTCTAATTTCACTAGAAAATATGTGTCTAATAATCAAGGTTGTATGGCTTTGGAGGGAAAGATTGTATCCCTCTGGCTCTTTACCAACGCCTAGCAAAACATAAGAAATCTGATAACAAGCAAATCAGTTTTCCTTTTATATAGATGGGTGAACTGAAGAAGTTGGTAGAAGAGGGAAATATAAAATATGTGGGTCTGTTTGAAGCCTCTACTTCAACAATCTGTAGGGCCCATGCAGTGCATCCAATCACTGTTGTGCAACTTGAATGGTCTCTCTGGAGTAGGGATTCTAAGGCCCAAATTATTCCCACCTCTAGGTAAAAGTTGTGATGATATAATACCTCAATAGTCAGTGATTCAATGTTTACTTTATAGATTGCAGAGAACTGAGAATAAATATTTGTGAATTGGGTTGACAGTATATACCAAAAGTTGAAGTTTTTAATAAGATTTTTTTTTGAACTTTGTTCCATTTGAACTTAGATAAGGAATACAAGCTTACTTATATTTATTTTATTTCATTTTATTCCATTCATAGGGAGTTGGGGATTGGGATTGTTCCATACAGTCCTTTAGGCATGGGTTTCTTTAGCACAGGAGGAAAACTTCTTCAAAGTGTGACAGATAATGACTTCGTAAGGTAAAGGATAGGATTTTTTTTTTCCATTTAATAATTGTACCATTTTAAAGATGATCTGATGTTGAGTTCAAACATTGAGACTAAACAACAAAGTAAAATCTAAACAAAAATCTACATGACAAGACTGACAATAAAGGTGAAAATTAATTTGATTTGATTTCGTCATTGTTGATTGTTTCATATCATAATAATTGATCTGTTAAACAGGGGAATCTGAGGTTTTAAGGTGAGAATCTTGAGCGGAACCAAGATCTATTACTAAAGCTAAGTAAGATCAGTTTAAGAAAAGGGTGCAGCCCAAGCCAAGTTGCTCTTGCATGGGTTCAAGACCAGGGAAATGATGTTGTGCCCATTCCTGGAAGCACCAAGATGAAGAACCTGGATGATAATATCTTCTCTCTCGGTAAAAATGACAGCAGATGACATGAATGAAATCAAGGCCATCTTTCCTGTAGATGCTGCAGCTGGAGACCAACACAGAGCTGTTGATTTGCAATTGACCTGAATAAATTCAGAAACGCCCCCATACAACACTCTCCATTGAATTAAAGCACGTAAATGTTTGTGTTCTAGAGCAGAACATTTGCAATTGAGCTAGATGAATAAAGGGCTTTGAAGAGTTAGTAGCGTTAAAAAAAAAAGAATCTAAATAAATGGATTTTTTAGCCTTGTACTATATCAGTTATAAATGCTCATTATTGAAAATGTAGTATTTTTAAAGTCTATTAATAGAGTATTTTTAGAGCCTATTAATAGAGAGCTTTTGGTAAATGACTCTATAAAGAGTTTTATAAACCTGGTGGAAATATATTTCGTTAATAGTAATGATACTGGCATTTTAACATTTATGCATGACAATATTTATGGACTAGTGATAAACCCAAACCCTTCCACATGGATCTTAAACAGGAGTTAGTAATAAAGATCCAATAAATGAGTCGTAATGTCTCCAAGGTTCTCTCAGAGAGTTCGATATTCAACCATTGTTACTCCACATAACTTGTGGGCTTGGACATCAGGATAACAATATGCCATTTATTATCAGTGCATGCCAAGGATACATTAGAGGTTTTCACCCCATATGTCAAAAAATTCACATTTCAAAGTAGATAATCTAGAATGTCCATCCGGTGCCAATTACATGTTTTATTATCAAGACAAAGCACAAGAACCCGTAGCTACAAATAAATCCAAATTTCCTTGAATTTCCTTGAAACAATATGAAACACACTCAGAGAAGTGGTATAACATTGAATAAGACCCATATTACATTACAAAAACCATATAAAAATCTCAAAGTCTTTCTAATACAAATTTCAAACTCGTTTATGATCATATTAATTTAAACAAAAATAAGTATATAATGGTAAGAAGTTGCATGCAAAAATTAATTATAATATTGCATTCAAATTCATTGATATGCACAGAAGTAGTGCCATGTAGAGTGCAGGAAGGGTCTACGTTGTATGGGTATGTCTCTCTTGATACAGAGGTGTGACACCTGAGAAAGAAATGGTAGCCCTCATTCACTATGTTGTGTACACAGATGTCACTTTTCTTGATACTTTAGAGTCTTAGACACTAATAAAATTATTGTAGGGAAAGTCAGTCAACTTACTAAATCTGTTATGAAACCTCCATTCTAAACGACATTATCATATTAGACTTTGTGATCCAACGTATTGAAGAAATTACCTTAATATTGAAGAATTAATACAAGTGATGTTGCAGGTGTAGTGGGATTGCTTCCAAATTCTGACTCTTCCACAATACCACTCTAAATATATAGTCCATGTCTAGTTCCTTTGTGCTCATTCCATTAGGAAGACTCCAGTCGAAGGAGTGAACCAGTGAAGCCAAAATTAAATGAAGCATCTTATCAGCCAAAGGAAGCCCTAGGCATATTCTTCTACCTACTCCAAATGGTATAAGCTCAAAATCTTGTCCCTTAAAGTCCACAGTAGCTCCCTCTCCCTCCAAAAACCTCTCTCGCATAAATTTGGAAGGCTCCTTCCAACATAACAGGATCCCTTACAATCGCCCACACATTAACCCATACTTGTGTGTCTTTGGGGATCACAAACCCCCTATTTCACAAGATCTTGATGCTTTATGAGGGATCAAAAGAGGACCAGGAGGATACAGTCGAAGCACTTCTTTCATCATTGCATGAAGGTAAGGTAGATGATCAATATAAGATTCCTCCACTCTTTTACTATGACCTACAACCTCCTCTAACTCCCCTTGGACTTTTTCCATTTTATCTAGATTATGAATGAGTTTTACCATTGCCCATTCTATTGTTGCACTAGTGATGTCGAAACCAACAATTAACAGATCCTGCATTATCAAAACACCCCATCCTCATTAACCAACACTGCCACTCTCATCTTCAACCCTAACTTGGCCTCCTCATTAGCAGACGACAACATTGATTGCAAGAATTTCATTAACACCGCCGCTACCACACCTGTCTCCATGCACCCCCTATACATAGATGCCCCTTTCTCAAAAACCTTCACCTTTACCTCCTCCAACCTATGAAACCCTTCCTCCATTTTTGTCCTCAGCAACAATGAGTTTTTCCCACTTTAAAAATTTTTTTAACATATGAAGCCCGTGTTGGTCGAAAATTTGACCAACACGGGCATGGATTTAAAAAAAAAGATATTTTTCCTTGCATATTTCGACCAATCTAAAACATTTTAATAGATGGTCAAAAATTTTGGTCAAAAATTGGGGTTAAATGTACTAGTTTGTAATTATAATTATTTAATTATCTTATTATAATTAATTGTGAAAGCCTCAAGGCCAACTCAAGGAATTATTTTGAAGATATGATATAAAGGAAATATGTTTTCCTTGTTTTGAAGTAATTGCGAAGTGCAAAAAGGAGAAAAGTGCTTACTAAATGCAAGTAAGCAATCCAAGGGATTATTGGATGTGAGTTTTGTGATCTGGTTACAAGATCTAAAGGAGCAGAAGTTTGGTTGAAAGGACTGAGGAAGAGGAAGGAAGTACATTTCATTTATATTATTTTGCAAGGAATAATACAAAGGTCATTTGGACAATGGATTCATTGATCTTAACCTTGAAGTTATTTGGGCAGTGGGTCCAACTATATTCTACAACTCCTAATAGGGTTGGAATCTCCCAATAGGGATTCAAAGTCTCCTAATAGGGACTCATATGTACTAAATGTATTCATAGACTCCTAACATGGTCCATCCTCTAACACAAAATATTTATATGAGTACATCATCTTATGGATACCATCCCCACTAGGGTTTTCCCTTTGATCAAGGGTTTCCCTAGTTAACATATCTGGTGTTAATTGTGTATGAGTATCTTATTGTAGTTTCCTATTATATTGCTCATATGATTAAAGTTTAATAAGATTAATAATTGTGATATTAGTTGGATAAATCATTCACCCCCCCTTTATTATATTGTTGGACTATATATTCTAACATGCTTTTCTTGAAAATAGAAAAGAAGTATTTGAAATGTCAAACCCATGTTGTTTCTTTGGCATGTAGCGATCAAGCAGTTCAGAAAGTTTTATTTTCTCATCACATCTATTTCTCCTTAGCCTAGAAATTTTCTAATTGACAATCTAACAACCTATAAAATATTATGAGAGATTTTCTATGGTTAGATTATTTGGATTATAAAAAAAAGACATGTTGTTAAATGGGAATGCAAATTTTTTACCTAAAATCAAGTGTAGTTTGTGTTAGAAACAATAGTCCACCAAGATAACTAAGATAGGGTGGGGGGGGGGGGGGTGGGGTGTGAATAAGTTATCCAAAAATTAAAACATTTATCTTCTTTAAAAAAACTTAACCATTCAACCAAAGTAAACAACAACCATACAAAGATTCACATAGACAATTACACTAGATATGTTGACTAGGGAGACCTTTGATCAGAGGGAAAACCTTGATGGGAATGATGCCCACAAGATGATGTACTAATATAGATATTCCTTGTTAGAAGATGGAACCTATTAAGAGTCTATTACAACATTTAGTACATATGAGTCCCTAGTAGGAGACTTTGAATCCCTATTAGGAGATTCCAACCCTGTTAGGAGTTGTAGTACAATGTATGAAAGATGAGCCCACTGCCCAAACATGCAATTTCAACTACAATAAGAGATTACTATTCAAACAAGTAATTTACTAATATGTTCCTCTTTCCTTTGTTATGTCAACCAAACCAATCACTATTAGACCTTGTAGACTAGGTCATGAACCTCAAATCCAAATATCAAACCTCAAATCACTCAGCAAAACCTCAATAATGAAGTTTCCTTCACTTTTCCTCTACTCTACTCAATTTTGCATTTTGCTCGCTCTACTACTTACAAACACTTCACATCAATATAATTCCATACAATACCATAATTCATGATAAAGGAAAATGTCCTTCCTTTATATCAAGTCCATAAAAACAATTCTCTGAGTCGGCTCTTAGACCTTTCCAATTAATCATTATAAGACCACATTAAGAACACGTTACATTTAGCGATAACATTAATCTTTTGCCTTGCAACTTAAATAAATTTTTATACAAGCAATATTATGATGAAAGAACTTAGCCACATCATCACCAACATGTCTTCTTCACATCCTCAACCTCAATTTTCAGAATAACAAATTTGCTAAGAGATATAAAAAGTTTACCAAAACATGCCTCTGTAAACTCTATCTCAAAACATACATCACCAAAACTTACATAACTTCTTCCAGACTTATCATTTCCTCTTCTAACATTAACTAAATATACTAGATACTTAGATGTATCTGTGATAACCTCAGATAGTTAGAATAATCTATTAGCCATCCGTACCAACTTGATCTTTCTGTTGTTCTTCTGTCAAATACCACAGAAAACTGCTAGGTTGGCATCAATGACAAACTTAGTCATGAATGTAACATATCATCATAGTAACATATCTACTATACTCCCCCATAGGAATATCATCAACATTCATGCTTTCAAAAATCTCTCAACAATCTCCCCCTTTAGCATTGATGGCAACATAGATAAAAAACATCTAGTTCCAAGAATACCAAAAAAAGACTATTCATCTTACTTTTAAAATCCTCTTCATTAATCATTCTCCCCATTGATATACCTCAATATAATTTTTGAAAAACTATCATTCCATATTGTACTTCTTCTAAACATGTTGTTCTTCCTAATGGTCTTGTCATGTTGTTCTTCCTAATGGTCTTCTCATGATGTTTTTCATACCAAACTTCTCCCCCATTGAATTCAATGTCAAAGGTTTCAACAACCAACTTTAGTGCATCAAACTTTGCAACAAATGATTCTTACTAGCTCAAGTGTCCAAAGACATTGTTCAAAACAAAATGCAACAAGAGTCCTAGATTATTCTATTATTCACAAATACTCCCCCATACAAGAAGCATTAACATTCAATCCTGACAAACAATGGTACTCTGTTACACTATACTAATGCACTCTTGCATCTCTACTCTGATGTAGGAAGGGGCATAACCCCTATCATACCTCACAAATACTCAAAAGTCTCTTTGGGAAGAGGCTTAGTGAATATATCTGCAATCTATTCTTTAGTGCTCACACACTCTAGTCTAATTTCCTTTTCTACAACTTTCTCTCTCAACATGTGATACTTAATAGAAATGTGCTTAGTCTTAAAATAAAACATTGGATTCTTAGACGTATTCACCATGCTTGTGTTTTCATAATGTATGACAATAGGTTCACTAATTTCTATCCATACATCCTTCAGCATCTGCTTCATCTAAACAACTTGATTACAATTGTCTACTGCTGCAAAATATTCTACTTTGGCTATACTTTGTGATGTACAATCCTACTTCTTTCTTAGCTAAGAAACCAATCTTCCTCCAAGAAAGAAGGTTCCACCACTAGTGCTTTTTTCGTCATCCATACTACCTACCCAATCAACATCAATATAAGAACTTAGAGTAAAATCATTAGATCTGTCATACCACAATCCAAAATTTGATGTTCCTTTTAGATATCTATTCCTTTCAGATATCTAAATATCCTTTTCACTACTATATAATGTGCTTCTCTAGGATTAGCTTGGAATATTTCAACAATTCCAACTGCATTTTCTATATCCATCCTTGTGTGAGTTAGATATTGTAATCTTCTAATCATAGATGTATACTTTTTCTGCTGAACAATAGGTGTCTCATCCTTCATAGATAACTTGTGTCTAGTTATCATAGGTGTTCCAACATGTTTGCATGTTTCAAAACCAAATCTTTTTAGTAAATCCTTCAAGTACTTAGTCTGAGAAATAAATATTCCTTCTTTATTTTGTACAATCTGCAATCCTAGAAAATATTTCATTTCTCCTATCGTACTCATGTCAAATTCTTTCTTCATTTCTTTGCAAACTTCTTACTTTCTTCATCATTTCCTCCAAATATGATATCATCAACAAATATTACCAAAATCATCAAACCATCATTAGTTTCTTTCCAATACAGATTACTATCTGCCATAACTTTGCTATATCCAAGCTTTGTCATATGCTTGTCCAACCTCGCATATCAAGTTCTCGATGCTTTCTTCAAGCCATACAATGCTTTCTTCAATTTGCATACCATGTCCTTATCATTTGTCAAAGGACAATCTTTAGGTTTCTCTATGTACACTTCTTCTTCAAGTTCTCCATTCAGAAATGCTAACTTGAAATCCATCCAATACACTTTGAATTTCTTTTGTGTTGCATAGGCTAAGAATAATCTTATTGCTTCTATCCTAGCCATTGGAGCATAGGTCTCATCATCATCTATACCTTCTTGTTGTGAGTAACCTTTACATACCAATCTTGCTTTGCTCCTTACAACTTCACCTTGTTCATTCATCTTATTCCTAAATACCCATTTAGTTCCTATCATACTCTTGTTTGCTAGCTTGGGGATCAATTCCCATGTCTAATTCTTTACTATATGATCTATTTCTTCTTTCATAGCTTATTTCCAATAATAATCTTTACATGCTTCATCTACATTCTTAGGCTCAACTTGAGATATCAAACATAGTTCTTCATTGACTTTGCTTCTTGTCATCACACCTTTATCTTTGCTTCCGATGATCTGCTCAGATGGGTAATTCATTTTCATATTCTTTCCTAAACTAGGAGTTTCTATCTCAACTCTTGGCTTTATTGAAGGTTCAGACCTTTGTTCCTGCCTCATTTCTCCTTCATTCTACAAATCATTGTTAGTCTCAAAAAATACTTAATCATTCCTTGGCTTAGTAACAACATCATCATCTGAATTGTAATAAACTATTCTCTCTTATATCCTAAATTTCTCATCAATTCTTACATTTTCACTTTTCATAATAGTCTTAGTTCTCAGATTATAGCATCTATAAGCCTTACTTTTCAATGAATAACCAAGAAACATACCTTCATCACTTCTAGCATCAAAATTACTAATATCATCATCTCTTTTGATATATTACTTCCAAAAATTCTAAAATACTTAACTGTAGGTGAGTGACCAAACCATAATTCATAAAGGGGTCTTGTTTGTGTATTTCTTGACTTGCACTTTGTTCATAGTGTAGATTGATTTATTTCATAGCTTCTCTACAAAACATCTTGGATACATCATTCTCAACTAATATAGCTCTTGCTACTTCTGTAACTGATTTATTCCTTCTATGTACAATGTCATTCTATTCAGGGGTTCTTGAAGATAATAACTATCTTTGATTCCATTTTCTTCACAAAATATGTTAAAATCATTTCAAGTAAATTCTCCTCCTCTATTTGATCTTAAACATTTAATCTTCATACTAGATTCATTCTCAACTCTATTCTTGAATAACTTAAACTTATCAAATGCCTCAGATTTCTCTGTAAGAAATGCAACCCACATCATTCTAGAAAATTCATCAACTAGAATCATAAAATACCTTTCATAGTAGAATCCTTTAGTTTTTGTAAGACTGCTGAGATCTATGTGTATAATCTCCAATTTTTCGATAGTAGTAAAATTATTGTAGGGAAAAGAAGTTTTGTTATGCTTTGCCAACACACATTCCTTGCAAATTGTGTTAGTAGGCTTTATGATCTTAGGCAAATCTCTAACTACAAACATACTACTAATCTTCACAATACTATAAAAGTTTAAATGAAAAAATCTCTTATGCTATAACCAATTATCATCTACCTTTGCAATCAAACATGTCATTTTATTAGGATTAAACTAAAATACATTACCTCTATATCTAGTTCATGTTCTAATTACCTTTCCATCTCTGACTTTGATCATGCATGTCTTCTCTGTGAACTGTAACTAATAACATTTGTCCACTAGTTGTCCAACACTTAAAAGATTGTGCTTCAAACCGTCAACAAAATATACATCCTCATTGTTAGTTTTACCATCAAGAGTTATAGATCCAATACCTTTAATTTGGCATGTTGCATTGTTTCCAAATCTAACAATGCCTCCATCCTAACTTTTAAAGTCAAAAACTTGTTCACATCACCAATCATATGGTGTGAACAACTATTGTCAATTATCTAATCAGATTTCTTTTCAACCTGTGATACCAATGCTACTTTTTTTGGATATTCTTCTTTAATTGCCACAAATCCAATTTCATCATCGCTAGTACTTATTGCTTGTTCATCAAAATCATTTTCTTCATTTGCATACAAACACTCTTTGTCTTTTCTAGGTTTCCAATTTCCTTTGTAATTTTTCTCTCTTTTAGGACACTTAGATGCATAATGATCATATTCATCACAAGTCCAACATTTAAAGATTTTCTTACCTCCTTTTTCTCTTCTTACAAGAAGGGCTACTCCTTCAATCTTTCTATCTTCCTCAAATTTGCTACTACTAGCAAAATCTCCTCTAGCACTTTTCTTCTTGATAAACTAGGTTTAATGTTCAAGGTACTAAAAGATGTCTTTGTTCTGGTCAATTCTCTAGACTATCTAAGCTCATTCTAAACTGCTTCAAGTCTTCCAAGTAATGTCTCCTTTGTGAAATATTTGTTACAAGATATCAATAACTATATCATTTGAATTGCTGGCTTAAATGGCAGTGTTAAGATCTTCAATATCTTCCATATCACCTCATCATCTTCTTTGGTTCCTCCTTGAGATCTAATACTTGTAGTAATTTCTGATATTCTAACTACAAATGTTCTTACAGATTCATCTTCCATCATTTTAGCATCTTGAAATGCACAAATCCAACTTTGTGGCCTCAATTTCTTAGAATGTTCATCACCTCAAAAATATTTTCCAAAGCTTTCAAAATAAAATGTGAAGTAGCAAGTGATTTTACTTGATTGTATTTAATTTTAAGAAGTGCGATCAATAATACTTCTCTAGCCCTCATGTTGCATATAAAAAGATCTCTTTCTACCTTGGTACAAGTTTCCAATTCTTTTTCATCAATGATTATATTTGCTGATTTTGTCAAGATCCAATGTCCCAAACCCATACACAATAGATGTGTCTTCATCTTTTCCTTCCAGCTATCATAATTTGTTCCATCAAACTTCAAACTATCTTTCTTGAACATTCTCACCATGGATCTCCCAAAGTTGTTAAACTTTATCTTTAAGGACTTGAGGCTTTGATACCAATTCTTATAAATAATAGTCCACCAAGATAACTGAGAGAGGCGAGGGGGGTGAATTAGTTATCCAACAATTAAAACATTTATCTTCTTTAAAAAAACTTAATCATTCAACCAAAGTAAACAACAACCATACAAAGATGCAAATAGACAATTACACTAGATATGTTGACTAGCAAAACCCTTGATCAGAGGGAAAACCCCAGTAGGAATGATGCTCACAAGACGATGTACTAATATAAATATTCCTTGTTAGGGGATGGACCCTATTAGGAGTATATTAAAAAATTTAGTACATATGAGTCCCTATTAGGAGAATTTGAATCCCTATTAGGAGATTCCAACCTTGTTAGGAGTTGTGGCAAACTTGTTAGAAGTTGTAGTACAATGTATGCAAGATGAGCCCATTGCCCAAACATGCAATTTCGACTACAAGAAAAGCTCACTACTCAAACAAGTAATTTATTGTTATGTTCCTCTTTCCTTTATTTTTTCAATTGAACCAATCACTCTTGGACCTTGTAGGCTAGGTCATGAACCTCGGATCCAAATATCAAACCTTAGATCACTGAACAAAACCTCGAGAATGAAGTTTCCTTCACTTCTACTTTGCTTTGCTCAACTTCACATTCTATTCTCTACTGCTTACAATCACTTTGCATCAATACAATTCCATAAAATACCATACTTCATGATAAAATAAAATATCCTTCCTTTATACTGAGTCCATAAAAACAATTTCCCGAGTCAGCTGTTAGACCTTCCTAATTAATCATTATAGGACCACATTAAGAACATGTTACATTTAGCAATAACATTAATCTTTTTCCTTGCAACTTGAATAAATTTATAGACACACAATATTATGATAAGTGTAATTAGCCACATCATCACCAACACGTCTTCTTCACATCCTCAACCTCAATTCCCAAAATAACAACTCTACTAAGAGATATAACAAGTTTACCAGAACATGCCTCTGTAAACTCTATCTCAAAACAAACATCACCAAAACTTACATAACTTCTTCTAGGCTTATCATTTCCTCTTATAACATTAACTACATATGCCAGATACTTAGATGTATCTCTCATAACCTCAGATAGTTAGAACACTCAACTAGCCATCTGTACCAACTTGATTTTTCTATTGTTCTTCTGTCAGATACCACATAAAACTGCTATGTTGACATCAATGACAAACTCAATCATGAATGTAACATATCATCATAGTAACATATCTACAACAATCCCCTATAGGAATATCATCAGCATTCACACTTTCAACAATCTCTCAACAGTTTGACAATCAAAAACTTGGAGTTTCATGGTATTGAATTAGCAGCAAATTCAATCCTTTAAGCCCTCTTAGGAGAGGAATCACAAAAGGTCTTAGTTAGAAATACTATTAATAGATATGTAATTAAAGAGAGGTAAATAATGGACAAATGTAACTCTCCATGATAAAGTATTTGGAAGCTTTCAAATACCTATTTTTGGTTCACAAGTCTTTCAATCTTTATGAAAAGCATGATCCTAGTTTAGGAACCTTATCTTTTTCAGGGAAGCCAGTGGAGTTTTTTCTACATGATTTTTTCTTGATAAACCTCTCTAGTGGGGAGTGAAGACCAATGAGAAATTTTTTGCATTAAATCAAAGTTTCTTTGCTGAAATATGGTGTAAACCTAGCATCTCAATGGTTAAAGATATTTTTATTGACAATAAGTTTGGGTCTTGGGATGATATGTTAACCTTATACAAAATCCCAAATACTCAGATAAAAAACTTACTCTTTGATCACTAAAGCAATGGGTAATTTATTTTTTGGTTGTACCATGAATACTAATTAGTTCCAATAGTGGATTAAATGGAATGATGACATTGACTTATTTAAAATTTCTACTAAGTATATGTACAATATGCTAAAAGATGGATGCTCTATCTTTGAAAGGGTGAATAAAGGTTGGGGTCTAAGTTGTTCTATCACTAAGTGACTTTTTATCTTTGAATTTTTCTTGCATGCCCCATGTGAACCTTAAAAATCTTGCTTTAGCTCTCTTCTTTATTAAGGAAATTAGTAGTTGGAACTACTCTCCCTTATAATAACAACAATCCTATTTTGTGCAATCTTTATTATGTACTTGAGACATTTGAGTACCTTTCTTTTTAATATAGTTATCCTTGTGGAGCATGGTCTAATTTTTTTTGTTCCCCTATTATCTGGAATAACCACCTTGGTCTTTCATGGAGTGAAATACTAGCTACTTTTGTGGAATCATTTGATTTAAAAATGAACACTTTTTGATGTGTTCTAACATGTGATATATTATGGCTCATCTAGAAGGATAGGGTTGAAGAGATATTTCAAATGAGAAGGAGTCATTTTACGAGTTTGGATGTAAAATCATTCATTTTCAAATTATGTCATAGGTTGTTGCTTCACTAGAGATTTCGAGAGAAATATTTATGATGTTGATGAAGGAAGGACAATTTTTTATCTACATAAAAGATATATTTTCATGTTAATACTTTTCTTTTCACAAAGACATGTTGAACCAAAGGGAGCTAGAAAATATCAACCAACTCATTAAAAATATCTAGCTTGATGATAGGCAAGTAGGCCCTATTACTAGTCTACAAGGTCAACAAGATTCTGAAAGTTCTACCTTGACTATGTGGAAGGAGTAAAAGATTCTCCTAGAAGAATGGAAAGATCATAGTGATCATCCAACATCTAATTCCTTTTTTTTTTCTTATTAATCCTAATCTTTTAATTGGCTAGAGCCAAATGCTCTTCTTTTTGTAGATGATGTAAAAGCTAAAACTTGGATGAAATCATTTTAATGATACTCTATAGTACTTTATTCTAAAATATTTTTGATAAGGAATACTTCAGGATGATATTGTAATGTAAATTCAAACTTAAACTATTTTAATATCAATGAATGTAGCTAGTTTAATGATTTTAGTCATGGTTTTGGGTGGAGACCTATGTTTTCACATTATTTTATCCAATTAATTTAGTTTTCAAAAATCATATAGAGATTCTTTAACCTATAGTTTATAAAAATTTGGCTATTAAAAAATCATATTTTTCATGTTTATTTCTATTTTTAGTTGGTTATTGGCAATATTCCTTGTGGTTTTTCATTTTTTCATTTAAAATCTGTTCGTTTTATTAGTTGTTTGGTTGTTAGTTTGGCATATCCTTTCATATAAAAAAGTATTTAGTTTTCTACAGTCCAAGTGCCTTCAAATGAAAAGAGGTGCCAAAGAAGAGCAAGATCTATGAGTTTTGAAATGAGGAGTCATTGTTATTGCACTCTATTTTGATCTTGATCCAAACTACCAATTCATTATTATCTATATATATATATATATATATATATATATATATATATATATATATATATATATATATATATATATATATATATATATATATATATATATATATATATATATATATATATATATATATATATATATATATATATATATATATATATATTCTTTTGTTATTGTGAAGAATGGTAGTAAAGAAAAACTTGGATATTCAAGCATCCAAGGGAGAGGTGACATCGTATTGAAAGAACACTGTTGATATTAGGCAAAGGAAACAAATAACAAAATAGGTTCTATTCATTTCTTTTCTTTATTCTATTGAGTGTGAAAAGGGGTTATGTGTGTTTTTTTTTTCTTTATCATTTGTTTTCCATGTGACTGTTGGTAATTGTGAATTGGAAAGCTTGGTTCTCTGCTATAGTATTGACTTCACAATTTCCCTTCTACTAAACATTAAGGAAGCAACATTTATTAAGGGTTGAGTATTGAGGTTTGCCAACTCAAATTTTGGAAACCAAATGGCACATCAAATAATAATACTTTGAACCCTCATTACCAATATAAGTTATTTAATTCTTTATTAGTGTTATATATACCAATTAAGGGATCAGTCTTATACTGGTGATGTTCTCGATAGTAGCACAACAAAATACGTATCTCTTATTTAGTTGCTAGAATTTCATAGTTTTATGTGCTCTCAAGCATAGAGAAAAAAAAATGTTTCTTTCACTAATAATGGATGCTTTTTATCTTGAAACTTCCTTACTATTTTGAGCTTGAACTCTAATTTTCTTGGGGTGGCTGTCCTTGCCAAGGATAATTACCATCTTGAGTAGTGCAACTTCTACTACCTCTATTTTATTTAACTATATCTTGAACTAAATTTAATTCACCATAAATGACATTAGCAATGATGTTAGTATTACATATTTAACCACTTCTAGCTACTAGGAAAAATCATTTGCATGTATCCCCTATCGTTATAGTGTTCACATTGTAACTTTTTTGCACTAGTGGCTTAGGGAAAAGCTATTTTAAGATACATCTTGGTTTGTGCCAATTTGTATAAATTTATTTGGGATAGTAATAGTCTTCTTTTTATTTTATTTAAGCATCAGATTGAAGCTAATTGGAATGATAACCTTTTTTTTTAATTTAGGCACACAAACATTTTTTTCCAGTGATTGAGAATTGTTTAAAACTTGAAAGCATTTCCTATTTGGTTCATGTAGAAGAATGTAAGAGAATTTGAGTTCTATGACTTTTAATTTCTCAATGTGCTAGCTATCAAAAAGCACTACAAATTTTGTATTTTCAAGACTAGAAGAAAGGAGTTCATAGTAGGTAAATATAAAAATGCTATATTCTCTTGCCTTTTGTTTGTCTTTAGTTAATATTTTTGAGGCCTCTGACTTGATTTTTGGCTAGGTAAAATATTTTTTTTCCCTATGAAATTAACATATAGAGCCATCTTGATTGAAGCCTATGGTGGAGACAAGCTTCTTTACAACCTGCAAAGTCCATGGCGATTCTAGTACAAGAAAGTGTAATATGCATTATTTGAATTGTATGAGACACACATTATACATGTATTGGCTTAGCTACCATAATGATAATTATATTATTCAAGTATTTGAAAATCTAAACAACTCATACTTTATTTGAAATTATTTTAAAGGCTAAGAAATTCTTTAGTGTTAATCACATTGTTTAGGTTTGAACATTTCAACTGATGAGGCTTTATTCAAATCAATTTTAAAGTTTCAAATAATTGTTCATCTTTGCTAATTATGGTTGAGACTTTATTTCAATCTGTTGGTGTTAATAGGTATTTACTATTTACACTTAAGTTTACTTAGGTTAGTGCATTATTTTATTATTTATTTTTATGAGACACTTAGGAGTTTGTGCACCTTTTTGAGTTGCCATGTTGACAACATAGAAGTACACAACTCTAATTAAGCACATGGTTTTTACAACACTAGACTTTGCATCATTCACTAAGTTGTTATGTAGACAACACAATTATTCACACTCCTAATTTAGCACATGTTGTCTACAACACTAACTTGCATGTTACACCATTGTAGGCTTATCCTCTCATCATCACACTTACTTCCATGCTTAATGGAGGATAACCCATATCTAGTGGACATGTGCATGGTTGTATGACTTATCATGATGCTGAGTCTTGGGCATTCTAGATGCATCTTAGAGGCCTTTATATACATGCACTCCTAGTGTACTTGTATATTATATTGAATACTGTACAATTATTCTGATCATAGTCTGGTCTATTTTGTGCTTGTGTTTGAGTTCCTTGGTCTTGGGTGAATTCTTCCCTAAGGAAAGTTTTTACATGGTATCAGAGTTGGGGGAGATACTTGTCACATAGCTATTGGAGATCTCATTGCTTCATCTCTCAAAGGGACCCGATTCAGATCTGGAGCATCTACAACAATTGGGAGCATCTAGAGCCAAAGTAGACCTTGCCATTATGTTTGGAGTGACACCTATAAATTTCCTATTTTAGGCCATAGTCGATTGTGAGGAAATTTTTTTTTACAAACCAAAACTCAAAGGCCCAATTTGAAAATTTGGTATGGTCATCATTTGATTTGTTAAATTCATTTTTCAGATATGTTAATTCTATAATTTTTCTTTGTATTTTTAGAATATTTTTTGAATTTTAGCCCAGTTGGGCATTCAGGCAAAGATTTTTTTTTTGTTTGCACAGGCATTGAGAAATCATACCCTAACCTTGCACAGAGAATATTTTGTAGGATATTCTATTTTTTTATCGGCAGGCATATAATCTAGTAGCAACTCTACAAATTTCTAGTGAAGAGTGCCCACAACTTGTTGTTGAATCGGCAAACTGACAAATATTCCAAGGAATCCAGTCTAACTTGGCAAGAATCGGTAGGTGGGCACCACTGGCTAGTGACACAAGCTTCTTCGATGACCCTTGTTTGCTAAATAACTACCTAGTCTTCCTTTTAAACACCTTGTGGAGGTTCCTCCCACTCAATGTGGGATTTTAAAACAAAGTCTGACGGACTAGAAAATTAAATTAGCTCTGCAAATTTTAAAACTTGATGAAGTGAATTGTCGTGCCAACGTAGACATTTGGCATCTGTAGTCACTGCAAGTGCAGACACGTGATTGTAAAAGAAGAAGCCATGCAACATATTAGCCATCATGGATAGTTTACCACACAATGACTGACACATGGAAAAACTATCACATAGACTACCTACTCAGCTGAAGGTACAGTCAGCACCAACTTTTGCCTCATCATTGCCAGCTGTCACATCTATGTTAGTAGCCCTATTAGCCAGTCTATACCCAAGTCATCCTTTCATACATTGCCACATTTTTATTGATGTTAGCAATGTGCGAGCCTAAATTTGACGACCGTCTGATTGCCATTCTAGGGTTTTTTTAACTATTGTGATGACCATTTGACCACCAAATTTAACATCATGTTTTCCTCTCTAGACCCCTCTTCATATGCAGTTTTGATTTGGCAGCTTGACTTTGAGAGGCCATAACTTGATCATCTAGACTCCAAATCATGTGCAATTTTTTTTTGATTTTGGGTAAAATTTCTTGAAATTTTTAGTGGTGTAGCTATTTTCTAGTTTTGGTGCATGGATTTGTTAGAAATAACATTTTTTGGTGACTATACCTATCTAATCTTGCCTTTTGCAACTTCAAACACATCGTACGGGCTCATCTAGACTCCTTTTCAAGTTTTGTTTTATTGAAAGTGCATATTTTTTCATCTACTTTTTAGATTTGTAGTCAAATTGTAGGCTTATGTGGACAAAAATACCACTTTCAAGAATAGGTCCTATTTTGCATTTTATTGCTTCACAATTGTTGTATTTTTGAGCTACATTGTAAAGGTCCAGATTGGTACTCTGTACAAAGGTTATAATCAACAAAATTAGAAAGCCCACCTTGTCCATTTTGACAAGTGGCCTATTGTAAACACACTATATATATAAAGTGCCAAAATCATTCATTTGGGGGGGGGGGGGGATTTTTTGATTGAGTGAAAAGCGGGGTGTGTCTACTATGTACTATGTCTCCTTGATCTTGTCCTCTTGCATTATGGGTTTTTTTTCAAAGTTAACTCCACATAATTATGCTACTTGGAAAGAAAACATTAAGGAACCATTGGTAGAAAAAGGTTTATTGCGTTATGTAACTAGTGTAGCAAAGAAACCTCCTGCTAATGCTGATGAAGCTCAAAAAGAAGACTAGGAATCCAAATAAGAGATGGCCCTAGGAACCTTGTTGAAAAATATCTTTGATCCAATCGAATTTCACATTTGGAAGCTTACCGATCCAGTAGAGGTTTGGGCTAAACTTGAAGCTTTGTATGGGACAGTAGATGAAGACATGGCTTACACCATAGAGGACAAACTTCTCAACTTGGATCCTAGAAATTTTGACACTATCAAAGACTTACCCATGTAGACATGTATAGGGCACAACTTAAGGATTGTGGTGAACCCATCAAGGATGGAAAGATGATAAAACACATCATGACTCATCTTCCACCTAAATATTCTCCTTTTGTTTCTAGATTTAATACACACAAATTAACAATGGGTAGTGCCTATGTTAAGCCTTCATTGAAATTTTTTTAAAAATGTTGATCTTAGAACATGATAATCTAGGGAGTATGGGAATTCTCAAATCTTCCGAGACCAAAGCCTTGGTAGAAAATGAAGGTAATTCAAGTGGTAAAAAATCCAACAAGAAGTAGAAGCAATGGAAGGCTAAGCCACAAGATGACACACAAAAATCCTCAAAACAACAATCTTCCTCAAATCAATCTTCTTCCACTCAAAAATCTTCTTCACAACAAGGAAAGTCTTCTTCCAAAAATAATCAAAATGGGAACAATTCTAGCAAAAAGGAGAAGAAAAGTTGTTCCTATTGTAAGAAGAATGGTCATGATGAACATGAGTGCAAGGATAAGTAGATTGATGAATTGGTCAACATAATGAGGAAACACAAAATTGTTGTACCAAAAGCATATAAGGATAAGGGACCTTCATCCACTTCAAAGGGTAAGGGACAAGCTTTGGTAGCAAATATGAATAATGTTGAGTAATGGTTTCTTGATTTAGGAGCAACACATCATATGGGTGCATCAAGGGAGCATTTTTACTCTTTAAAACCATCAAATGTACCTTACATTTATGTGAGCAATGATACTCAAGTGTAAGTTGAAGGGAAAGGCAATGTTGAGTTGGAAAATGGCATATTAAAGGATGTTATACATGTCCCTAACCTTAGCACCAACCTTCTGTCCATTTATCAGATAACTCACTATGGATGTGGCAACAAAGTAGAGTTCCTCCCTGATATAGTTGTGGTGAAAAATTTCAAAGATGATTCTATGGTGGCGGTTGGAAAGGAAAATCATGAGACAAGACTTTATTCTTTCTCACATTTTGTGCTTAAGTCCACTTCTCTTGCCTTGTTGACTCATTAAAACACACAAAGTAAACTATGACATGAGAGATTTGGACATCTTAATTATTGCTACCTTCAATAACTCAGTAGCAAGGAAATGGTCATTGGTCTACCTCAAGTCAAATATTCAGAGGGTGTATGTCTAGGATGTGAAGTAAACAAGCATCCTGAAGAGAAATATGACAAGGGGAAGTCTTGGAAGGCAACTGCTATTCTAGAATTGGTTCATAGTGATGTAGTTGGCCCATTTCTAGTACCATCCTTTGGTAAGGCCCGCTATGTTCTCACATTTATTGATGAATTTTCAAGGTACACTTGGGTCTTTTTTCTTGCTCATAAGAGTGAAGTATTTGATAGCTTCATCACTTCAAAGCTCAAGTCAAGAAAAAATCAAGGAAAGCCATCAAGATCCTAAGAACAAATAATAGCAGAGAATATGTCAACTCCAAACTTATAGACTTTTGTACACATGAGGGTATAGCTCTTCAACATTTGGTTGCATACCCTCTATAGTAGAATGGTGTAGCTGAAAGGAAGAATAGAACCCTTAAGGAAATGACCAATTGTATGCTTCAACATAAGTCTCTAGATCAAGTGTTTTGGGTAGAAGCAATGTGTTGTGCCAACTACATCCAAAACATAAGTCCACATAAGGCCTTAGATGGAATAACAACTTTTGTGGCTTGGTGTGGAGGAAAACCAAGTGTAAAACAGTTCAAAGTTTTTGGTTGTCTAGCAAGGGCAAGGATACCTCCACAAAAGTGAAAGGCATTAGAACCACAAAGAAAACCATGCATATTTTTTGGATATCCTAACCATCTCAAGGCATACAAGCTAATGGATGTAGAGACTCATGAAATCTTTTACGAGTGAAGTGTTCACTTTGAAGAAACATGTCAAAGTTTGGCTTCTTCAACTCCTCCTTCCTCCATGGATAGTGATCTTAGTGATGATAGTGACTCAGAAGATAAGATTCCTTCAATTTTGACTCACAAGATAGCACCTTCGTAGGGTCAACAAAAAATTGAGGCTATTTCTTCTTCTTCTTCCACTAAACCTCATTGGGTACAACAAACCCTTGATGCAACAAGTTCATTGGTGGGAAATCCTTCAGACACTTAGAGGATGACATCACAACACAAGTCATTTCCACATGCATATATAGGCATTTCTTTAGATCCATAGTCATTTAAAGAAGCATCAAGGATTCTAGAATGGGACAAGGCTATGGAGGAAGAATATAATTCTTTGATGAAAAACAACACTTAGGACTTAGTTCCCCTTCCTAAGGGAAGAAAGGTGGTTCAATGTAAGTGGATCTATCAAACCAAATTTGTAGCAGATGGAAGTGTGGATAAACATAAGGCTAGACTAGTTGCCAAAGGTTTCTCACAAGTTCTAGGTATTTACTATACATAGACTTTTGCACTAGTTGCCAAGATGAACTCCATTTGCCTGACACTAGCTATTGCTGCATCTCATGGTTGGGTTGTACACCAGATGGATGTTAAGAGCACTTTTTCAAATGATGATCTTCATGATGAGATTTATACAAAGTAGCCAAAGGGGTTCATACATGATTCTACTATGGTTTACAAATTGAAGAAGTCTATTTATGGTCTTAAGCAAGCTCCTCAGGCTTGGTATGCCAAAATGGATTGCTTCCTACTCTCAGCAGGATTCACTAGGTGTCATTTTAATTTGAATGTCTACATTCTTCAGAAGGATGACTCACACTTGATCCTAGTGCTTTATGTAGATGACTTGATCATTACAAGAAGCACTTCATCCATCATTGCCAGTGTCAAAACCTCTCTATAGGATAGATTTTCTATGACAAACTTGGGTTTGCTACATTACTTCTTTGGCATTGAGATCTCACATTCTTCAGCAAGGATATCACTTTCTCAACCCAATTATGCTCTTGACTTGATTTCTAAATTTTATATGAGTGACTGCAAGCTTGCTCCTACTCCCTTTCTATCAGGTGTCAAGCTAGAGGTTAAGTGTACCACTACACTTGTTGATGCTACTTTATATAGATAGTTAGTTGGGAGCCTTATCTATTTGACACATACACACCCTGATATAGCTTTTGCAGTTGGCATGGTTTCACACTTTATGCAAGAACCACATGAGCTTCATTGGGAGGCCGCCAAGTGCATTTTGCACTACATAAATGGTACACATACACATGGGATAAATTATGCAGCAGGTAAAAGACTAGTCGGATACATAAACTTAGACTATGCAGGGGACTTAGATTATCGCAAGTCCACTTCAGGTTATATATTTAACCTTGGTTCTAGCCCTATTTGTTGGCAAAGTAAGAAGCAAAATAATGTTGCTCTTTCTTCCACAAAGGTTGAGTATCAAGGAGCTGTCAATGTAGCTATAGAGGCCCTTTGGTTACAACACATCCTAGCGGAGTTTGGATTTGATCTACCTAAGCCTATAGTTATTCATTATGAAAATTAGAGTGTGGTTGAGATCTCTAAGCATCCAATTTAGCATTAGAAAAAAAAGTACATTGAGATACATATGCACTACATCAGAGAGCTGATACATGAGTAAATCATTGCACTACAATATTGTCCTACAACAGAGCAGGTTGCTGATATCTTCACCAAACCCTTCACTAAGGTCAAGTATATTCATTTGTGACATCTATTGGGGGTGTGGGATGTTGTAGAAAGAGGAGTCCCTTGACTTCTCTCTTCTCCTTCTTCTGGGAGGGATTTTTTCCTCATATGAGGTCTTCTTCTCTCTCATCTTCTTTATTGTACTTATCACTCTTTTTAGAGGAGGGTTTTTCCCATGAGGTTTTCTCTCTTTCTTTTCTTTATGAGAGATTGCATTGCATCATTGTATGTAGAGCATTACATTTGTACATGGGTACCTAACATGGCCTCATCGCTGGGACCCATCATGCATTTGTGAGCTTAAGTGCATTCCCCTAAGTTGCACTTAAGGGGGGGTGTTGGTGTAAATAGGTATTTACTATTTACACTTTAGTTAATTTTACTTAGGTTAGTGTATTATTTTATTATTTTGAATTATTTTATTATTTATTTTTATGAGACACTTAGGAGTTTGCACACCTTTTTGAGTTGTCATGTTGACAACATAGAAGTACAAAACTCTAATTAAGCACATGGTGTCTACAACACTGGAGTTTGCATCATTCACTGAGTTTTCATGTAGACAACATAGTTATTCACATTCCTAATTTAGCACATGTTGTCTACAACATTGATTTGTGTGTTACACCATTGTAAGCTTATCCTCTCATCATCACAGTTACTTCCATGCTTAATGGAGGATAACCCATATTTGGTGGACATGTGCATGGTTGTATGACTTATCATGATGCTAATTCTTAGGCATTCTAGATGCATCTCATAGGCCTTTATATACAGGCACTCCTAGTGTACTTGTATATTGTATTGAATACTATATAGTTATTCTAATCATACTATGGTCTATTTTGTGCTTGTGTTTGAGTTCCTTGGTCTTGGGTGAATTTTTCCCTAAGGAAAATTCTTATAGAATCAATTTTCAAGGCTCATAAGTGGATTATGATTTTGATTGCCTTGTTCAACTCTAAAAAAATTTATGGGTAAAGCTTTATTTGAATTTCATCTCCAGTGAGTGAAACTTTATTTGTTCATTTTAAATTCTTTGGGATGGCTATTAATTGAAGCTTTATTCATTATTTTTAAAGGTTAGGAATTGGATTTATCTTTTTCATGACATATTTTAAGTCTAAAAAATTATTTTGTTAAGATTTATAAAGAATATTGTAAGAATTTTCCTTAGGGAAAAATCACCCAAGACCAAGGAACTCAAGCACAAGAAAAACAATAGACCAAAAGAGTATTATTAGAATGACGATATAATATTCTTTCCATGTGAAAGTACACTAGGAGTTCTTTTATATAAAGGCCTCTAGAATTCTTCTAGAATGCATAGGAATCATCAACATGACAAGTCATACAACTGGGCACATGTCCACTAGATATGGGTTATCCTCCATTAAGCACAGGAGTAAGTGCGATGATAAGAGGATAAGCCTAAAAAGGTATAGCACACAAAGTAATGTTGTACACACCATGTGCTAAATTAGGAGTGTAAATAACTATGTTTTATACATGACAACTCAATTAATTATGCAAACTCCAATGTTGTAGACAACATGTGCTGAATTAGAGTTTCTTACTCCAGTGTTGTCAACATGAAAACTCATAAGAGTACACAAAATCCTAAGTGTCTCACCTAAGAAATAATAAAATAATGCATTAACCTAAGTAAACTTAAGTAAGAGTAAATAGTGAATACTTATTTACACCAACACCCCCCCTTAAGTGCAACTAAGGGGAATGCACTTAAGTTCACAAGAACTAGGATGAAATGCATAATGGGTCACGAATACAAGGCCATGTTAGGTACCCATATACATAATGAAATGCAATCTCTCATAAAGTGGAGAAAGAGGGAAAACCACATGGGAAAAATCCTCCCCCAAAAAGAGAGATGAAAAAACAAGATGCATGGATGGATGGAGTAATCAAGACCCCCCCATTACGACATACATCAAGTATATACAAAGGAGAAATATGAGAAGAACACAATCCAAAAAGAGGAAAAGTTCCCCCCCACAAGAGAGAAGAGGAAGAGAGACAAGGTAGTCCCCCCCAATAAAGAGTGCCAGTCAGTGATAGCTACTCCAATGTAGAAGCCGATCCAATGTTGTTGAATAATATTTCTCCCATTTGGAAGAAACAATATCATAGGTACATATGAGATGCTTCCGCTATGTGTAGAAAGAATCTCGATGATTAATGATGCCTTTGAAACTTGCTCAATTGTCCCTATGTTGATACTAACTATTGCCCCTTCTAATGCTACTGAAAAGAACAATGTCAGATCTAGCAAGGATGTATGTAGAATCTGTTGGCTTGGTTTTTCACCACCCTTGTTTTTTTATATTTAGTAGTGAAAAACCCTAAATGTGTGCCCTAAAATTTTGGAAATTAGGTCAAAACCCTAGGCAATAAATTCACCATAGAAACCCTTACGCCTTGTCTTGTTTTTCCCTAGCCTTTGAAAAGCTTATAAAGTAATATTTCAAATACATTTTGGTGGGACACTTTTATGCTAAGGTTTATTTGCACAAAGATACCTTTATTCATATTTTTAATAAACCTTGTAGAGTTTTCCTTAATTACATTATTTTATTTGAAAAAAGTCCAAGTTGCAATATCTTTGGAGTACGATAGATCCTTTCAAGATCAAGGGTTAGGGCTTGCCCACAATATGGAAATGCACAAGTTTTAAAAAATATGAGCAAGCACCTTTACGACATGTAGCCCCTGCTGACGTTCAAACCTTAGTGCACCGCAAAAGTTCTTAGTTGTCAGAAGTAGTCAGATCTTTTACAGATTTGTCTATATTCCCCATGCATGTTTTGGATTTCCTATGATGTCATTGGTTGGTCTTTTAATGATATTAATACTTTGTAGTTCAAATTTTGTGATCGTTGATTTAGCAAACATCAAGGGTGCCCCGCAATATGAAAATGCACGAGTTTTAAGCAATGTTGGCAAGCCCTTCATGACACGTGGCATAGAGTGATATCATGGGGCCACCTTTCTTAGAGGGTAATAAGACCTTGTCATCCATGGAGAATTGTCAAGTGAGTTGGAATACAAAGGAAGCACCTCATTGGTCTGTCCAACTGACTAAGTATATAGTCACAAAAGATTTTTGATCATCGTAGATTTAAATAAGATCCAGGGTTAGCGCTTACCCGCAATATGGACTTGCTCAACATTTAAATAATGTGGGCAAGTGGGCATAGTGGGACCAAGACTTAAAAGGAATGCTGAGTCATGCCATGCTGGAAAGGTTAGATGAAGTAAAGTGAGCTCATTGGTGGAAGGTGACAAGTATGCCAAGTTGGAAGTGGTGATGTCACAGGTGCTGAAACTCTAAATGCCGCAGTCAAATCTATCAGAGAATGTTGATTAAAATATGATATTCTATTGGTCAAGCTAGCTGAGTGGGTTGTCAAATAAAAAGTTTTAGACTCGTTGTCGATCTAAGTAAGATCGACGAAGAGTGCTTGCCCACAATAAGAAGATGCAATGCTTTTAAATAATGCGGGCAAGTGCCATTTTGACATGTGGCTTGAGGCTTTGAAATTTTTAAAGGCATTTTACTTTTTAAAATAAAGTCATACGATCTTTGAGAGATTGACGAGTCAAATTCAAATTTGAAATATAACACGAAACTAACTGTTACAAGAATTAATATGATTCAAAGTTTCCTTCGTGTGACCTCAATGCACTAGTATAATATGAAAAATTGCCATTATTGAAGCACACAATCATAGATTTTCTTAGAGCGAAAGGATTTCCAGAGCTAGGGCACATAATTTTTCAAGGGTTTTAGTGAATTTGCAGAGAAAATTGTAGAGAAGTTTGATTTATTTCCTTGTGCTTTAAAGACCATTAAGAAAGTGAAGGAAAAGGAAGAATGGAAGAAAGAGCTAGATGAGATCTCTTGTGAAAGGATGAATAAAGTCATTAATGAAATTAGTCATTTAATATGGGCCCGAACAAATGAGGAGCTGGTAAAAGTATAGTTATTTTATAAATATGTCAGGAAAAACCTTGCTGATATAGAGGCAGTTGCAAATTCTTTAATAACTGTACAAAGGGAGGCTCTAAATTTTGATTGGCCAAATGACACTACTTATAATGAGTGGAAAGATAAATTCATGTCTATAGAGAAGATGTTAGAAGACGAGGAGGTAGAAGATGATGCAAGTGTAACTGTTACTTTAATAGTTGATGATGAAGACAGAGAAAATCCCCAAGTTAAAGTAAACTTGCAAGTAACTAAAGAGGACACATCACTTTCAAGCCTCATAGTCACTTATTCCAAGTCAGATTGATAGAAGAATCAAATCATTGTACTTTGCTGATTCCAAAGGATGTAATAGAAAGGAGCCCACAAAAGGAATGTTTGATGTATAAGTCTTTTTGTTACTCACATTTTGTCATTTTGTGATAGGTGTATGTAAATATCTCTTGTAAAGGACACCTGTCAATTTCTCTTAGCCTAAAGCTTGTTGCATCTCACATTATATAAGTGAGATTCCAGGGCTAGAGAATGGTCCAATTTTCTAATGCTTAAGTGATATATTTAGTTTGTTTTCGGTCCAATGTTTGGAGCAAGTTTTATGATGTATTATCTCTGTTAGTTCCTGAGAATACATTAATATAGAATGATCTCTATGTTTTTCCTAAGGTCATTCTGAGTTTACTGCAAATGTATACAATTTTCAAAGAAAATGAATTCAAATTATGAGCTGTCCCCATATTAGTTCTTTTTGAATTTTGTCTCTTTTTAGTTACTTGGTCATCTTGATATTGTATGAGTAAAGGCTTGTGCAATTGATTGCAATCCAGTCAGGTTGTATATCTATTCACCACTGCTATTAGTTCAATGGATTAAGTAAAAGCTTTGATGAATTTGATAAGGTTGCTACAGTAGTAGGAAGGATTTTTTGAATGATGAATTCTGATAAGAATTACCAATAATATTTTTTGTAAGGCAACAAATTAGATCTATGGATTTGTAGTAGACTCTGAACCCTAATGGATTAGGCACTGGTCAAATTGATTCAGCTGGAAGAGAAATATGTCATAAATGGTTTTCAAATGTAGAATTATAATCAATTTTACTTTTATTTCCTAAAGATCTTCAAAGTTGGCCAGTACTTGTTTGCATGGAATTTTTTAGCTTCAGTTAGCCACTATTGCTGATAACACGTGTAGATCTATAGAAGAATTTTGGCCAGATCTGTTATATTGGATGTGTTTATCAAATTGTCAAGAATTATGCACGTATTTGAGGATTTGAGATGAGAATAAGAATGAAAGTAAATAATTCTCATACAATTTTTCCCAGTCTTGAATCATCCTTGGGTATACCCACCCTGGTTTTGCAAATCCTAAAGAGTAGAAAACCACCCTTGGTTTTGTTGAAGTTGGGTCCAAATGGTTTGCACATATAATTGTTAGTAGGAATTGGCTAATCCTTAGATTGTGTGAGTAATATCATTTTGGTATTGAGCATTTTGTTGATTCAATAGTTTTAAAACACCAATAGAACCTATCCCAAAGAATCTACTATCTCCTTAATTGATAAAGAGACCTCCTGCAACTACTGTACATAAGGATCCACAATCACATCAATTGGTGAAGATCAATCATGTAGAGAATGGACATGAAGGTTAGAGTGAGCCCTCACAACAACTAAAGAAGGATCTTCTCCATCAAAGAGAAGATGTATATCATCAATGATGTCCCCCAAATATGCTATGTATGACTCCAAAAAAAAACTTGAAATATCTGCTATGTAGTCATCCCCTATTGCTGGAGCTGGAAGACTAGGTGTACCCTACTATGCTAGACCTATCACTACGGCAATATATGCATGTGGAATGTGCTGATGATGTGACCTCTCCCTACATTTGTTGATAGAACCCCACATATTTGAATCTATTGAAGTACTATCACTAGTGTCACTATCAGTTTCCACAATGTATGAAGTGCAGAGAGGATTAGAGGATAAGCTAGGTGAACTTTCCTCAAAGTGTACATTCCTCTCTACAAAAATCTCACATGTATTAGGATCCATAAGTCTATATGCCTTAACACTGTCTTAATATTTGATGAAAGTAAAAGGTCTTGGTGGTGGTGCCTTTCATCCCCTAGAAGATATGTTTGCCCATGTTGGACAATCGAAGACTTTGAAGTGTCTCACAACTAGTTTTCTGCTGCACCATGCCTCAAAAGGAGTCTTTCCATCTAAGGCATTATGAGGAGTTCTGTTAAGTATGTGATTGACACTATTGATTGCTTCGAATTCAAATGATAGATCAAGAGAGTTGGCTTGTATCATGCAACTTGCCATGGACTTAAGAGTTCAGATCCTCAATGCTACAACATTTGTCTTGTGCAGATTGAATGCTGGTGGATTTTGAAGATCAATACCCTCAAGTTTGCAAAAGTCTTTGAGTCTTGTGTTCACATATCTGCTTTCATTGTCCATCCTTAGAACTTTGATGGCTTTCTTAGATTGCTGTTCAACATGACTTTTGAATGCTAGAAACTTGTCCAACACTTCATTCTTGTGATGAAGAAAGTAGACCCATGTTTACCATGAAAAGTCATCAATGAAAGTAAGTATGTAGCAACCCTAGTTGACTCATGTCACTACAAAAGGTTCTACTAGTACCATGTGAACCAACTAAAGAACAAATGGTGTTCTTGAAGACTTCCCTTCCCTTTATGTAACTTCTCCTCTGGATGGATATCCATTGAACATGTTGAACATTCATCCTTAAAAAAGTTGATTATAGGTGGACCTTTGACCATGTTTTGTGAGAAAAGTTGCTAAAGATAGTGGAAGGCTAGATGACCATACCGCTCATGCCATAATCTGATTTGTGGATGATATTGAGTCAACAAGGCTTATGAAGGAGACTTGGGCACAAAGTGGGAGAAAGAATACAACCTTTTCTCATGATTAACTTTCCCCACAACAACCACTAAATCATCTTTTAGATTGTGTACCTTTACTGAGCTAGGAAGGAACTCAACTTTATGGCCATCTCCAAGGTGAGTGATTTGGTAAATTGAGAGGAGATTAGATCTTAGGTTTGGAACATAGAGAACATCTTTGTGTTAGTGTAAATAATTAATTATCTAATTATTTATTCTATTTACTTAAGCTTACTTAGGTAAATGCATTTATTAATTAGTTGTAGTCTAGGAGTTTGTTATAAGTTGTTGACAATATGAGAGTTTTTTCTCTCCTAAGTCATACTTATCCTCTCACATTGTTCAAGGACTTTCCACCTCAAGTGGATGTATGCTTAGTTGTCACAGTTATCTCCTAGCATCTTCTAGCTTATTCTAGAAGATTCCATGAGGCCTTTATAAGTAGCCTCTCTCTCATTGTATTAACATCACTTATTTGCAATATCTTGTGGTCTCTCATGTCCATTTAGGGTTTTTCCCTTGATCCACGCTCTTCTCTCCTTGGCTTCTCTTTGACAAGTTTTCGCATGCAGGTGATCTTGGGCATCTTCAAAGTTAGATTTTATCAACTTCAACATGGTATCAGAGTTTCCCTACTACTGCTTCATTGAAAATTTTTTGAAGCTGTGATTCGGAGACACAAACCCTAGTTTGTTTGTGCATTTTTCTTCAAATTGGGGGATCAACATTTTTTTGGAGCACTTTCAACCCAAACGGACACTGCCATTGGATCTAGAAGGCCGTTTGTAGTCAAGATTCATATAAAGCTTTTCAATTTTGGAGACAGGGCTCCAAGAGGCAAATTTTTTTTAGTTGTAGGGCTGTACGGATGATTTCGGTCGGAAAAAAAAAAAAAAAAAACAATTACAGGGCATGCCATCCAGTAGCCACTACTGCACTGCCATCGCATGGCCTGCGCACCCCCTGAGCACGACCCACAGTTGCAGCCACAGGTAGCACCACCTATTTGCCACGACGCTTCTCTTTGCCTTGCCTTCACCATCGTCCACTGCTCGATCAACAACTATTCTCCCTCGCGGCTCACGCTCCTCCTGTTTCCACTACTCCGTCAGTGGTTCCCTCCTGTTCGCCACCTGTAAAATCAGTGCCAAGTCCAATTGGCAATTTTTCTTTGACACAATAACATTGTTAGCATAGTTAGTGCATCCAACATGTGACATGTGGCAGGTCTACCACTTGGCACTTTGCCATGTGGCCCCTGCCACGTGGCACTCTTTTTTGCGACGATGACCACGTGGCCATCAAATTTAAGCTCACAAATTGATGACATCAGCATGACATCATCAACATCTTAGAGCTTGCATGCACCTCTCTTGGTTCTATTTTGGAGCTACTATTGGTTTTTTGGCCATAACTTTTGCATACGGAGGTATGTTTTCGATCTGAAAGAAGCATTGAAATGCTAGTTTCAAGATGGAGACATTGGTGTAGGTATTTTTAGGTTTTGATGCATTTTTATTTCCTATTTTTTTAGTTGAAGTTTGAAGTTGTGTTTTTGACTCCCGCATGCATATCTTTTGCATCCCATACCCATTTTTTGAGAACTTTATATTTTTGGAAATCTGGTTCTATCATCTTTTTAGAAATGTGGTCCTTTTTTAAGTTTTTGGCCCATGCTCTTTCTATCATAGTTTTGGCATTTTTGCTATATGTTGGATATCTTGAGTGTTTTAGGCCCGAGGATCATTTTCCTAGCATGGTTTCTTTTATTTTGAGCTGTACTATGTTTTGTTGTAGCTTGTTTTCAATTTTGATCATTTTAGCTATCATTTTGAGGCACTTTTATGTATCACACTGAGATAAAGTACCACTCTTGCATTTCGAGGATCATGAATGTTGTTTTGAGTTAGTTGTACATGCACTATTTTCATAAAACACCATGGGGGGGATAGTTGTTTTCTATTTTAAGAATTCTTCCTTTGTCAAGTGAGTGTCCCTTCCATGACATTAGCCCCATGTAGTGTCAGTGTGATTGTGTCTTTATAGGTGTTTTGTACATCTCTTCCTCTCTTGTCATTCTTGGTTCATTTGCAAAAGACTTTGGCCCACCTTCTTAGTTGCCTCTCATCACACCCCATTTGCATTAAGGGGGGGTTATGCTGTTGTTCTAATGTATCCTTGGTTCAATGGTTTGATAGTGTGAACTATGTATTCAGTGGTTGATCTTATGTACAAGGCGATTGCAGTGGCTAGCTACCTATGCATTTCAGTGAGATGGATCATCCACCATATAGACATGCTTGGTTCATGCCTTCTTCTTCCATGGTGGTTCTTTAGATCAACAATTTGGAAAATTTGTGGCTTCTTCATGCTTCAGTGATGCTCTTCATGATCACTTTCTTGTTCTTGTTTTAGGGGACATTTTCCTAGTTGGAGGCTTCTTCAGTTCTTCTCTAGGTTCTTACCTCTTTTTGGGGGAGGGTTTTTCCCACGTGGTTTTCTCTCTTTCCCCATTTTCAGAGGTTACATTTTTCCATTATGCATTATGCATTCTACATTCATCTTAGTTTTTTGAGCTTAAAGCATTTCGCTAAGTTGCATTTAAGGGGGGGTGTTAGAGTAAATAATTAATTATCTAATTATTTATTCTATTTACTTAAGCTTACTTAGGTAAATGCATTTATTAATTAGTTGTAGTCTAGGAGTTTGTTATAAGTTATTGAGAATACGGGAGTTTTTTCTCTCCTAAGTCATACTCATCCTCTCACATTGTTCGAGGACTTTCCACCTCAAGTGGATGTATGCTTAATTGTCACACTTATCTCCTAGCATCTTCTAGCTTGTTCTAGAAGATTCCATGAGGCCTTTATATGAAGCATCTCCCTCATTGTATTAACATCACATATTTGCAATATCTTGTGGTCTCTCATGTCCATTTAGGGTTTTTCCCTTGCTCCACGCTCTTCTCTCCTTGGCTTCTCTTTGACAAGTTTTTACATGCAGGTGATCTTGGGCATCTTTGGAGTTGGATTTCATCAACTTCAACACTTTGAACTCTCCATTTTCCATCTCCACATTTCCTTTCCCTTCAACTTCAATTTTTTTATCATCTCCAACAAAGATATGTGGTGCCTTAGACTGCTTCAATGATGAAAAATCTCCTTTTGAAGAACCCATATGAGATGAGGCACTTGAGTGAAGAATCCATTCCATTGAAGAACTTTAATTTTACATGAATGCTTGCCCTTTTCCCTTTGAATTTGAAGATGAGGATCCTTTCTCCTTATAAGAATTAGGCAATGGAACATTGTGTTTCTTTATGATGTTCATTAACTCATCAATATTTTTGTGATAGCACTCATGTTCATCATGACGCAACTTCTTGCAATAAGCACAATTTTTCTTCTCCTTATTATTGTTTCCCTTCTTGTTTGAATTTGAGGAGGACCTTGTTGATTTGATGGTGGTATTTCCTTTTCTGCATCCTCTGATTTTTTATTCTTCCACTTCTTATTCTTTTCCTTTCCTTTATTTAAAGATTGACCAGCTAAATTTTGAGAACACTCGTTATTGGCCACAAATGCTTTAGACTTTGGCGAATTGAGAATCCCCATTGATTTCATCTTCTTTTCTTCTTCATCCAATAGTATAGCATAGAGATCAAAAGAGATTTTATGATAGACAGACCCTAATGTAGTCTTTGAGGTGTTATAAGAAGAAACAAATGTGGAGTATTTAGATGGCAACTTATTATGAATGAGATAGATTAACTTGTCATCTTTAATAGGACTACAACAATCATCAAGTTTCATTCTTAATTCATTCACCTTTATGATAAAATCCTGTATGGAATCAAATGTCTTTGGATCTAAGGAGACAAGCTCATCTTCAATTTTGTAAAAATCCTCCTCAAACACTTTACCATAGAGGTTTTTGAGGGTATCCCAAATTTCCTTAGATGTACAAGAATTTTGGAGCTGATAGATGATCTTGTCTTCAACCCCCAAACAAATATCACCTAGGGCTTTCCTATCCATTATTTCCCAAGCAGAGATGTCACTTGTAGATACTTGATCACCCGTTGGTTTAGGAATGGTACCATCTACATAATGAGAAACTCCATTATGCATTAAATGACACCACATTTTAATTGACCATGTAGCATAGTTATGTGGAGTTAATTTTGGAGACTTAAAACTTCCAATGATGTAAAAAATGAAAGAAAATAGCAAGAGAAGAGGAAAACAACACTATAAACACCCCACCTTTTCACTTAATCAAGAAACCCCCCCAAAAAAGATGCTTTTGGCACTTTATATGTAGTGCATTTACAATGGCCACTTACCACTTTCATAGCCTCCTTATGGAGTTCAAAATTAGAATATTACAATGTATCTCAGATATACAAATTTTTTAAAGATATATCAAAGCATTACAATGCAAAAAAGGACCTAATTATGAAAGTGATACTTTTGTCCACACAACCCCATAATTTGATTGCAAATCTAGAAAGTAGACAAAAAATAAAGCACTTTCAAAAAAATAGAACCTACTTTCGAGTCTAGACAAGCCCATACAGAGCAATTGAAGTTGCAAAATGTAGGATTGGATAGGTATAGTTGCCAAAAGATATAATTTCTGACAACTCTATACACCAAAACCAAAAAAGAGCTACACCACTAAAAAGTTTAGGAAATTCGAGCCAAAATAAATGAAATCTCACTTGATTTAGAGTCTGAATGATTGAGATATGGCCTTCCAAAGTTGGACTGCAAAATAAAAAATCAATCTAAAGAGGGGTTGGATCAGCAAAATATAGGGTTAAATTTGACGGTCATACATCTATCATAGTAGTTCAAATTTACCCCTAGATGATGGTTAGATGACCATCAATTTTAGGATAGTAGATTAAAAATGTCAGCATACTTGGGCCCTTGGATGACATCATGCTAATGTAATGATGATGTCAATATCATACAGATGGGTACAAACTGTACAGAAAAAAATGATGTGTGTTGGCATATGCTGACTGGAAGTATAGTTCTGCTACACAGTTGTTGATGATGTGTACTCCATAGGTTGGGAGCAGGTCTATATTAATGGGCCACATGTGGTTGTGAGTTGGGCAGGTGGATGTGGTGACGTATCCACTATTGATGCATGGTTGAGTCTCAACTAGCCATATGACTGGGAGGCTACCAGAATTGTGTGTAGTGGTGGCCAGATTTCCCAAGTCATTGTTGGATATGAGCAATGTTAGTATGCTAATAGAAACCAAATTTAAATAAAGCTTCTACAAACTAAACAAAATTCATAAACTTCAAGATAGACTAAGATGAGCTCTCAATTGAGAATATGAGCCATTAATGGACTCTCTCAATAAGAAGCTCTCTTGTTGAGTAGCTTTATCTAAATGGATAGGATGTATGCTCAATATGCTTCCAAAGGCTTCAATGGATGATTGTGGATTTTTGGTGTGGATAGATGGCTTTAGTATGGATTTGGCTCTCAAAATAGCATTATAACTTTACTTCATGGATTGTGTTATTTTGCAAAGGGGAAGGATCCAATTTATAGGCAAGAGGCTTGAGGGATTGAGGGCTAAGATGCAAGGATGGGAAAAAGCTCATGGAGGGCTCAGATTGCATGAGAGGAGAGCACATGGATTGTGCTTCCTTATAGCCAATCAAGGAGTGACACATGTCACATGGTGAGAGGATGGAGGAAAGGGGAAAGATGAGTCAACAAAGGAGGCTCAAGGGATAAAATCTTCATAAAGACCCTCATAATGACTTGTAAGAGCAATAAAAGGGCTTGTAAGAGTCATTTATGACCTAGTGGACTTCATAAAGTTTTATGGTTGAGATATTTTGAGGGTGATGAGAGCAATTTCGACTTGGACTTGATTAGGAAGGTTTTAAGCTTGTTTAGGCTTGTGCAAATGATTAGAGGATGGATTAGGATGGTTTAGGATTAGCTTAGGGATAGGCAAGTGGATGGCATTTAATGAGGGTGGGTGAAGGAGGAGATATTTGTTAACTTTGGCTTGGGTTAGTAAGTCTTAACCCATGTTTAGGGAATGTGACATGGTTAGGAGGGGATTAGGATTAGGTTTAAAGACATCTTCTAGAAGAGTCTAGACTTTGGATGAGGATAAAGACTTTCTAGAATAGTCTAGAATTTCCTAGGATGAGGATGAAGACTTTCTAGAAGAGTCTAGAACTTCTTAGGATGAGGATAAATTAGATTTTTAAGAAATAAATAAAGTTTTATTTATTTCAAGGGTTTGGGTTGAGGAGATATTTATTAAAAAAAAATTTAATAAACATGAGGATTAATATTTAATTTTAATTAAATATTTTGAGTTGGGGTTAGGGGTAGGAAATGATGAGATTAGCCTTTAATCAAAATTAAAGAAGGATTAGAAGATTTTGGAAGAGATTATTGGTCATAAGGAAATTGGCCAAGTTTTGGGCAAAAAATAATTTTTTCATTTATTTTAGGATTTTTGGTCAATTTATTAATTAAATAATTAATAAATAAGGAAATAATGTTTAAATAAGATTTAAACATTTTTGGGAGGGATTCCTTAATTAAATATTTTTAATTAAGATAAAGGGATTTAATGGCATAAAAATTAATTAATTAATTAATTAATTAATGATGATGTCATCAGGACTTTTTCAGAAAATAAAAATACTTTATTTTCTAAAGGTTTTTAGGTGTCTACAATTGTCGCTATGGGTTTTTGTTTTTGCCGCCAAAAGTTTTATTACTACTGAAAACCTTCAACTACGGTTGGAATTCCTTACTGCTAGAGTCAAATCTACAGATGCAACAGGTAGTTGAATGACCATTGGGGTTAGTTATGAAATCCAGTGCTGGGTTGAGGAAATTTGGTGCTGGGTTTTGATGTCAATTATCCCACATGCAGTGGGTATTGTGCCTGCGGCTAATTTAAAAGAGAAAGCTTACAACTTTGAAATAAACCAACAAGGCCATTTTGAGAGGTATTGGCCAGTTCTGTCGAGATGCGTGGCAGGTTTGAATTTAAATGCCAAAAATATTAATTTGACTACTGAATTTGGATTAAATTGCCACAATAGATAGAATATTTGATGAATATTCTTTGCAGGGGCTGGGGTGTCACTACCCAATTCCTGCAAAAAAAAATTATCTGCAAGGGCTTGTGGGACTAATTTTTTTTTGAAAAAATACCAGATTCAAAAATATTGCAAAGAAGGATAAAATTGCAAATCTGAAACAATTGAATGTGCATATCTAATAAATGACCATGCCCATCAGGTGCCAGTTTGCAAATTTTTTTGTCTCAAAATTGAATTTGGCCTAGCATAGGAGAATTTATAACCAATTTGCACCAAATGAATGTTTCAAACACAATGGTGAAGTCCGTTCTGGCAGTAGACACTCCTAATTTCTATAGATTCTCCAGATCTAGGTTGAGGTACTAAATCAACAATGGTCTCAAATGGCTATGTGAAGAGAATCTCCCCGAGCTTTGATACCATGTAAGAATTTTCCTTAGGGAAAAATCACCCAAGGCCAAGGAACTCAAGCACAAGCACAATAGTAGACCAAAAGAGTATGATCAGAATGATGATATAATAGTCATTCCATGTGAAAGTACACTAGGAGTGCCTATATATAAAGGCCTCTAGAATGCTTCTAGAATGCATAGGAATTAGCAACATGATAAGTCATACAACTAGGCACATGTCCACCAGATATGAGTTATCCTCCATTAAGCACAAGAGTAAGTGTGATGATGAGAGGATAAGCCTAAAAAGGTGTAGCATATAAAATAATGTTGTAGACACCATGTGCTAAATTAAGAGTGTGAATAACTGTGCTGTCTACATGACAACTCAGTTAATTATGCAAACTCTGGTGTTGTAGACATGATGTGCTGAATTAGAGTTGCTTACTTCAGTGTTGTTAACATGACAACTCATAAGAGTACACAAACTCCTAAATATATCACCTAATAAATAATAAAATAATGCATTAACCTAAGTAAACTTAAGTAAGTGTAAATAGTGAATACTTATTTACACCAACAAAGATTTTGTATTGAATACTTTTTAATGATATCTAAGATATATTCATGTATTTTGGTCACCAAGTCATTATTTTGATGAATAGTTCCTTCTCTATTAAATAAAATATTAAAGTTACATTTTCATAAAAAGGGGCTGAGGGATAGAAGATCACCCCACAAGAGTCCCCACGAGACAAAGCTAGAAACAACTAACAACTATCTATAAAAAAAACATAATTTCCCTCTGTCAACTAGATCAATGCCAACCAAGGGAGGAGAATTGTGATAGTCATGAAAATTCAAATGATTAGCAAGGTGTGAGGGAGGCTCAAGAGGAGCCCACCCATTTTCAGCAACAACAAATTCTTGTTCTTTATCTTCTCCCTCTACTCTGAGAGGAAAAATGGCTAGGTCTAGGTAGGGGAAGGACCACTTGGGATTAGAGGAAGGAGGGACTGACCATCCAATAGAGGTAGGAGAAGTAGGAGGAGCAACTAGGGACCACCCATAGCCATACCACAGAGAGGTAGAGTGATGGTGCTGAACATCCTAGCCACTAGGAGAGTAGTGTGGGGCCTGATAGTAAGGCATTTGCGAGCGGCGATCTGAAGAGCTATGCTTGTGGACCAAGTCATTATTACATTTTGGTCACCAATTAATTCTTGCATTTGATTAGATAGTTCATTTAGTAAACAAATACATCTAGGATATATTCATATTTTTTATATCATAACTGAATAGAAAGAAAATAAGGTTTCCCTTTCTTAATCCTATTTTCAATGTGATGATCCAAATTGATTAAGTACAAGAAAGTGTTCAATGTATAAATGGATCATGTGATGGAAAATAGGGAGAAAGGAGGTTTAATGGTCTTTTTATTTTGAGGAGTATGTGCTTAAATCCTAAAATATATAAAAGACAAATACTAACCTTGAATCTACAAAGTGCTATTTTTTGAAGTTTATGTATAGTTTTTACAGAATCTACAAATTGTTCCGAACTAGAAATGTCGAGACAAAGAAAATCCAAACATCTTTTGTCCTTTTGAAGGGAGGTCAACCTTGACCTTGATAATGGGGCACAATCTTACCCAAGAGCACAATTGTACCCCAAAAATTTGACCTTGACCTGCATTGCTTTGATGAAATCTTTGTTCATGGATCTCGCAAGTTAAATGAAAAGGGTATCCGATTCTTCTCTTCAATTTGCTGTTCTACACCTATATTTTCTAGAAAAATGGTTTGTTTGTTTGGATGGGTGGGGGGCTACCTTGGTCAAATCCTAGTTTGGAATTAACCTTGAAATTGAATTGAAATTATAAGATGCATAAACAAAGTAAATGGAACTATGCACCTCGCTTATGTTGAAATCCTTGTAGAGGATTTGAATCCTTGAATCCATAAGTATGGATGCTCCAAATTTACGTAGAAACATATGTAGGATGTCTCAAATCAATGGAATTAGATCTTCAACACCAATCTTGAATGTATTTTAGCATAGGAAAATACTTGAGTGAATGTGTGGGAAATCTTCAACAAGAGGGCTCCATAGAGGTTGAATCCTTCAATGGCTAACAATGGATCTCCTTAATGGATTGGATGCTTGAACACTTGAATCCTTGAATGTTTGATAGATAGTAGATCAGTCATACATAGATTGTAGATAGTAGATTCACTCATGAATAATAGATAGCTCGTAGATATGCATGGATGATAAAATGAGGGAAGAAGGCTTCCTGATATAGAGATCTAGGGCACTAACTCCTAGAGAAGGCTGACATAGGATCATTAAATCCAATTTAACCTTAACTCCTAGGAATATACCTAGATTAAATGTAGTTTAAGAGTCTACCATTTTGAAACTTGAAACAACCGACCTGGAAGCGAAAAAAGAAACTTTCCAAAGCCCAAGATCCCAAAACTTCTAGAAATTGAAAAATGAACTTGGGGTCAGGGATGAGGTCAACCCTACCATAGGTTAGGGTCGAGGTCATCCTTGACCTAGGTCAAGGTCAAGGTCAACCTTGACCCATAAGTCAAAGTCCTTAGTTTCACAGAGTAGGTTGTTAGAAATAGGTTGGAAATAGGGAGAGAGAAGCAAAATAGTAGGAAAATAACTAGATCCATGCGAAGACCCATTAAAGGCACTTGACATGACCCCAAACCACTTACTTAGAGGGCTAAACACTCTTAACATGGAAGTGCTTTCATTTTAAGATGATACATTTAGCCCCCACTTTAGCAAGAGTATGGACTCGATGCAAACTCTTGGTAAAGTAGATCATAATGAAAAGATAATCTTATTAAAATCAAAGAGACAAAGATATCCTCAAGCCCCCAGAGACTTAAGTCTTTGTAAACCCTAAGATCACAATAAGAGAGGCATCTCAAGAAAAAGAGAAAAAAAGAGGGTGATTATCTCACCCAATAAAAACTTACATCTCATTGTGAACCACACAAGGAAACTATGCAACTGGAAAGATGGAATTGAACCACCTAGTGAATGTGGCTACTCACTAGTCAACCCATCAAGGATTCACTCTTAAGAATATTCTATTCTATAAGAGTAAAACCAAAAAGAAAAAAAGATCCAATCTTAAGGAGGCCTTCGACCTTAAGGGATCAAAAATATATTTGAAACTGGAGGAATCAAGAGATTCTAAAATATAAATCCATGCTTTAAGGATTAGTCACTAATCCAAAAAGGGGGAAAAAGTATCTTGAAAAATAATATATAGTTATTGAAAAGTGCGTGTGTGCAATAAGTGAGCAAAGAGTATGCCCCCACATTAAAGTCATTGGTAACACTTTAATAGGAGCAATGTCTTTGATGGAAACATTATAAACTCCACTAATTACGTTTCCACTATGAAATGCCCCTAGACAAAGACAAATAAAGGGAAATAGTACATAAACATACAAAGAACACATAAGGGATCTACCTACTATGGGGTCAGTATGATCATAAGATAATATATATATGATATTATTGCAAATGAATTGACATCATTCCACAAAGAAAGTAGAACTACAATCACAAAGGAGGAAAGATCACATATGAAATACAAAGAAGAATCTTTTTGGACCATGACTTAGAGACCAAAAAGAATTGGTACTACCAAGTCATGAATTCAAGGAAACATACACTAAAAATAACATAGGTACAACATAATATGTAAACACATATGGAAAAATAGAGATAAATGTAGAGGAATAATATAATAGGTTTGATTATTTTATCACCTTGCACCAATAGAGAAACAAAGATTGTATAAAAGAATCTAACAACATTTAGCAAACATATCATGGGACTTATACAATACAATAGACAAATACAAAACAAAAGCTACCATGAAGGACTAGCCAACCAAGTGTGCCGCCTACTCTTCCCATCTCATTGTATGTCCTTTAGGGAAGATGGGTAACTCGCAAGAGGGACTATATCCAACATAGTAGGAATGATAGCCAGTTCCAAAAAAGGATCGTTATGAGAATCATAAATTTCAATACTAGGCGTAACTGTTAATTGTGAGGAAAGAATATTAGGTAAATCAATGTTAATGTCAATAGTTTCATATTCATCATTAACATCATCAAGAGTATCTTCTTCATCTAGATTAATCAAAATAGGATCTACGTTACAAATGGAATCATCAGAATCATGTAGCGTAACATCATTATTAGCAACAACTTCTTCTAACACATCATGTATAGTTGTATCCAAAGTAGGTTAAGATTTTTGAAGAACAAAATTACAAGCTTTGGCCCTAGCACAACACTTTTTACAATGCTCGTTAACAGATTAATGACATTTTGCATTACTTGAAATTTGTTGAGAACTAGGAGGAAAAATTATAGGATCCTTCATAGGTTCTATAGGAGGATTAAGAGGATTATCAACAATAGGAGGAGCTTGATTAATAGATATAAAAGCCACAGATAAAGGAGGTATTGAAGGTATAGAAAAAAGACCTCAGTTAAGATCCATAGGAGGTAAACTTAACTCAATAATCTTATGATTCATAGAGTCTTGATATGAATGGAAAAGATGATTAGGTTGAAAATGCCATGAATTAGGGAATGAATGCCAAAAGAAGTCAATGATAGCAGAATCCCTGGGCCTAGAGGTATGATATAAACTATCATAAGCTATCTTCACTTCATCATCATAAATAAAATTAAGACATTTATGAATAGGTGAAGCAAAAACATGCATGGCATTTAATCATGGTAAGCCAAGCTTAACTTGAAATTGATCAGAAGTAGGAACAACAACAAATGTGGTGTTCACAATCTTTCCACAAAGTTGAACTAGTAAATCAATAGATCCAAATGATGGATAAAGAAAAGCATTACAAGTTTGAATCCATACATCTCATTTATCATAAAAATCATGTTGTAAAATTTTCATATTTTTATTTTATTTTGTAATAACATTGACTAAAGAAGTAGGACCAACAAGACAACCATGAGTGGGTATCTCAACAATCTTAGCATAAATATAAAGGAGACCATTAGGAGCTTTAATAGTCTTAGAATCATCAAAAGTAATCATAAGTTCCCAAGGTCATTTTTTCTTAGGTTGTTGTTGAGGTTTAGGTTGAGGCTTCAATTTAGGCTTATGTTTTAGTTGAGGTGGAGCTAAAACTTGATATTGAAGTGGAGGTTGAGACTGATGTGGAGATATAGATTGAACCACATGCTCCACTTGATTAAACACATGATTAAGATTGTCCATCTTTGAATAATACACAATATCCATAGAAGATGGCTGAGCAATAGTTTTAGTATCATGTGTAGGTAAATGATTCATATAAATTTGTAGATTTTTATTAGGAGGAGAAACAAACTTATTCCCACTACCATCAAGTTTATGAACAAATAAAGCATTAGAATCAATTAAATTTTGAACCTTATGTTTTAAAGAGTAACATTTCTTAGTATCATGACCATTGTGGTGATGATATTGACAAAAAGCTTTTGGATAAAAAGACTTAGACACCATTGTAGTAGGTAAAAGAGGTCAAATAGGAGGCAAAGTAATCATATTAGTAGTTGACAACCTATTCATAATAGAATGTAAAGATTTAGAGAGAGAAGTAAATGTACGATTCAGTCAAAAAGCAGTGGATGCAAAAGTGGGATTGTGAGATATAGCAACAACTTGATCAACAACTGCATTTTCTTGTTTATTTATCTAGACATAGTTGTTGAATTTTTGAACTTTACTTGTAGTAGGAGCAACATCACTTTTATCAACAGGAATAGGAGCCAGTGGAGTGGTGCTCTCAAATTGACTCACTTGAAATTGATAATGATGAAGTGCTGCACAAAGTTTTTGAAATGAAATAAATTTAGTAAGTAGAATCTTATCTCTAATATCCTTTTGAAAATTTAAAATAAACATACATTGAATATCTGTGTCAAGAATAGGATAGGAACTCTGAGCATGAAAATGCTTAAATCTACTAATAAATCTAGCCAAATTTTTCTTTAGAATTTTGTTTACAATGCATCAAATTAGTCAAAGACACTTACAGGCCAATGTTGTTTTGAGATTGTTGAATAAAACCATTAGCAAGTTGAGGAAACAAATGAATACAATAAGGAGTCAAAGAAAAAAACTATTGTAAGGCTTTATCATGAAAAGTTTGAGCAAATAACTTAGATAAAATCCTATGATCATGAGCATAATCACTATAAAGGATTTGATATTTTTTAACATGATGAATAAGGTCTCCCTTACCATTATAATTCTCAAGATGAGGCATATCAACTTGCTAAGGAATGAGAGTAAAAATAACATCTAGAGACAATGGACTTCCCATGTCACAAGTAGGGATACTAAACTTGTTTTGAGTTAAAGATGAAAGTTGTTGTTGTTGTAAAGATGACATAGTTTGAGCCAAACTAATAATTGTAGAATCATGAGAAGAAATAGGAGGAATATCAACATTAGATACACTAGTTAAAGTGTAAGAAGTTTTAGGAATAGAAGACACAACTAGAGGAACACTAGGAACTACAATTGGCATAGAAGTAGAATAAGTAAAAGGAACAATATGATAAGAAGGTTGTGATGTAGGAAGGAACACAAGAGGAACACTCATAGGAATAGCGAGAACTGTCGTAGTCACTAAATAAGGAGTATAAATAGGAACACTAGGTAGAGGAATAGAAGAAGGTTCAATATTAGTAATGGGAGGAAACAATCCTAAATCTTGAGCTTCTTGAGCTAAAGGTTTAACGTTGGAATGCACAAGGTGAGTAATACAACACAAGAGATTAACATCTTGGTCACTATGTTGGCATTATGATACATTTTTGTCATTAGTTACAACACTTATTGGATTCTGAATGCTTACTGAACTCACACCGGAAACCAAGCTTTACCTAGTTCTCAGTGTTTATCGAGTAATCAAGGTGAACAAAGAAGTCAGTGTTTACCGAGTAATCAAGGTGAACAAAGAAGTCAGTGTTTACCGAGTGATCAAGGTGAACAAAGCAATCAGTGTCTACCGAGTGATCAAGGTGAACAAAGCAATCAGTGTTTACCGAGTGTTCAAGATAAAGAAAGGAATTAGTTTTGACCGAGTAAAGATGTACTAAGATGTAACCGAGAACTTCATGATAACCGAGCTCCTGAGGTTATCAAGGAAATTAATTTTTACCGAGCTCAGACGGATATCAAGGAAACTAACTATCACCGAGTCACAAGGTTCTATCAAGTATTTCCTTTGATCACCGAGCAACAGTTCAGATAGAAGTATTCACCGAGTGACATCTCTTCTACCGAGTCTCCAGTGGTTACCGAGTTCAGAACTATTCAAAGTGTTTAGTATGAACCGTGCCTTCACTTCTACCGAGTACATGACGATGCCGAGTAACGCAGTGGATGCTAAGTATCAGAAGGACACCGAGTCAGTTCAGTGAACCCGAGTTTTTACCTTGGGCCGACTTTGTATAGAGATTTGCACTTATTGTTTTAGCCGACCTTGCATGTATTATTTATATGGATAGTATATATATATGCAATGTATTGTATCATTCAAACAACAGTTATGGCAAATGGTAATGAGTGGAAATGTGAAAGTGTGAATGTGTGAAAGTGCGAAAGAAATACATGCGTGCGAAAGTATGTGGGATGAATTGTGAAGATATTCAGCAGGTCTAGTTTTGAAGCAGAAAAGTTTTATCTATCACATCAAGGTGAATCAGAGCATAGCGGATCTTATCAGCAATCAGTTGTAATCAGATCCACTATTTCATTCTGACAGGTGAATCAGTTTTTGCAAATCCTTTAACAAGGTAGACTTAACAGTCTTTTGTAAATCTCCTAACAGAGTGCATACTTTATTGTATGTTTGGAAATCCTCTAACAAGGTGGATCTAGCAATCCTTTGTGCTCCTAACAGGGCAGATCACCAGAAGTGGTCATTGTAAGCCTTAACCAGCCAACTTCATACTGCAGTAACGAAGCTTGTGGGTTTCATCCCCACCCCAGTTTTACTTTCTATTTGGAAGGTTTCTGGGTCACCAAATCTGTGTGTTCAAGTGTTGCAAATGATTTTGTTTCATGCTTACAATAGGTTACTTGGATGAATGATGAATATATTAGTATACAGTTTTATTGTTTAAAATTTTAGAAGTTACTGATTCACCCCTCCCCTCTCAGTAACTTGTCATATCTTGAATATTTCCAACAATTGGTATCAGAGCTATAAGGTTCTCAAGATAAAAGCTTCACAACTTGAGCAAAGATCAAGGACAATGGAGATATTCAAACTTGACAAAACTATTGAGAATGAAAAGCTAGATCTGAAAATGGCCATGGCTCAACTCAATGAAGCAAAAGAGCATCTTTTACAATCCTTGAAAAGAAGAAAAGAACTTGCAAAGCAAATGAATGACCATCATTATGTTGAAGAAAAGATTGAAGATCTCTCACCATCAAATAGTTCAAATGAATCTGACAAAGCAATCAAAGAACTCTTAGAAAAGAATGGATCTCTGCAGGAAGAAGTAAGAAAGCTCAAAAGGGAACAAGGAATCCAGTCCATCAGGCTATGCGAAATCTTGGAGAAAAGGAACAAGGCAGCTGAAGACTTAGAGGTAAGGAATAATCAATCCTCTCAGCTTGAAAATCTTGTAACTCAGTTATCTAATGCAAATGAAGAAATTATGAATCTAAGATCTAAGAATGAGATTTTGAGAAATGACTTAATTACTAAAAGACAAATCAATGCAAGCTTACAAAGTGATCTAATCTCTGAAAAACAAGTCAATGAGAGAATGGTAAAATCTCAAAAAGACATGGATCAATTGAATCTGCAAAATGAAGAAAACTTTCATAAACAAAATGGTAAAGCAGGCCTTGGATACAAGGAAGAAGGTGAATCCTCCAAACAGGGTACTCAAAAGAATCAAAAACCTACTTGCAGCCACTGTGGTAAGTTAGGTCATACATCTAACAGATGTTGGAGCAATGGAAAAGGCAAATTTAATGGAAAATGCTACAATTGCAATCAGCATGGACACAAAGCCAATGAATGCAAAAGGAAATCAAAATTTGAAGGTAAATGTCACAAATGCCAAAAGCAAGGTCATAAGGCATCACAATGCAAATTCAAATCTTTTAATCCAGCTGAACAACTTGTCAAAGCAATATTTGGTTGGGACTACAACACTTGGTGCAGATGTCATTATTGTGGAGAATATGGTCATACTGGCATAAACTGTGCAAGGCATCACCTAAGAAAAAGGGATACCACTGTAAGATGTTATACATGTACAGAACTTGGTCATATATCTAAAAATTGCATGAACATAAAGAAAGTCGAGGATGAGAAGAAAATCAAAGTAGACAATATTCGGAAACAAATGAAGCAGCAATGGATTCCAAAGTCTACTGAGCCAGATAATTCAAGTAATGGAATGATCACTCAAGAGGTGAGTGACTCTCCCATTTCCAATTAAGACTCGTCAGGATAAGACCAGGACTGTATCCACAAGCAATATCCTAAGCAGTCCTAGAATGAAAATATGATCAAATCAGTATTTTAGATACATCAGGATCATGGTCGGTACATGACCTTACCGAGCTCAGTCGGGTGCAATAAGGCTTCTTTCACCAAGTTGCACTTACCGAGCATGGTTGGTTCTTCTCTTACCGAGTTAAGGGCGGATTAACCTATTTTCTTTTGGTCATCGAGTTGTGAAATTTAAGCCGAGCTAGTGGATGACAGCCTGTCAATCACAGCTACCTCTGTGCAGAACATTAATGATGAATTTCTCATCAAAAGGGCAGATTTCAACCTCATTTTTTCACCGCGAATTCGAGATTTACAAAAGAAGGCTTTCAAGCGAATTCAAGTGAGTTGAAGAAATTTTCCAGCGAAGTATTCTTACGAAATCTTCTTACTCACCGAGCAGCAATGGCTTCCGCAAGCACCAACAGCAGCAAGGCGAAGAAAGGATCCGAAATGCTTGTGAAGGGAACGAAATGGAAGGCACCGACGTTCAAGCTTGTTCCTGCCATCGCTGAATCACTCGACCCGCATGGAGCTCAATCACAGATTCCTCCAAAGGTACTTCTAATCAATGATATTCGTACTCATTTCAAGTGTACTATGCAAGAAATAGGGACACTAGATATGGATAGCACCCTAGCCGAGTTATGCATGGATGGAACCCTAAAAACTGAGTTCAAACATTTGGAAACCAAAGGCTTAACCCATATCCCGCATCTGCCAAGAAGTTTCCAAGTGAAATGGGTGAGGTATATCTTGAGCCGAGTACATAATGGTCAGTTGTGGTTGGAACAACCAGTTTTGATAACCAAGAAGATGATTCACAAAATCACGGGTCTCCCAATGCTCAGCAAAGCCAAAACCACCAAAACCCTAGGACGGGATGAGTTACAGAAGAAAACCCAAGCCGAATGGGATGGCAGAGGTTTAAAACTCAACAATGTTTCAGATATAGAACTGAAATTTGGTATTTATGTTATTGCATACAAACTGTATAGTTCCAGCAGGCTGAATAGTGTACCTTGCGAGGCTGTAGATTTGGCATATAAAATTGTAAAGAAAAATATGGAGTTTGACCTAGCTGATGTATTATTAAAACAATTCAATAAAAACATGGAAAGCATAAGGACTGCAAAGACAAACCCTTGTAAATTTGGTTCTTTGCTAGTTTGTTTATTCTTCTATGTACAGAAATTCTTTCCATCCAAAGGTACAGTTGTATGGAGGAAAGATACTCCAATTTTGTATCAAATAAATGAACTCATAGTAGATATGGGTATGAATTTTGACAAAGTAATGGACAATTATTTTGAAGATTTCAAGGAAAGGATGAACAACAGATTCAGAATACCTCCAAAACTTGTTGAAGAGTATAAGGATGATGTCTGTTTCATGGTTGACTGTGACAAGGTATACATACAGGCAGTTAGACCCCGAGTTGCATGGGTGAAACCTCTTCCATATGAGGTAAATATTGATGAACCAGGGATATCATTGAAGCACTGGTAAATGAGCCAGTAGACCCAAGGCAACGAATTTTTGGTACTTATGATGAAGCAAAGGCTAGAATTGAACTAGAAATCAAAATTCCACAGGCCATCAGCAAAGGTAAAAGGAAAATGGCCAAACTAAAAACTGAAATGAGTTCTCTTATGGTCACCGAGGGAAAAGGTGAAGATAAAGAAAGTGAAGAAGAAAAAGAAGGAGAAAAAGAATCAGAAAAAGAGCAACCGACAAAGAAGAAAGGCAAGTTAATCATTACCAAGCCCAAGAAGTAGCCTACTGCAGTATTTACTCGAAGAACGAGAAAAGGTATTCAGGAACCTGTATTGGTCAAACCTGCACCTACATTCGAGCAAAGGCTCAAAACATTGGAAGAAGGAGCTGGCATTGCAAATTTCAAGGCATTGAGATTTGAGACAAGGACTGATGTAGAGAAAATGCAAATTGAGGAACTGGTACTTAACAAAATGGGAAAATGGAAATACTCCCCGAACCAGATTGCTCCTCATATCTCTAAAGAACTACTGGAGAGAGTACAGCCAAGATGGGAGTTAGCCACCAAGACGATAAAAGATATATATGAGCAATCCCTGAAGAATCTTCGGCCTAGTCTCACTGGAGCAGAGGTAAAATCTGAATTGAAAACCTATGAAGGTAAAATGATGATCAGATTCCACACTTGTTTAGTTTTGATCAAAGATATAGAGCATGTTGTAAATGATGCTACAAACATGTGGAAAAACATCTATCATCTACATAAGCCCAGTGTAGACCTAGTAGAAATAAAGGATGATGACAGTAGCAGCAGCAGTGATGAATCAGATAGCACTCCATCCATCACAGTTACACCAGGAGAGTTGCATGCAATGATGGAAGAAAAGGAAGAAGAAGACAAAGAGGAAGAAGCTGAAGAGGAAGATAAGGAGGATGATACGGTAAAAATTGCAGCAGCATTTATTGCATCCCTTCCTCACTCCCCAGACAAACCTATGACATCATCAAGGTTGGAGTCAGCTTCAGCAGGTTCATCTACACCAGTTTTACCATCTACACCTGCCATATCTCAGCTCCAGGTATCATCAGTGGAAGTGACTACCACTTCATCTACTGAGCTGCATCCCTCTTCGTCTACCGAGCTGCACCCCTTTTCATCTACCGAGTTAGCCTCCTCGACTCCATCATCATCAGTTGGCATTGCTGTAAGTTCTCAAATTTTGACAACTCAAATTTGTTCTACAATTTTGTTGCCATCTACTTCAGGCACAATGAGCTCAGATACTATATTACCGAGTGTATCACCATTTTTGGCCAGCACTCAAATTTTTGACCCTATACATACTTCTATTGGCACTCAGACCTCAAACATCCCAGTTTTTACTGCTAGTCCTTCTATCTCTACTGTTGTGTCTATTCCAAAGGTCAAACCAGTCATCCCAGAAGTCAAACAAAAGCAACCATTAAGACTTATGATCACTGGAAAGGAAATTCCTGAAGATATTGACTTGGACACAGAGATAGTAATTCCAAAGATTGACTTTGATAATGCTACCATTGAAGAAATGAGGTATGCTAGTCAACTTATTGAGAAAAAGGCTACTCAGATGCAGTTAAGATCAGAAAGGGATAAGGAATATAGGATAATTGAGGAAGCCCGGAACATAATTACTGAGGCTATAGGTGTTGATGTTGATACTTCTCAACACATTTTGATTCAACTAGAAGAGGCAGTTAATAAATTCAATGAAGATGCCTCCAGACAAGAAAAGCTAATTGAGCGTGCAGAAAAGAAATTTGATAATAAGGTATTAGGGCACATTGCCCAGAACATTGCAATAAATCAGGTTGCATTAACCTCAGTTTTGGCAGATATGGAAAATTCTTTTAATAATGTAACATCTCTTTTTGCTAAACTTTGTGATGTTACCGAATACACTAAAGGAATAAGAGAAAAACTAAATAAAATTGATGAAGATCTGAAGGTAAGCGCACAGAACTTGAAGCTTGACCCCAGTTCAAGCTCATCTCATCACCTCAGAATCAAATTTTTGTCAGAGAAGCAAGCAGAGTTGTTGAGGGAAGAGGCTTAGGTAGATCTTATGGAGAAGGTGATAAATTTGACAATTTTGTTCAGGAAAAAGGAAAATCTAAATGGAAGAATGAAGAAAAAAGCAAGACTGAATGGAAGAGTGGCAATTCCTACTAAGGTAGTACTAGTTCATACCAAGGAAGAGGTAATTCTTACCCTAGAGGTGGTTTTTGAGGTAATTGTTTGGTGCAGGAGCACCTTAGGAGAAATGAAAACCCTAATAGACATTTTGGCTTGTAAATCATTTAGCCAAAAATTGACCAGATAAGGACTAGTTATAAAGTCCCAAGGTGTGTTGGAGAATGTGTCAGAAGGTTAAGTGTAAGTTTTGGTCATGTTTTAGTTGTTAAGACCTAGTTAGTGTTACAAGGTCCTCATAGGGTCAACTATGGTCACAGTTGCAAAATCCCTCTAAATTGAGAAATTATTGTTAAAATGTGGTCCAAATTTTTTTTGGATCAATTTGGGTGGATTTGAATCAAACTAGATAGGTTTGAGGTGTTAAAAGGTCATTTTTGCAAAAATTATAAAAGTTGCTCATGCAAACTTTTTCTCATATTTAGAAATATACACTAAAGAGGTGTGGGATTTGACTTGAGGGTCTGGACAATTATAAAAAAGGTAAATATGGATAGATCAACCATTTTTGTTGGTTTGAAGTTGGCTTTTACAGTTTGCACATGTGAAAGGTGGAAATAAATACATAAAAAATGTGATTTTGGCATAAGACCTACTATTTTGGATTGATCCTCTAGATTTTTTGCACGGATTAGTTTCCTAATATCATGTGACTGATATGTGTTCACTTTTTTGAGGAGTTTGAGTTCATTTTAATAGGTTTTGATAATTAATTTGTTTGTATTTCTCGTTGGTCTGTAAATAGCAGTTTGAACAAGATTGGCTATAACAATTTTTCTATTTTTGCAAGCGAGCCCTAGGCAAGCCTGGAGTTATTTGGCTAGGAACTTAGATGCTTGCAAGAAGGTTAGATGTGTTTGCTTGATTGGTATGAGAAAATATTGATTGGGGAAATGAAGTAGGGATAGTCAAGGCTCTATAGGATTGAGGATAAGGTCTAAGGAGAAGAGATTGTTGTCATTGCCCTAGAAACCCTCAAAAATAGGGGTTTCTAGAAAAGTATGGTACAAACACTATGGGAGCCAAAAATTCTTGAAAATCCTCAAGTCTATATTGTTATGAGACAAAGTCTAGAACACATCATAGGGTATTGTTAAATTTTTTTTGATGTTATTTGAAATTCCTTTTTTGTAGGAGGCCTAATTGGGGCTCATATGGCTACAAGGCCTAAAAAAGCAATTTGGTGATTTTGAAGTTTTAGACTTGGCAAGATCATGAAAAATGGTTGTTAAAGGACCAATAGCATTGTAAGGTGATCAAAATATGCATTTTTGCATGTTGGGATCCTTGGGTGAGTTTGTCTTCTTGTTGAGCACAAAGTTGTCTAGTTGGGGTTCGAGGAGTTAGGAGAGTATTTTGAATTGATAGGTGAGTTTCTAGGTTGGAGAGAATTAGAAAGAGATCCTCTAGAGTAGTGTAATAGGAAGGAACCCTAATAAGGCTAAGAGGAAGCCTTGGTTAGAGCAAGAAGGCTCTAAGTGTGAGAAGCTCCCCATCAAAGTGGTATCAAAGCCATTGAAAGGCTTGGGAAGTGAGTAGTGGATGTCAGCAGAAGGAGAATCCATAGGTGAAAACATCATGGTAACCAATGCAGATTTGGTAAGGGATTTAAATGAGCAGCAAGAAAAGAACATGCTTCTTGAGGAAGTTTTGGAAGAGATGAAGAAAAAACTAGAGGAAGTTGTTGAAATTGCAGATAAGGTAAAGGAGCAATTAGAGGGAGAGAAAGACTAGGGAAAAGCAAGAAGATGAGAAAATAACACCCACACCAGATCTTCCATTAGTAGAGGAACCTTTCCTCAAAGCCTTGAAGGCATTAAGTTTTAGGGCATTAGAAGGTATACCTATTTTTATTGGGAAGATGGATGCAAAAGCAATTATGGAATGGATTGAAGGTATGAAAAACCACTTTGAATGTGATGATATTTTAGAGGCCCAAAGAGTAAAGATAGGCAAATCAAGATTGAGAGGACAAGCATTAAATTTGTAGAAGTTCTTGTAGGAGGAAAGAGAGAAAGAAAAATAAAATCCTATAACCAATTGGAAGACTATGGTAGCCAAGATTTAAGAAAATTACCTACTAGAAAATTATGATATTTAGTTACACAAGAAAAGACAAAACTTAAGAAAAAGATACCTAGATGTATTTGCCTATATAGAGGAGTTTCAAAAACTAAGCCTTAAGGAATACAAAAAATTGGGAGTATCAAGTTGGCTAGGTATCTGAATGGCCTTAGTTGGAACATACAAGAGGAGTTGAGTCTCTTTTCCCTTACAACATTACATAGTTATTATCAGATCGCCCTTAAGGTGGAAGAAAAACTAAAGAAGAAACAAGAATCTAGTAACAAGGGCAGAGGAAGAGGTTGAGATTCCAAATGTGGACATAGAGGTGGTTCTAGTAGAAGAGGCATTGAAAATAGAGGCCGAGGGGACACCAAATCAGGCAAACAATCTCATGACTCCAATAAAAAAGGAGGCTATAATAGAGACAAGGGTTTTTCTAGTGGTGGAAGAGGTAGATTAGGTGGGCTTGGAAGAAGCTCACATTTTTCTTCAATGAAGTGTTATAAATGTGGACAGTTGGGGCATCTTTCGTATAGGTGTCCTGACAAGCTATTGTCCTCCCAAGGAGAGAAGAAGATCACTTATGTGCAAGAGGAGGTCTGTAAACATACAGAGGTAAGTTTAGACTCAGAGAAAGGTGAGAATCTAATGCTTAGGAGATAAAGGAACATGTTAAGGAAGAGCATAAGAAAAGGAGGGCTCTTTTTAGGGTCAAATGCAAGATATTGGGTAAGGTATGTAGAGTCATTATTGACTTAGGGTCCACTAATAATGTTATCTCAGAAGAGGCAGTTCAAAAGTTGAAACTTACCAAGATACCTCATGTGTGTCCTTACAAGGTCTCTTGGTTAAACAAAGGGAAGAACATATTGGTTAATGAGAAAGTATGGGTTGAGTTTACCATAGGAAAGTATTAAGACAAGATACTCTATGATGTTCTACCAATTGATGCATGCCACCTACTTCTTGGAAGACCATGACAATATGAAAGGGAGGCAGTCCATCATGGTAAGGAGAACAAGTACTCCTTCAAAATGAATGGAGTCACTTACATACGGTCTTTACTAGAAGAGGAAAATGTGGAAAATGTTGAAACCAATGCACTCTTGATGAGTAGAAAATAAATCTTAAGGGATCTAAAATAGGGAGAAGGAATTGATTATGCAATCATGGGGAAACCAAAGGAGGAGGAGCCACCAAAACAAACACCTATACCTACAAAAGTACAACACTTGTTGGATCAGTTTGAAGACATCATATGTGATGGAGCACTACCTACATTACCCCTAAAGAGAGAGATAAGTCATCAAATAGACTTCATACCAGGTGCCTATTTTCCAAAATATCTGCATACAAGATGACACCTGAACAAAACAAGGAGATTGCAAGGCAAGCCCAAGAGCTTCTTGACCAAGGATTGATTAGAAAAAGCATAAGTCCACGTACTATCCTAGTTATCTTGGCTTTTGAAAAGTAAGGTAAGTGGAGAATGTGTATAGATTCTAGGACAATAAATATGATAACTATAGGGTATAGATTTCCTATTCATAGGATAGAGGACCTAATGGATTGTCTTGGTGGAGTTAGATATTTCTCAAAAAATGATCTGAAGAGTAGATATTATCAAATAAGGATGAAAGAGGGTGATGATTGGGAATCTACTTTTAAAACCAAAGAAGGGCTCTATGAGAGTTTGGTAATGCCCCTTGGTCTTACCAATGCACCAAGTACATTTATGAGGATAATGAATGAAGTCCTAAAAGACTACATAGGTGTGTTTGTGGTAGTATATCTGGATAAAATCCTAATATTCAACAAGACAAAAGAATATCATGTAAGAAACTTGGAACTTTTGTTGAAGAGGCTTCACGAGGAAAATTTGACTATAAACCTTGAGAAGAGTGAGTTAATGAAGGAGGAACTTGTTTACTTGGGTTTTGTAATATCACAAGGCGATTTAAAAATTGATAACAACAAGGTGGAGGCAATCCTATGTTGGCCTACTCCTAAGTCTTCTACTAAAGTGAGGAGTTTCCATGGGTTAGCCCAATCTTATAGGAAATTTGTGAGGAGGTTTAGTGAAATCTGTACTCCTATGAATGGCATAATAAAAGGAGAAATGATGAAAAAGTTTGTTTAGAAAAAGGCAATATATGAAAGTTTTGAAAGGCTAAAGAAGGAAGTAGCTACTCAAATAATATTGGTTTTGGTAAGTTTTTCCAAGTTTTTTATTGTGGAATGTGATGCCAACAACATTGTAGTTGGAACAATGTTAAGCCAAGATGGAAGGCCTGTAGAATTTTTTCAGTGAGAGGCTTAATGAGGCAAAGATAAGGTATTTTGCCTATGACTTGGAACTATATGCATTAGCTCAAGCCCTTAATAAATGGAGACACTATCTGCTACCCAAGGAATTTGTTGTCTATACTAATAATCAAGCACTTAGTTTCATCAACACCCAAGAGAAGCTTAGCCTTAGGCACATCAAGTGGATGGAATTCTTTCAATTCTACACCTTTACCATAAAGCATAAGAAAGGGGCTCAATAAAAAGGTAGCTGATGCCTCAAGTAGGAGGTTGTTGACTATTCAAGAGGTCAAGTTTTAGAGTATGTGGATTGAAGAGTTCAAAGATTTTTATGGAGAAGATATTGATTTTGTAGAGGCATATAAGGTATGTAATAATTTTGAAAACCACTTCATAGTCAATTTGCTGAATTTACTTTATAGAATGGTTTTTTTAAAGGGCAACAACTATGTTTGCCAAAAGGATCTATGAGGGAGAACCTTATTTAGGAGAAACATAATGGGACTATGAGTGGTCATTTTGGCCTCAATAAGACCCTAGATCTAGTAGAAAGGTTCTAATATTACCCAAGGTGCAAAGAGATGTGAGAAGGTATGAAGAACAATGTGGAATATACCAAAAAGATAAAGTCACTTCATCCAATGTGTTGGTCTCATTTTTTGCATGATAAAATTTCCCTAACCTAGGTACAAAAAATTAGAATTGAATCCATTAATGGTGAATAGGGTTTCTAGTTTTTAGTCTTCTAGATTTGCTAGCCTTTGAAAAAATTTGTTAAACCTTATGTCTCATTCCTTTTAAATTTTTGGGTGCAAAATATTTTTAAAATTTTTGTGAATATTCTATATTCATTTCAAATTTTTTGTGCCCCCAAGTGGCCTTTTCTCTTATATTTCTCATCATCTGATTTTGGTAAGATCTACGACAGTTGCTACTTCACTATAGAAAGATGCAAGTGTTTTACCCTATGTGACATAGCGAATACTACAAAAAATTAAAAGACATGATAGTAAAATGGAGGTGCAATGATCAAAGATTGCATTGTGTTTGAAGTTTTCAGTCATGTGCACTTTGTTAGTGTTGTCAGAGCTGGAAAGGAAACCAAGTAAAAAGCAAGCAAAAGAAGTCACCAAAATATGGTTTCCTCGATGATTTTCTATGTCATTGTCAAAAAAACTGAGAGCCTTGCCAGTAGCAACATAGTGAATAGCCAAGAAATACATGACACGATGGCCTCCAAACTTCTCGGTGACCATAAAGATTTCCAAGTGGCATAGTGAGTAATTACTATTATGTTAGAAGCATTAATGAGGGTGATTGTGACTTGATTGGCATTTTCTTTTTTTTGGCACCAAGTTTTGATAAGACATTGGAGCTCGCTATCTCACTGTCGTGAAAATAATGCATCTCACCATTAGCGACATAGAAAGCTATCATGAAATGAACACATGGTGGAACCCAAGTAATGTGGCGATGTGACTAGGATTAGAATATGGTTTTATATGCTAGCTATGCAAGATTTTCTCACTCATCAATAACTTGGACCCATGCCCCATTCATAAAGCATATGGAAGATTTTGATCGTTTGATCAAGCTTGAATCAATGATTATTGCTACCTCATTATGGAAAGATGTGCACTTTTTACTCTATGCAAGGTAGCAAATAAGGGACCCACCAAATCTTAAGAAATTCATGTAATTTCCATGCCCTCAAATCAACTTCCAATCTCTGGCTGTCACTATCTCACTATGATGAGTTGCTTAAAGGTTATGAATAGTGAGGTAGCGAATGAGGGACCCACCATATTTCTCTTAAGTGATGTATCAAATGTCCTCCACATGATCAAAGTGGAAACAATGGTTGTCACTACTATGCTATAGCAAGATGCTCAAAATTTATGTATTGCAAAGTAGCGAGTTGATGACATGTGTCCCCAATCATAAGTGGGTCCAGACTGAAATGCCTGAAGGAAAGGTACAAATGGAAGAATTTCATTGGTTTGACTACCAGCATGTTAAGAGGAAGATGAGTGAGCCTTGTTTTTATCCCTAGATCATAGGATTTTTCAAAGATCAATGGCACAAATTTAAAAGGAAAGGTGATGCCACTCTATTTTTTCTACTTTGTGCATTTATGAGGAATGAAAGCTTCATGTGTGAAAGAAAAATAGAGTATAATACACAAGATTTTCTTAGTTCCATCTCACGTGAACAAAATATTTCAAGCTTTTCCTGAGCAGAAGCCATTACTAAAAAGGTTGTGTTGAGCTTGACAAGAGCATGAAGAAAATTTCCATTGTTCACAAAGACATTGCAGAATTACAGTGAGAAACAAGCAAAGAATCAAGTAAGTACTCACACTATAATCTTTGTAGTGTCTCAGTCTCTACAAATTACAATCAAAATGCCTCCTAAGAAAGTATTTTCTGGTCAAGAGAATTATTTGGATGGGAATGTCCATGATGATTTGCTGGAGCTGCTCCCTAATTCCACTATTGAAATTGTGCAAGTTAAGAAGCTTAGTTCATTAAACCCTAGGTCAAGAATAAAAGATGGATTGTATGACAAGGGTAATTGGGTCTAGGATGCTAGTACCTCTCAAACTGGTCTAGATTTGTTTAAAAAATGGTTTTCAGAAAGGAACCTTTTTGCCCCACATGCCAATATCTAGAATTTTGATTTAGGGAAGTTGGTGGTTCCTAGTGTTAATATGGATTATGATCTTCTTGAAGTTGTGGCAAAGAATTATGACCAAGCCATTAGAGTAGTGAGAAGAACTGATGGTTAGGTCCTAATTACAATCAGCCTAGATGAAATTAGGGAAGTTTTTGGTTTAGAGCCTCTCACTGATTACCATGTGCCCATCGATTTGGAACGGTTAGAAAAGGAATACATATTCAAGAAGGATGCCATTAGACAGGGTGCACTGAAGGCACACATAGGTAAAATTGGAACTCTACTAGCAATAATAATAGCCTCTAGGGAACCTTTCAAAAGGGCGTACTTCAATTCCAGGTAAAATTGGTACTCTACCAGCAATAATAATAGCCTCTAGGGAACCTTTCAAAAGGGCGTACTTCAATTCCAGGGCTGTAGAGATATATAGGACCTTGTGCAGAGTTTTTGGGAGAGATGAAGAGGAATTTATGCCTATGGATTTCATGTATATGGTTATTTAGATTTCATCTTTTGGTGTGGACATAATTTTTGATTTTGCTTCTTACTTAGCTGAGGAAATTCACAATGGATTAATTGGTATTGCCAAGGGAAAAGTTGAAAAAACTTTTGGTCATTATTCTTTGTTGATGCACATGCTTTTGTTTAAGGGAGCCACATATTTTGGTAAAGAAATGAAGTTAAACAAAGAAGAAAATGGAGAAGTACTGCCAGTCCAATTATGGAGTGCGAATATGATTTGGGATGTAGAGAATGCTAGTTTTGTCAAATTTGATAGGTATTTCACTTCCAAATTGAGATGCCTATTATTGAGTGACAATCCCAGAATCCCCAAGGCACTAATGGGTCTCATTAGGCTTATGGACAACCCCAGTGGTTTTAAAGTTTCACATAATTGGGGAGATATCATCCCATACTATATTTTTACTGTATTTAGAATTTATGGTTTTAGAGGAAGTCCTCATGTACTACCCTATCAAGTACCCTTGAAGGTAGGAGTAGCTGAATTTTTGTGGTAGTTGGGAGGAGTAGAGGAAACATTTTTGTTGAAAAGATCAACAGGGTTAATTTTCCCCACTTGCATAGTAGCTCATCATTTTGTAATCATAAAAGGGGGTTGGCTTTCTCTGAACAAAATTTTGGATCCTTACAAGATGGCTATTTCTCACCCTCATTTTTGTGATTCTGAGGGATTTTATAATTTGGCTCTGAGACATAGAATTAAGCTTGGGATGAATTCTATTTTCCTAAAGAAATAATAAGGAATGAGCACTCTTGCAAGAATAGGAGACTAGAAAAGAGAAATGGAGAGTCTTCTCTATAGTTTTGGATTTCATTCATTGTTTTGATCTAGATTATAGTCCTTTGGACAATGCTATTACAAATGTAGATAAGATAAATAAGCTTATGAATACTTTTTTTGAAATAATGGAGGCAATGAATGAAAAGAAGCAATTCTTTATTAGATTTTACCCAGATAAGGCCAGGGAAGTAATGAGGAGATTGGCTTTTACTCCCAATATAGGGGTAGGTCAATTAACTGTCTAGAAAAGGCCAGGGTATACTATTATTTAGAATAAAGGGACCACTGTAGAAAAAGGAAAACAAATAATGGCATCCACTAGTGCTATTTTAGAAGAGAGGCCTCCCAAGCCCTCCCCTAAGAGGAGAAAAATAATAAGGAAAGAGGATCTTCATGTTGAGGAATATTCACCCTCACAGACCCCTATGAGAATTAAAGAGGAACAACTCACTAAAGAGAAAATTGAACAATTGGGATCACAAGGGGGAATTTTTGTTACATAGTCAAAAATAAATGAAGGAGACCCCCAGGAGCCTCTAGTACCAAATTTTAAGTTGACAATTGCATATTATAGAGGAAGAGAATTAGACCCTGTACTGGAACAAGCAAGTCAACAATTCTTATCAGATGATAATTTTGTTTAAATCTAGGGCTTTCTACCAATTTGCATGGAGAGCCAACATGAATAAATTTAAAGAAATATGCAACAAGTTGAGGACAAAGCATCTTGAACTAGAGGAGGCAACCCTACAAAATCAGATAAAGGAACAAATGATTCAAGAGTTCCAAAACATAACCCCTGAAGAGGGGAGGCAAATGGTAAAGGCTTTCAATATATTATTGTTACCCAATTGGGATATTGTAGATGCATTGATTTTTAATTCTATTTCAAATAAGTTGGATTTCCAAGATCCAAATAAGAAGGAATTCATAGGTACTACATTTAGTGAGGACCAGGCTACTTGGTTATATGGTCTTTAAGGAAAGGGTCAAGAGCCACCTCAACACAACTAGATGATTCTGGTTTGATGGAAAATATAGTTGTAAGAAGAGTGGCTGACACCTCTCATGTGCAGGTTGTACACTGGAATGTAGATTCATCTCAATTTCTTTTGGCCACTGCTAAAAAGGAAGAAAGGGCCATGTTTGAGTTACAGAGTAAATATGAAAGTGTCCTAGAGGCTTACAATAAAGAAGTTTAAAAAAGGATTGAACTTGAAAATAAATTAATGGGGAGGTCTACAAGACCAAGAATAACATATCCCCACCCCCCAATGGAGCCTTTTAAATCCAATCCTCTTATAGAGATGCCAGATACCCCACAAAGGCCACATTATTACATTGTTGAAGACTTTGAAGAAGAAAAGAGCAAGCTGTGGGCCTTACATGTGGAGTTGAATATAAAATATGAAGATAAATTGAGAAAGGCTCTCACATATTTGGGGGACAAAATTGAATGGCCATTAGTGTATGATCATTTGGCTAGAGTAATAAACATCTGGGAAGAACTGAAAGCAAGTGATGAGGCTTTGAAGCCTATTGTGAATAAGTGGGTAAGAAGGAGAAAAGAAATAACATTTTCATGTTATTCTTTCATAAAAGTCTCATATGATCAAATTGAAAAGAATTTTGATATTTTTTTTGATCTTCTTGATTTTGATAATAGAAGAATTCATCTGCAGAGAATAATAGTTGGCTATTTGAACAAGTATAAGAGCCAAAAGTTTAGTTTGTTTCCTCGTGCCCTAGATAGAAGAAATAATTTAAAAAAAAAGGATGAGTGGGATAAGGAACTTGATGATTTATTTTGTTTAAGGATGAATACAATTATCAATGAAATAGGGCATGTATGGTGGGCTACTACAACTGAAGAAATAGTGAAAGCCCAAATATTCTTTGATTCTTTGAAACAAGAATTTGTTGATATTGATAGGGAAGTAGAATATGTTATCAAGAAACAACTGGATATTTTGCATTTTGACTGGCCAAATGATGCACTTTTTGACAAGTGGATGAAGGATATTGCTTCTAGTGAGCAACTAGAAGAAGTTGAAAGTGATGATGATGAGATGCATGAAGATGAAATAAAAATCATCGATCCACCTCCATCAGTACTTGTAAAAGAAGAAGGGCAATCATCTCATGCAAAATATGCAATGGATCAGTTAGATGACGTAGCAAACATAGAATCAAGAGTAACTATCACCCTAATAACACATGATGATATGAGTAAAAATGCTAGAGTGGAGATGAAGCTACATGAATTAGAGCCTGACATATCATTGGCAAGTTTGGCAATCACATATGCTAGGGATTCAAAATAGAAATGAATCAAAAAATTAACAATATAAAAGGATCTCATAGAAAGGGACCCACAAAGGAATGTTTGTTGTACAAATCTTTTTGTTAATCACAAATTTTATCTTTTTGTGATAGGTGTATGTAAATATCTCTTGTAATAGACACCTGTCAGTTCTCTATGCTTGAAGCTTGTTGCATCTCACATTATATAAGTGAGATTCCAGGGCTAGAGAAGGGTTTGATTTCTAATGCATTTTTAGTATTATACTTAGATGTTTTTGGTCTAGCCTTAGAGAATTTTTTTATAATGTATTCTCTCTGTATATTTACTAAGAATACATCAGTATGGAATGATCTTTATATCTCTTTCTAAGGTCATTTTGAGTTTACTACAATTGTATACAATTTTCAATGAAAATTAATACAAGTTTTGAGTTATCCCCATATCAATTTTTATTGAATTTTGTCTCCTTAGCTGTTATCTGGTTATTTTGAGATTGTGTGAGTAAAGCTTTCTCAATTGAATGCAATTCATTTAAGTTGTATATCAATTCATTACTACTATTAATTCAATGAATTAAGTAAATACTTTTGATGAATTCAATGGGATTGTCATGGTAATAGAATGGATGTCTGTAAGGATGAATTTCAGTAAGAATTGCTAATAATATTTTCTGTAAAGAAATAGATTAGATCCATAAATTGGAGTAGACTCTAAATCCCAATGGAATAGGCACTGATCAAAATTTACCCAGTCTGTAGAATAGGTATACTATGAAGAAGCATCAAATCTAAAATTACAATGAATTTTAATTCAATTTTTTTGAAGATTTCAAATGATGGTAAGCACTTGTTTGAATGGAATATTTTAGCCATAGTTAGCCACTGTTGCTGGGAATACTTGCAAATTTATAGAAGAATTTTGACCAAATGTGTTATATGGGATGTATATATTCAAACTATTAGAATTATGCATGTATTTGAGGATATGAGAGGAAAATCAAAATGAAACTAAAGTAATTCTCATACAGTAGCTTCCAACCTTGAATCATCCCCTGGGTATACCCACCCTCATTTTGTAGAGCCTAAAGAGTAGAAAACCACCCTTAGTTTTGTTGAAGTTGGGTCCAAGTGTTTTGCACATGTAACTATTAATAGGAATTGGCTAATCCTTAGGTTGTGTGAGTAATATCAATTTGGTATTGAACCTTGTGTTGTTTAGTAGTTTTAAAACACAAACACAATGCAGGACTCTATCAACCACTACCCATTCCTAATAGGCCTTGGGAGTGCATTAGCATGGACTTCATAGTTGGTCTAGAAATTATTGGATAGTGTATTTGTTGTGGTTTATAGATTTAGTAAGACAAGTCATTTTATACCCTGCAAAACTACACATGGTGGTAGTCATATATCCTACCTTTTCTTCAAGGAGATAGTTAGGATACATGGGTTGCCATTGAGTATTATTGTAGATAGAGATGTCAAATTCATGGGTCATTTTTGGAAAAAACTTTGGAAGAGGTTAGGCACCAATTTGGCTCACAATTATTCCTATCAACCCCAAATGGAGGTAAACAATAGGGTACTAGGAAATCTATTGAGATGCTTGACTAAGGAATATGGACAAGGCTGGAAGCAAGTAATTTCTCAGGTAGAATTTGCTTATAATGATAGTAAAAGAACCATAGGACTAAGTCCTTTCCAAGTTGTATATGGTACACATTCAAAGGGTATAATGGAGCTTAGAGAGCTACGGGGTCTTGATAAGGTTAGTGGGCATATAGATAACTTTGCTCAATCAATGAAGGAGGTGCATGATCAAGTAAACCAAACATTAATAGAGGCCAATCAAAAATTGAAAGAAAATAAAAATGAGGGAAGAAGATAATTATAGTACAAATAGGAGACATGGTAATGTTGTTCTTGAATAATTCTAGATTGAAAAAGGGCATTCCAACTAAGCTTCAAATGAAGAGGATTAGACCATGTAAGGTATTGGAAAAGTATGGTGCCAATGCCTATAAAGTTGATCTACCTAAGGACATGTCAATCTCACCCATCTTCAATGTTCAGGACTTGACACCATATAGAGGACCAATTATTGATGAGGTATAGTATTAGAAATAGCTAAACAAGGATGTGATAGAGCTACAAGCACCTAAAAAGATGCAACCTCAAGTTGAAGGAATACTAGACTCTAGAGTTAAGAAGCACACTAGGAACAAGGTCGACAAAGAGCACATAATCAAATGGTAGAACACCTCTAAAGCTAAAGCGACCTAGATTGCAGAGAGCGACTTCAAGAAAAATGGAATTAGCATGTAGTTTCTCTCAACATAGGTAACTTAGTCTTTTCCTTGTAGGGGAGTATGGTGCAAGAGTACATTAGGGCAAAGGAAAACCCTAATAGATATTTTGGCTTGTAAATGGTTTAGCCAACCATTGAACAAATAAGGACTAGTTATAAAGTCCCAAGGAGTGTTGGAGAATGTGTCAAAAGGTCGAGAGCAAGTTTTTGGTCATGTTTTAGTTGTTAAGACATAGTTAGTGTTACAAGGTCATGATAGGGTCAACTATGGTCAAAGTTGAAAAATCTCTCAAAATTGAGAAATTGTTGCTAAAATGTGGTCCATAAGTAATTTTGGATAAATTTGGGTGGATTTGAATCAAACAAGATAGGTTTGAGGTGTTAAAAGGTCATTTTTGCAAAAATTACAAAAGTTGTTCATGAAAACATTTCCTCAAATTTAGGAATGTGCACTAAAGAGGTCTAGGATTTGACCTGAGGGCTTGGGTAGTTAGCAACAAGGTATATAAGAATAGATCAACCATTTTTTTTGGTTGGAAGTTGGCTTGTATATACTATACATGTGAAAGGAGGAAAAAAATACACATAAAACATGATTTTGGCATAAGACCTACTATTTTGGATTGATCCTCCCACTGTCTTGCATAGATTAGTTTCCTAATATCATGTGACTAATATGTGTGCACTTTTTTGAGGAGTTTGAGTTTATTTTAATAGATTTTGATAATTTATTTATTTTGTATTTCCTGTTGGTTTATACATAATGGTTTGAACATGAATGGCTATAACTTGAATGCCCATGGTTAAAACCTAATGGCCTTTGGGATTTAAGAAATAGCCTTTGTACATTATGTAAATATGGTTTTTGGAGGTTGGTAGAACAAGTTTTCCATTTTTGCAAGTGAGCCCTAGGCAAGCCTGAGGTTGTTTGGCTAGGAATTAAGATGCTTGCAAGAAGGTTTAGATGTGTTTGCTTGATTGACATGAGAAAATATTGATTGGGGAAATGAAGTAGGGATAATCAAGGCTCCATAGGCTAGAGGATAAGGTCCAAGGAGAAGCTCCAAGAAAACCAGGAAGAGATCACTATCATTGTCCTAGAAAAACCCTTAAAAATAGGGTTTTCTAGAAAAGTATGGTACAAACACTATAGGAGCCTAAAACCTAGGAAATTCTTGAGTCTAGGTTGTTATGAGACAAAGTATAGAAGACATAATAGAGGATAATTATGGATTTTTTGATGTTATTTCAAATTCCTTGTTTGTGGGAGGCCTAATTGGGGCTCATAGGGCTACAAGGCCTAAAAGAAGAATTTCATGATTTTAAAGTTTTGGACTTGGAAAGATGGCATAGAATAGTTGCTAAAGGACCAAGAACATTATAAGGGTGATCAAAATATGCATTTTCCATTTTGGGAGCCTTGGGTGAGTTTATCTTCTTGTTGAGCACAAAGTTGCCTAGTTAGAGTTTGAGGAGTTAGGAGAGTATTTTGAATTGATAGGCAAGTTTCTAGGTTGGAGAGGATTAAGAAGAGATCATCTAGAGTAGGGTAATAGGAAGGAACCCTAAGATGGCTAAGAGGAAGCCTTGGTTAGAGAAAAAAGGCTCAAAGTGTAAGAATCTCCCCATCATTATTTTTGATGCATGGTGAAGAAGGTCATAGATCCTTTGAATGTAAGTACTCTAGTAATCCGAAGCTGGTAATAGGAATGCTATGATACAAAGTGAATTTGGAAAACCTCAGTGTGACTCAAAGGATGGTGAAAATTTGATGGTAAGAATAACATTGTACAGTAAGGAGGTGGATAAGGAACTTGTCATTAGGAGAAGTCTTTTAAAGACCAGATGTAAGGTTGCAAGAAAATGTTGCAAGGTGACTATTGATAGTAGAAGTTCAACAAATTTGGCATCAGAAGAATTGGTTATTAAGTTACAATTGTAGAGGGTGAAGTACACAAAACCCTATCATGTTTCTTAGGTAAGGGATGAGCACAAGATATTGGTAAGTGATTAGTGAATTATGAAAATGAAAATTGGGTGTTATTTTGATGAAGTTTTGTGTGATATTATGCCTATGGATTGTTGTCACATTCTGTTGGGTAGACCTTGGCAATATGATAGATATGCTATATATAATGGAAGATTGAACCAATATACTACTTGGGAAAATGGTGTTAGAGTTACATTAATGCCTTTGATTTAATCTCTTGATGAGATTAATTGTACTACTATGAGAATCTGTGTGGTTAATGGAAAGAATTTTGAAAAAGAAATGAAGAAGAATCAAATTTGTTTTTCCATAATTCCTAGAAAGCTAAGTTATGCTAGTAATGAATGAGTGATAGAAAATAGTAATGACTGAGTGCTAGATAGTAATGATTGAGTGTTAGAAAATAATAATTGAATGACAAGAAAACATGATAGTATTGACTGAGTGTCAATAGGAATTGAAAGATTTCTTGATGAATACAAGGATATTGTTGTAGAGAATATACCTGATGGTTTACTCCTAGTAAGAAGTATAAGTCATTGTATAGATCTCATTCCTGAAGCTATTTTTCTAAACAAAACACCAGATAGATTGACACCTTCAGAGAATGAAGAGCTTAACCAACAAGTGCAAGAGTTGCTACATAAGGGTTTGATCAGAGAAATTTTGTGTCTATATGTTGTACCTATTGTATTGGAACCTAAGAAGAATGGAGAATGGATAATGTGTCTCGATTCTAGAGCTATGAACAAGATAATAGTGCAATACATGTTTTCTATGCCAAGGATGGATGACATAATGAATTATGAGTGGACAAAAGTATTTTACCAAGATTGATTTAAAGAGTGGATATGATCAAATTAGAATAAAAAAAGGTGATGAGTGGAAAATTTCTTTCAAGACAAAGGATGGTTTGTTTAAGTGGTTGGTTATGCCTTTTTGTTTGACTAATGCACCTAGTACTTTTATGAGGTTGATGAATGAGGTTCTTAAGAGATTCTTGGGTAAGTTTGTGATTATTTATTTGGATGATAGTATGATATTTAGTAAGACCAAGGAAGAACACCTAGAGCATGTTAGAAAAGTATTACTGAGACTAAAGGAGGAGAAGTAGTTAATCAATATGAAGTGTTCATTTATGAAAATAGAGATTGTGTATTTAAGATTTGTGATTTTAGATGATGGTTTGAAGATGGATCATGAGAAGGTAAAAGATATTTTGGAATGGCCTACACTTGAGAATATGGGTGAGGTAAGATCATTCCATGGTTTGACAAGTTTCTATAGGAAGCTTATAAAGAATTTCAATGCTATTGGTAATGATATGATTGAGACTATGAGAGGAGATAAAAAGGATTTAAGGTGGACACATGGAGTTGATAAAACTTTTGAATCTTTGAAACAAAAGGTTGCCAAGTTACCTGTATTGGCCTTACTCAATTTCAATAATGTATTTCAAGTGGAATGTGATGCAAGTGGAACTGCAATTAGAGATGTGTTGAGTCAAGAAAATAAACCTGTTACTTTCTTTATTAAAAAATTGAATGATGCTATGAGGAAGAATTCTATGTATGATCAAGAGTTTTATGCTATTTTGCAAGCCTTGAAGAAGTGGATACACTATTTGATTCCTAAGGAGTTTGTGTTGTATACTAATCATAAAGCTTTATAGTATTTGGGAAGTCAACATAAGGTAAATCAAACATATGAAGTGGTTTGAATACTTACAAAATTCCACATTTGTGATAAAGCATAAGAGTGGAGTTACTAACCAAGTTGTAGATGTATTGAGTAGAGGATGTTATTTTTTGACCAAGATGAAGATTCAAGCTCTTGGTTTTGATGAGATGAAGGAGTTGTATGATACTACTCCTGATTTTTCTAAGGAATAAAGAGAGTGAAGAGCACCAACACTGATGGAAAAATCAAGTAAGTTTGATGAATATTTCATTAAAGAAGGTATGTTGTTTAAGGGAATTCAGTTATGTATACCAAGAATTCCTATGAGGACATATTTGATCAAGGAAAAATATTGTGGTGGATTAGTTGGACATTTTGGAATCAATAAGACATTGAGTTTGTTACAAGATAAGTATTGTTAGCCACAAATGTATAAGGATGTTCAAATTTTTGTAAGGAGCTGTGGAATTTTTCAAGTTGCAAAAGGAGTAAGTTAGAATATTGGTTTGTATACACCTATTTATATTCCAAAGAAACCTTGGAGTGACATTAGCATGTATTTTTTTCTTGGGTTGCCTAACACATCAAGACAGTATGATTCTATATCAATTGTTGTGGAATAATTTTGTAATATGATGCATTTAATACCTTGTAAGAAGACATTAGATGCTGTGCAAATTGCTGACATTTTCTTCAAAGATATTGTTAGGTTGCATGGGTTTCCAAGAAGTATTGTTTCTGATAGAGATAGTAAGTTTTTTGGTTATTTCTAGAGGACTTTGTGGAAGAAGATGGGTACTAAACTAAAGTTTAGTTATACATTCTATCCACAAATAGATGGACAGAAAAAGGTTGTGAATAAAATTTTGGGTAATTTTTTGAGATATTTTATTGGAGATTAGCCGAGCAATTTGAATACTATAGTAGCACAATTTGAGTTTTCATATAATAATTTTGTGAATAGGAGCACTGGTAAGATACCTTTTGAGATTATCTTTGGGATGAAACCTAGAGGAGTATCATATTTGAAGGATATTGTGGGTGAGGAGAAAAGATGCGAGGAAGTAGAAGAGTTTGCTGATTTTATGAATTCTTTGAATAAGGAAGTGAAATTTAGATTAGAAAAAGTAATTAGAAGTATAAGGAGAATGTTGATAAGTCTAGAAAACATCATATTTTTGAAGTTGGTGATGAGGTGATGATTCATTTAAAGAAAGGAAGATTTCTGATTGGGACATATAGTAAGTTGAAGATGAGGAATTTTGTACCTTGTAAGATCTTGAAGAGGTTTGACAGTGGTAATGCATATGAAGTTGAGTTATTTGATAACATGGATATATCTCCTATATTAAATGTTGTTGATTTGTATGAATATCATGAGTCAAATGATGAAGTTACTATACTAGAAGACTATCCTAAGAAGTAGATGGAATAGATTGAACAAATAATGGATCAGAGAGTTGGTAAGAGTACAAGGGGAAATAAATACTATGAGTATTTGGTGAAATGGAAGAACAAACCAGTGGAAGATGCTATATGGATCTCTCAATCCAAGTTGGATTCAACTTGGGTTGTGACACCTCCACTTTCAACCCTAGTTGTCTGATGTAGGAGCATCCTGGGTTGCCTTGTCATCCCACTCATCTTTGGTATTATGCATGTGAATATTGAGTTCTAGTTATTGTCGACCTCCAATATTGACTAAGTTCTAGTTGTTGCAGAGTTTCTCAATAGCCTATTTTGATTGAGTTGCAATTTTGACCAAGTTATGTGTTAATCAAGTTCTTTGGTGACTAAGCTATATATTGACCAAGTCTCCTAGTGATTACTCTAATGGTAAAATTTTGTCTCAGTTCTTCTCTAAATGAGTTGTCTATGGTTAGCTTCTAGTTTGAGCAGACTTAGGTATTTAATTTGGGATGTGAATTTAATGATAGGATTTTAGTCTTGGGACTATAGACCATTAGGGGTCAATGATCTATGATGTAATGATCTATAATCTTCTATGATACATTTTGGTAAGTATAAATAAAGTGTTTAGGCTAAGGATTAGGTTGGTTGATGGAAGTTGGGAAGGTAGTGGAGGTCTAGAAGAGGAGTAGAAAGGAAGATTAATAGCAAATTTGAGATTGTAATTATGTTGACCCTAACTTGGAAGGCCTTATAGTTGGGCATGTATGATGCAAATTGGATGAATAAATAAAGCATTCATGTTTTCTTCTCTCCTTGGTGTTATTTCCTTTATGGTTTTGTTCCATTGTGTTTTCTCTGCAAGGTGGCTTGACTATTAGGTGAGCCTTTGGCCCTAATTTTCATACCTCCCTTACAGCACCCAGTGAAGCCATAAGATACTTTGAAGAATTAATGATATACCCTAAGTCATTTGGCAATGTTTCTAGAGTAGGACACACAAAGAAATATTCATCCACTAAAGAAGGACAATCATCCAAAGTGGAGAGCTAAGGAATTCAAAAGGCAAGCCTACATGCTATCATTGTGGTAAACTTGGACATACTGCAAACATTTACATATGCAAGAATGGTATGCAAAACCATAAATCTAAGTTTAGTGGTTATTATTTTTACTACAACAAGAAAGGACACCAAATACATGATTGTAGATTAAGAATGAATAATATACCTACCATAACTAGATTTGAGGGATATTGCTACAATTGTAAAAAGTTTGGACATAGAGCATATGAATGTAGATCATAGGTAAAAACCTACTATACAAACAAAAGATAGAAAAATGTGTTAGAAATGCTTTAGAATAATTGCGGGGGGCGGGGGGGTTAGGGTGAATCAGCTATTCAACAAGTTACTGTAAATCAACATGCAAGCATAACACATAAAATATCAACACATAACATAGTGATTTACATGGAAACCCAGTTTGGGAAAAACCACCAGCAACATGCTACTCAATTCTCACTTTTTTGAAGTGATGCCCTGTGAAAGGCATACCCTATTAAAGGCTTACAACACACTATTAAATGTGACCTGGTTAAAGGATTTAACCACCCTATTAGAAGTGGGTCTGGCTAGAGGACTTTAGAACATTCACTTAGAATGCCACCCTATTAAAGGAATTAAAAATGGCTATTAAACCAACCTAAGTCCATAGGATTTCCATATCTAATACAATTACTAGAGAGTATTAAAAAATCTTTGACTTGATTACAACATACAACCTAACTTGCAGATCTTAGATCACCATTCAACTCTTCACATTGCCTGGCCTTCAATCTCTACAACTCTGTCAGATTGCCCTCCTTTCAAGCTTAGTCTCCTTGAGTCTTCATGCTCAATGTACCATTGCAATCATCTCTTCTTGACCACTTGTAGAAGCAGACCCTCTGTGCTCTTCCTTCTCCTTGATGCCTTCTCCTTGACACCCTTCTAATCACTTCACAATTTGGCACTTCAGCAGCAACAATATTTGCTTTTTGGTCTGTGACTTCTTAAATAGAAGTCTTGGAGTTCCTTTCTTACTTGATTCTTCCCTCCTTTGATTTAAATTCATATGGATTAGGTAGGATTCATTGTATCTAACCCATATTTTGTTTCCTCTAGAAACTTCTTGAATAATCCTTTTGAATTCACCTAAAAATGGTTTACATAGAATTTTGTGCCACCAACTCATCATCCTTATCCTCCAACTGGTTCACAAAATTCAAGGAAAAAACTATGTTGGATTAGATTTTGTGAATCTTCATCATTTAAAATAATGCAATAGTTGGGCACTATTAAAATACTGGTGCTTGACACATACTATGTTACTTGGCACCAACTGTGTTTTTATTGATGCTCAACACCTGAAGTTTACTCGACACCAACTAAATTTTTTTGATGCTTAGCACCTGATACTTTGCTTGGCACTTGAACTTCACTTGGCACCTAAAGATCACTCAGCACACACTAGAACTTCCTATTGCTTAGCTCCAACTGAGAATTTTCTTGGCTTCAACTAGCTTGCTCGGCACCCACTAATGAACTTAGTTTAAGCTTTGTAGTCAACCTTATTACAACTTATACTTCTAATTTTTCTAAGTGTGACCAATCTTAGTGTCTTTGAGTATGTTATCAATACATCATTTAACCATTGTATTAACTAATCCTTACACTTCATTACAACATCATAACTCAACCTTTCCCTTAGGTGCTCTTTTTATATCTTATTGATCAAATCCTCTTCATCAATCAACTAACTGATAGTACTTGGATCTTATAAGAAAATGTCATTCCTAAAAATAGCAGGTTTCACATCAATGAAAAAACAATGATTGAAAACATTCTTTTAACAACAAACTTCCTTCTTTACAACAATCTCCCTCTTTGATCTTTGATAGTGAGCTTTTCAATTAGATTTCCAACACAATGCACCTAAGAAAGTTTGTTCTAATTGTCACAAGATTAGACATGTGAGAAAGAATTGTAGAACCTGTGCACTAGTATTAGATAATGATCACATTAAGGGTAAAGGAAGAGTAGATATTTAACAACCAAAGAAGGAGATGAATCAAACCTAGAAGAAAAAGGTGGAAGAAGAAAACAACATAATACATGGAGTAAAGATCACCCAATCTAATGCAGAAGGAGATCACAACAACTCAAATTGATAAAGAAACATATGTAAGGAATTATATATAATTTTAATGTTATCTTACATTAGTCACTAACATAAAAATGTACAAAAGTTCATATTAGCATGAGAAAAGATGCATTATAATAGATTTATGGAAAGAGAAGTGCAAAAAAAGTATTTACATAGTGAGTACCAAACATAGGTAAAATTAACTATATTGACTTAGCATTACAATATGGACTAAGTACCCCAATGTCAGACTGATGTATAAGTTGAGTTAGATAGAATTAATTGAGTTGTATAATGAAGAGAGAGTTATGTTGGCCTGTATTTTCACCTGGCTTAAAATCCTAAAATTTGTTGTGAAAATCCAATTCTCATCCTAAGCAGGTAGTGTTTGCAATTTTCACATTGAAAGTTACCCTAGAAAAAATCCTAGTTCATAATCCATGTGCTTGTTTCAATTAGAAACCCTCCTTATGGTTTAAAAATGCATTTTTGCACCTTTAAAATGTCTTCAAAATTTTCTCAAAGTGTGACCATGCAACTAAGGTGATCACATGGTCGTTACATGATTTGGCTCTTACCATCTTTATGGTGTGATTGTGTGAAATAGTTAGAAGCCTCTTTGATCACTTGGTCCTAGTGGTTTATTACAAAAGGTCATATTGGATAGTGAATTGGTGAAACAAATAATAAAACAACAATCACATGGTCAGAAAATTAAATATGAAGTTAGAGTCTCCAGCTGCAATCATATGAAAAATAGGTTTTCATTTAGTCATAACCCTCTTAGCATTTTAGAGTTTTGACTCATGGTAGAATTTGAGAAGAACTAACTTGTCATAACAATCAAGTTATGGAGTGACTCAATGACTAGCTATGAATCACACAGTCAGAGGCCTAGAGATAAGTGTTCTAAAATGATAATGACTGTACAAAACTGGCATTACATGTAACTAAATTACATGATCATATGGTCGTAAGGCTTAAGTGGTTAGCCATGACTGAATGATGTGGTTAGGATTTCTAAAATAATTATTTGATCACATAGTCACATAGTTGGAAGGCATGATGTATATTAGAGCTGTGATCAGGTAAAGATGTTGAGTACAAGGCAAGAAATGGTTAGTTGCACAGTCGCACAGTTAAGAGGTAAAAGGAAAAATGAAATCATGACCTCACAAATTCTATGATCACACAGTCACATGTTAAAGAGTTGCATTTAAATGAAGGGTTGTGAATTGGCAAAAAGGGTTGGTAACCTTTGAAGGATCTTTTGGTCACACGGTCACAACATTAAGAAGAGTAGTTAGAACCTTGATTTAAAAATGGAAGGTGCAATCTTGTGAAAAAGTTAAGAGCTCATAAATAGTTTTTTGATTACATAGTCATGCAGTTAAGATCCTAAGAAGGAGCAAAGGTAGTGACATAATGACTTCTCAATTTTAAAAGATTTCACATGGTCACGAGAAATAAGTTCTATAGTTAAGATTGAAGTGTGGTCATGCAACACATTTAAGAAGATGTTAAGATTTATGAAGTCAATCAATCACATAGTTAAGTGCATGGACCAGAAAAGAAGCTACGAAGCAATGGAAAGGCTTTCAAAGTAGTGATCATTGGGTTTCAGGCTTAAGAGGTTAAGCATAAAGGTAGACTGTGAAGCATCAACCAAGGGATTCACACAGTTGTAGGCAAAAACATCAAATGGTAAATAAGCCTTAGAAAGCCATGAATAACCAAACAATCTATAGTGTTCACATGGTTGCAACATAAACTATTAATATTAAAGTGACTATTGAAATCTCATGACTATTAAAAAGATAGGTACTATTTGAAAAAGTGCAAGAAAGATTTTGAAAGGTTGGCAGTACAAGTGTTGTAAACCTAGATTGTGAAGCTTTTGGAGATTTTTAGAATTCTCATGCATCCTAATTTAAAGACACCATAAATGTTGTTCTCTTGCTCAAAATGATATTAAAGATCTGATGGAACACATTTCTAATTACAATATTCATAGAATTTAGAGAAAATAAGATCAAGTGTGAAGTTTCTTTCATAATTTTTAGAGATTTTAGTTGTAGAGAGAGTGTTTGAAGGAGTTAAATTTAGGAAAAAATGGTGTAGGAAGAGGGAAAGACAATCTCTCTAGTCAATGTAGAAGAAACTTCTCAAGTGTTAAGCAACCTAAAACTAAATTAGCTAGCTTGTATGCCAAGGAATGGATATATTTTATCCTAGGCCCATCCCATGCACAAACCATGAATTCCCATATTTTCAAGGATGCCTATAGTTTCTACAAAGATGCACTAGTACCAAAGACTAATGGAAACAAATTGTTCTAGTATTTCTACAAAAATGTTTTTGAGAAACCACCAATTTGCAACCCTTAGATTAGGAACTTGGCAAAAATAATCATGCTAGCGGTGATAGTGGATGTGGACTTGGTAAAAGCCTTGATTAAGTCCTATAATCCTATTGCCCATGAATTCATAGGAAAGCTATGAGTGTACTGTGAAAATTGGATAGAGAAAGTTTCATTTAAGTTTTTGGCCTTGGAGGACCAATGACAAGGTCCATTGAGCCAGATAAAATGATTTAGACCTTCAAGAACTAGAAAAGCTTTTTCACTAGTAGGATCATGAAAAGTCATATCTCCAAATACAAGAAAGAAAAGGGCAAGCTACCAAAGAAGGTAGGAAATTTAATACCTTTGAAGTTTTTAATAGACACTTCCAGTACACTATGTTCAGAGTTGATAAAGTGATTGGACTAGATGACACAATGAATACTGCTGGCTATATCTAAATTATGGCCCTAGACATCTAGAACTCACACCATAATGTAGGGTATGACTTTGTGATAGACATAATCAATGTGATGCACAATGAAAGTGTTACTACTTAGAATGGAGAGATGGGGAATTTAAAATTCCACAACTACTCTTCGTTGACGCACATCATTTTATACAAGAACTTAGGGAGCATCAATCCATATTTCATTGAAGGGATTGAGGAGAATGGAGAAATTTTCTTGTGAAACTATGGACTTGATTTTGGAAGAGATTTTATCCTTACTCTAATGCCATTTCTTTTTATAATGATTTTGGATTTCCTATTTCAAATATGCTTGTTGATACATCAAAGAGGGTTCATATGGGGGTTCGAATGCTAATAAGACCTTCTGTATGCCCAAATGGGGATAGAAGACTAAGCCATGATTGGGCTAGTCTATTTCTTTTTGACAAATTTTCCTTGATAATTATGGATGCCCCCAACCTCCTCATGTCTTACCCAAGTATATTCTAGAAAGATTGGGGGAATTAGAATTCTTTTGGTAGTTAATTATGATGAACATGGAATACCTAGGCCTTGTAATTAAAAAGGGTTCCTTTGATCCTAGGAATGTAAAAATAAGGGATTTTATAATAGGGAACGATGATACAGAGGAGATAGATGCCTATATGAGTGAATTCCTATTACCCTATTCCCCTACTAGGATTTATGATCCAAATGATCTAAGTTAGGCATACCTTGAAACAAATGAGGAAATACACTTTGCCAAATAGAAAACCTTGCTGGGAAGAAGATGTAATGATGAATTGCCTTGATACAGAGGATTGTAGACTCAAGAATTTGAGATGGAAAGAAATCATGAGGGTAGAAGAGGAGATGAAGAGAGTAGATCCCTCTTACAATGAATTTTATCATGAGGAAAGATACTTGGATAGGTACAATAAATGCCTAGATAATTTTGACAACATAATGTCCCAAGTACTTATAGAAATAAGAGATAGAATATAGTTTGAACCCCTATAGTAGGAGGATGTGATTGAAATAGAGGTTGAGAATGATCAACCTAAGAGTTCATCATGGGCCCAAGGAGGTAGGTAAAAGAAGAAATTAATAGAAATCCCAGATAAGGCCAGGGAGAAGGCATTGCAAATATTTCCAAGGGGAACAAAATATTTTGATAACATTAGGCATAATTTCTTAATTAGGAAGGCTGGCCAACATGAAAGAATCCCCAATAAAATTGAGCTTAAAATAAGAATACTAGATGAAAGGATAGTCCAAACTTAGGGATTTATGAAGGATGATGATTTCATAAATTCAGACGAACTCAAGTCATTCCTATTTAAGATTAAAAATCTTACTTTGTAAGTGCAGCTAGGCAATTCACCAAAGAAGACAATTGAATTGGTCTAGAAGTTGCAAGAATATGACCCAAGCAATGAGACTCTCAATGTGGTTGAGGCTAGGGAGCTAGTGTAAGGAAGTGGAATGTTTCTATTCCCAAGATGGAAGCTCAAATCATCTTTCATGCTTGACCATATTAGAAGACAAGAAATTTGTCTCATTTGAGGAGACAAACATTGTTGGAGATCTACAAGGGTTAGGATTCAATGTGGACACTAGGACCATGACAACATGGAGTATGGCCCCTAATTTAGACAAGCCAACTTTGATGGAGGTAAGAGACTCACCCCAGGGTAATGTGATATTCTAGAATGTCATTGCTATTTCAAGTGACCATATTCAAAACTTAATGAATATTGCATCATTAATGGGGAAAATAAAAATGGATATACTTTAAGAGCAGCTATACCAAACATATAACTTATCCATTGATGCAAGGAAAAAGTATGAGGAAGAGCTTCAAAAGACATATATACTAGAGAAAAGAATAGCCACCCTTGAGGACGAGGTGAGAAATCTAAAAAATGTAACCATGTCTATTATAGAGGTCAAGGATCAAGAGACCCAAACTGAAGTTGGTACAAAAAATGTGGGTGTGAATCAACATATAGAAATAGATGAGTTGGATGCTAGAAAAGAGGTAGAAATTAGAACAATGCATAATTTGTTGATTCATAAAATAGGCTCTCTAAAATATTCCTCACAAAATGTACATAGAAACTATATTGCTTTGCAGGAAGCTGAGTATCAGTGTTTAGAAGTAATGTCTTTGTTATCCTCTTTACTTACAACATGGGGCCCATATAATTATTTTTTTGATAGCCTTGTACCAATGTTGACATAGAAAAAGGAGTTACTTAAGGGATTAATTATCCCTATTAGAAAATTGACTAATAGAGTTAAAGAATTAAATGATTTTTTATTGGGGAAATTATAATTGGTCCAAAAAAATTGAAGACAATTGCCACAGGGACCCCTAGTCTTGTGCCTAACATCATTGATGAGAGTTGAAATGTAATGGAATGGAAGGAATAATCTTCCTCTTTTGATGACATTTTTAAACATGCAAGATTTGTTACATATTGCAATAATGAGACAGATGTCATGACAATATATGATATGATTGATTTATTATAAAAATTTGAATTAGAAATAGAAAAGGTTACTATAGAAGTACAAGAAATAATATATGCAACATAGAACACGTGCCTTGATGAGCTGAATACAATCAGAGATGCCACTTGGCCAGATATTGATACTAACATTTCCACTTGGGAGGCCATAGCTGAAATTAAAGCCTTACCATCTGGAGATAGTGACTGAGCATGCAGAAAGGACAAAAAATATCAAAAGGGAGGATAACTATTTGATAGAGACACCTTATCTTTACGGTTCACCTATTGTGGATGTACTCCTATTACAAATCAAAGAGTTGATCCTGAACATTAGAATTGATAGTTGCTCAAACGTTGGCTATCTCCAATATTATTTGTGACTATTTTGTCTCATGTGTAAAAGTTATTGTAATTGGATTTTGAACACATGTCCTCCCATCTAGAGCTTGTTGCAGTCCTTGTTTCTATAAAAGGATTCCCAAGATATGGAGTGAGGGTCTGAATTCTATTTCATTTTAGTGATAATGCTATTTTACAATCAGTTCCATTTCTTGTGTTGATTCTATACTATTTCAAATTTGTATTTCAAGAGCATAGTGAATGCATGAATGAAATACTTGTCAAATCCCAAGTTATATCTTGAGTCTTATATTAGATACATGCATAATTCTCAAGAAGATTAATACAAAAGGAAGTTATTGAATATCTGTGTCCTTAATTTTTGTCTCCATTTTCATATGTTTGTCACTCTCAAATTAAATGAACAAAGTTCATTTCAATTAATGGAGCTTGGATAAGTTGTATATCAGTTCATTGTTGCTTTTAATTCAAGAAATTAAGTAAATGCTTCTGTGAGTTGATAGGGTTTCTAAGTCTATGGAAGGGATATCATAAGAATAGGATTTAGGGTTAAGAAATGATATATTTGGTTGTAGATCAATTAAACAAATCAAAATTTACTAATATGACTCTGTATAATAATGGATAAGGCACTAGTCATTAGTTAAACAAAAAATTGAAGTAGTCATATAGCAACACATATCACATTTTAAATCAAATTAATATCTAAAGTTTGTGATAATGGATTATATGTTAGTCATTCACATAGTGTAATAGCTTTTGAGTTTGTAGTTAGCTACTATAATTCAACAATTGTTTTCAATTTCAAGAAGATTAAGAGACCAAATTTGGTTTAAGGGATGTGTAGTGTGAAAATATGTAGAGATATTGGAATCCTTAGGTAAACTCACCTTATTAGCAAAGCCTAAAGTATACGAGGCATTGTTGTTTCATTCAGTTGGTCCAGATCCAAATAGGTTTTGTTAAAAATGGGAAGTAGTGCTACATCCCAAGTTTTGACCTGATTTAAATTATTATAGCCATTGTGTTGAATGGGTTTTTCTTTCCTATTCATGTCAAAAGGGTAGTTAAATATAACTGTTGTATCCTATGAATTTTTTTAACTTTATAATGATGGTCATTCTCTGTTATTTGTCATATGATGATGATAGTAGTTAGCCATTGCTTGGTTTCAAAATTATGGTTATTAACTAAATTCCTTCTTAAATATCAATGTTAAATTTTATTATGGATTTATCATGGAACTTGGTAATATTTTGGAAAATTTTTGCATGAGTGATTGCAAGAGCAGACGAAGGGGAGAAGCATTTCTTAACAAGATCTATGGAATGGGGTACTACATTAGTCCATTTATCTAGTCAACATGTATGACCTCTAACTATCTTGGTAAGGACCTAATGACTTGAATAATAGGATACAATCATTGGAAATACATGAGCTATTAGATAACCATTAAAAATATTAATCATTTTAACTTAATTAAATACATACCTCAAATGGATTTTGGTTGACATTTCATCTCTTCAGTATAATACATATTTATATACATGCACATAGATATAAAAAATAAGGTGACACCATATTATTATTTATACAAAATCGTATCTATTAAAATACATACATTTAAATGCGTGAACACCATGAGTGGATAAGAAGATAAAATAATCTTCCAGGTGAAACATGTATTTAGATATACATACTTAATAGGTACAACCTTGAATAAACATTAAATATGATGCCATCTTAATAAAATATATAAGTGCAAGTAAATATATATATGTTTATAAATTATCCTTTTAGTAAGCTTTGAGTTCTCTTCCATATTTATTTATTTTCCTTAGAAGAGGTGGAAATATACACTTGGCATATGTTTTCAATGATGAAAGAAGACAATTCTTCTTCTTTATTTAAAACTTCTCAAGAGTTACGAATTCTTGGAAGCCTTTGGTATTTTCAGTGCCTCCTTATTTATGGAAGTCAGGTGAGGCTAAAGACATATTCTTTTCCCATGATTTCACCTCTGCTCTCTTACATTATTTCCTTCTTTTACCCTTTGTTGCAAGTGATTCATACTAGTTGTAATTCATATCTACTTTGAGTTTTTGCATTCGGATTGCTCACATCTAAGGAAATAATTTCTTAGAATCAAGCCAAGGCTCATGTCTTCTTTTAAGGTTATGTGGTCAACCTTCCATTTTCAAATTTCTATATGTTTTTAAACTATTTTTGAATTTATAGCAGAAAGGAATTTGTCCATGAAAATTCTATACATTGCTTTTGAATTGCAAATAAAATGGATATTCAATAAGTCTAATCTCTCTATGTTGAGTCAAGACCAAATGTGCATGAAATGTTCATACATCTTTGTTTTACTAAAGTATATCCAAATCAAATTATATTTCCTTGCAAGCCCATTAAGATCATTTTTCAAGTCATAGAAACTATGATATGACATTGAAATATATAATATTCTTACACCAACTTAGGATCAACAGAAAGAATTGGATTATTCTAACACCTAGGTCTCACTTGACTATATGGCCAAGGAAGAGGGTGAAGATGTGAGAGAGACAAATATGCAATAACATGAAACATAATCATATGTGACATAACAATTAGTTATTATTTTAAAAGGAATTATTTAATAGCTCATACATGTCCATATTTCTTGTTTCCCTATTATCAAGTTGGGTGCTGGTGATCGGGGAATATAAACCCATCCAAAAACCTTGGCCAAGGTTGTTAAAGGCATGCTTACCTTCTTAAGATCACATGATGTTGGTAGTGCCAATTATTCAGACATGTCCGTCCATAACTGTGTAGGCATTCTAAATACTAGTTTTGTTGGAATTACAATAGGAAAGGTAAAATATAGCAGGGGGGGTGGGTTGTGAATCAGCGCTTCAAGCTTTAACCCATGAAAACATTCACCATACATCCATCTCATATATTCAATAAGTAATCTAAAATACCATGTAAAACATATACATCTAAAGTATGTAAACAAGTAAGCTTTCACACATATATGATAGAAGATATGATTACCCAAAAACCCTCCAATGAGAAGGTAAAATTGGGGTGGGGATGACACCAAAATATCTTCACTACTACAGTAATAAAGTGTATCCAATGAAGGTTACAATGTTTGATCATGAAACATGATCTACCTTGTGAAAGGTCTGCCCTGTTAAAAGCTTACAAAGACTATTAGGTCTTACCTTGTTAAAGGATTTCAACACCCTATTAGAAGTGTGCCTGTTTAAAGGACTTCAACTCACAATTAAGTAAGCACCTTGTTAGAGGATTTTAATATAGCCTGCTAGGACTACTTTGTTAAGAGATTTAACTGATTCACCTATTAGAATATCTCATCAATGATCCTATGATTAACACTCTGTTGCTTGATGTTAGAGAACCTCTATATTGATATACACTTGATCCTTCTTGATCAAATATCTCTTTGTTGTTCACTATTTCCTTCCTCTATTCTCCTTTAACTAATTTTGTAATGCAATTCAAATCATAATACCTTGGTTGCCATGAATGTCCTATTTGTGCATGAAAACTCTCCTTCATCATTCATTCATTCCCTCATTCTCTCCTACAAAAAGTTTAGGGTTTTTCTTCCTTAAGAAGACCTAGGTGACTTAGGGTTACGTATGAATCAATGACTATGATTCATATATATTGCTACTTAAACCTTCCCTTTATCTAATTGGATGCATGCAATATATAAGGATTCCCACTTAAGATTCATCCTTATCACCATCATATCACAATTCAATCCTTAAGTCGGCTAAAAAATGGTTTACATAGTAGCTTCTGCCAATACAAACAACTATGTCAAAACTCTATTACTTGACGTTTGAAGTCCCTAGTGCTTGACACTAACTATGACTTCAATGCTATTGTAGACACCTAAATTTGATTACAACACTTTGGTAATCTAATTTAGCCATCTCTAAAGGCATCATTAATTAAATTCTTATTTAATTAATCCTTTGCCATCCCTAGCTGATTAATTTAATTAATCATCTATAGTCCTAATTGATAAATTGAATAAACCTATTATTTATCAATTAAATCCTATTCTTCTATCTAATTCCAAAAATCCCCGTTTATTAAATAAATCCATTTGATAAATAAAATCCTCAAATCCAAAAACCCCTAACCTATCCCTAATCCTCCATTTAGCCTAATCCACCCCATCCACCCATACTAACCAAGCTTAGCCACTAACTCACCCAACCTCATTAATGCCATCCACTTGCACATCTCTAACATTCCTAATCTAATCCTAAACCCAAGCCTAATCCACTCCCTAATGTTGTCACATTCCCTAAACAAGTTTAAGACTTTCTTAAACCAAATCAAAGTCTCCCCTCAAAAATCCCAACCACCAAGTCATGAGTGCTCTTACAAGCCCACTCATGACTCTTACATCCATCTTCCACACTCTTACCTCTTCCACACTCATTCCTCTTACATCCCTCTTACATACTCAACCCCACTCATCATGCCTTTAACCAACCCTTTACCCTACCCTCTCACACTCATCCTCCTTGTGACAAGTGTCACCTTCCCATTGGTGCTAAACAAACACAATCCATGTGCTCTCCTTTGAGTGCATCTTAGCCCTCCTTAACCATCTCCCCATCCTTGCATCTAAGCCCTCCATCCCTCTACCCCTTGGCCTATAAATTGAATCCCATCCCAAGCCATTTCAAACAAAAATCTTTGAGCTAAAGTTATCATGCCCTTTTGAGAGTCAAAATCCATACCCATACCCTTATAATGCCAAATTGAGAGCTCACAAAGCTACCAATTTGCTATTATATATCTCCACCATTGAAGCAAGCTTTTGAGCATCTTGAGCATACATCCACATCAAAAGGACACATCTACAAAATCAAGAAAGCAATGAAGTGCTTCATCCTTTGAGGTTTGCATCTCTTGTTTTGTTTTCTTTGTCTAAGCATATATGTGAATTTAGTTTTAGTTTGTGAATGTTTCTCTTATTGCTAATGTTCCTTGCACACTAAAATCTTGTTCTATAGCTATCACTCAGCATCTTAATGATTTTTTATGCACTACTTTCTTAGCTATTGAATCACTTGACACATACTGCCTCCTTAGCACTTCAGTGACTCGACATATGAGTGACTTGACACTCACTATTTACTCGATATGCTCTATACTTATATGTTGTGCTTGACATATGTTACTTTGTTTGGCATGAACTAAGTAAATGACTTAGGTATATAGAAACTCACTTGTAAAAACTAGTTTGAGATTAGCAATCCCCCCCACCCCCCCTTTGACATGAGTGTCAAAAAAACTTGGTCATACATTGATACTCTTATTCTTATGAGCATAACATAGATGTCTATTCGGCTTCTATACAAAATTTTAGAATGTCAAAATTCTTCAACGTGACTTATACCTCAAAATTTCATAACTCCCCCCTTTCTCTTGCTTTTGCTCTTACTCCCCCTTTTTGACACTGATGCTAATAGGTTTATACATTAATAGTGTATTTTTTCAAAAAGGATTTATGGACCTCAAGTATAATTTTAAGAGTTGCATCCTAGTTATCACAAGCTACCTCCAAAGACTTAATTTGGATGGCTAGCTTGACAACAAGATGGACTAAGCCATCTAATGTAGAGATATTGGGGTCTTTCTTCATAAGTGTTTCTACATAGCCTAGTTCCTTGTGTAAAATCTCCATATGAGGAGTTAATATCAATTGAATATTGATTAGTTTAGCTCTTTTGTTGGCTTCATCTACTTGTAATGACGCTAACTAACTTTGGGATTATAGTAGGGTCCTAAAGTGTTTCTAACTTTGAGCTGGAGACATGGACAATTTTGCATCGGATGTTTGCATTTGTCTTTCCAAACTTAGGATGCGATTCCTTAACTCTTGTGTGAAGAGTGTAAGATTACACAGTTTAGTGTACAGAGAGATAATGTTCTCTAGTACTTTCTTCATACCATCGATCTTAGTTTCTAATACAACCTATGTTAGTGTCACTAGATATCTTCTCATTTACCTTATTTTGAAACTTCTTTCCAGACCATTCTAATAATTTAAAATCAGTATCTAGGTCTGTGTCACTTACTCTTTCCACTATATTGGTCAATTTTTCAATGATAGGCTTTGTTTCATTTGGATTAGGCAGATTGAATGCATATAAGAAAATTTCTTTGATCTCAATCAAAGCTTTCTTCTGCCTATGCTCCCTTCTACGCAATTCTTGATGTTTCTTCTTTGCTAGGGCCTCTTGTAGTATACCCATCCACTTAATTGTTATTGCATGTCATTCTCCTCAATAAAAATTCTCTTCCTTCTTTTTAACAATTTCTTTAGATCTTCTCTTGCTTCATTCAACTAATATAGAATGAGTTGTATTTCAATCTCTTGATTCTCAATAACTTTTCCTAACTTGTAGACTTCCATTCCCAAGGTCTTTCCTCAAAGATACAAAGCCTTACTTTTAGATAACTAAGCTATGATACCAATTTTTGGAATTACAATAGGAAAGATAAAATCTAAGAAGGTGGGGGGAAGGGGGTGAATTAATGCTTTAAGCTTTAACCCATAAAAATATTCACCATACATCCATCTCATATATTCAATAAGTAAATTGAAACATCGTGTAAAACATATGCATCTAAAGTATGTAAACAAGTAAGAATTCACACATATATGACACAAGATATGATTACCAAAAAACCCTCCAATGAGAAGGTAAAACTGGGGTGGGGATGACACCCGCAAATCTTCACTACTACAGTGAAAGTATATCCAATGAAGGTTACAATGTTTGACCATGAAACATGATCTACCCTGTGAAAGGTCTGCCCTATTAAAAACTTACAAACATTGTTAGGTCTTACCATCTTAAAAGATTTCAAAACCCTATTAGAAGTGTGCATGGTTAAAAGGATTCAACAACAATTAAGTAAGCACCTTATTAGAGGATTTCAATATAGCCTATTAGGACTACTCTATTAAGAGATTTAACTAATTCACTTGTTAGAATGTCTCAACAATGATCTTGCGATTATCACTTTGTTGCTTAATATTAGATCACCTCTATACTGATGTATATTTGATCCTTCTTGATCAGATGTCTCACTGCTATTCACTGTTTCCTTCCTCTATTCTTCTTTAACTGATTCTACAATGCAATTCAAATCATAATACCTTTGTCACCATGAATGTCCTATTTGCACATGCAAGCTCTCCTTGATCATTCATTCATTCCCTCATTCTCTCCTACAAAAATTTTAGGGTTTTTTCTCCTTAAGAAGACTTAGGTGACTTAGGGTTAGGTATGAATCAATGGCTATGATTCATCCATATTTCTACTTAAATCTTCCCTTTACCTGATTAGATGCATGTAATACACAAGGATTCCCACTTAACATTTGTCCTTATCACCAAAATATCATAATTCAATCCTTAAGTCACTTCAAAAATCATTTACATAGTAGTTTATGCCAATACAAACAACTATGTCAAAATTGTGTTACTTAGCATCTGATGTCCTTGGTGCTCGACACTAATTATGACTTCAATGTTGTCACTCAACAATTGAATGAATCGACATGCATTGTTTGCTCAACTCTTAAATCATGCAGCACGTACTATATGCTCGACACTTGAGTGACTCAGCATATGAGTGACTCGACACTCACTATTTACTTAGCATTCTCTATCCTTACATGTTGTGCTTGACATATGTTACTTTTTTTGACATGAACTAAGTAAATGACTTAAGTGTATAGACACTCACTTGTCAATCTAAGATTAATAGGTATTGCTCAGATGGCTAGACTAGTAGTACCCCAAGCTTAGTCTTGACATAGGGAGGGCCTTTCTTTTCAAAAGATTATGTGAAGATGGATATCATCCACAGTTGGGAGGTTAAGCCTAATTCAATGCTTCTCCTTTTACCCAAAAGTTGAGACTTGCACAACTAGTTATAGACTCACCAATTACTTTTAGTATGTTCTGTCTATATCCTTGCTTTGCATTTGTTTCCTCTTACATTATAGTAAAATGACAGTAGTCTACTTTACTTGTATACAAATAATGATTAGGGAATTATTATTTTAGTTAATGGTTATTTTGGTTAATGGTTATTTTAGTTAATGGTTATTTCAGTTAATTGTTATTTTAGTTAACCATTATTTAGTTGATATCTCATGAAATGGATTATAAGATGTCATGTTTTAGAAGTTAGTTAAAGTATTATTTTCATTTATGCTTAAAAATGTATTTTAGTTGTTTTCTTTTTCTATTAAGAAAATTCATTTGTTACATATGGTATGAGAGCACTGGGTTGAACACTGAACCTAGGGCACACTAATTAAATAAAGACTAGTAAACCTAAAAATTCTTAGATTAAATGTACAAGATGCAAGTACATATAACACCTTGCAAGAAAGTGCGACATCCCATATTTTTATACTTGATTAGGAACATGTTGAGCTATGATTACACTTGTTGTTCCATACCCTAGGACAATGAAATGCTAAAATAGGCTTTGCAACGAATGAGGAAGGAAAGAGTCAGGTGGAATCTTGCCAGCAAAGTAGCCTATAGAAACAAACTAATTCAAATTTTAAATGCCCACTAGCCCAATTCTCTCATGCACTTCCATAGATCATGGATGGTGTGGGATATGTACAAGTCTGAAATTGAATTGAATGCTGCAAATAAACAAAATTCAGAGTAACTAAATCTATAATATAAACATTCTCTGAGGAGGAATTTTTTTGTAAATAAAGGCTATTGTAAATGAAACATAGAAGTATTAAAAATAAAAATTAAAAAATTAAAAAATAATTAAATAAATTGGTTATTCATGTGTTTTATCTACTCACAATCTCTTTTATCTTCTAGAAATCATGTTTAAAAAAAAACACAACAAATTGACATAAGAATCTTGAATTTTTTTAAGGTTAAACTAGTAAGAAATATGAGCAGTAATGAGAACATTGTAGGCCATGACATGGTCCATGAAAATAACCCATAATCTTCCACTAATCTACTAGTTTAGTTTTTGCAAGAAACACAACTAAAGTTAAATAATATGGAAAAAAGAATGAATGAAATGGCAACCTAGATGGGGCTGAACCAAGAAGTAATGCAATAATTGCCCCCTCCCAAAACATAATTTTTTTTTTTGGAACACAATGAGAAAACCCCTCAAGCTCCACTTAGCCAAACTAAAAAATAGAAGAAACTTGAAACAGTGAGTGACCCTATCCATATACATTAAGAAGATCAAACCACCCAAGTTTTCTAGTTTTGAATCCAGAGAGGATGCAAAGACCTAGTTAATGGAAATGGAACAATACTTTGAAGTTATGATTTTTTCAAAGACCTAAAAGGTAGTTTGGGGAATATACCACTTTAACAAAGAAACAACTACATGGTGGGGAAACACATCCAAGGTTAAACTGAACATTGAAACAAATGAGATTACCTAGAGAAAGTTTGTAACCATCTTTAGGAACCGTTGGTTACCCCAAAACTTCTATGACCAAATGTTGCTGGATCTCCAAAATTCCAAGAAAGGAGATATGACTGTACACAAGTATTGGGAGAAATTTACCCGACTACTAAAGTATGTACCATCATAACAACAAGATACTAACCTGAAAGTGAGGAAACATATCATGGGATTGAATAATAGCATTAGAGGTGTAGTTGATGTTCTTACTCCTCGAACCATGGAAGAAGCTCTAGAAAAGCCCGTTCCATAGGAATACAAAATCAAGAGAGATGATTCCATTTAGGATAATAAAAGAAAAACAAACTAGAATACAAAAGGTGCAGATACTGGATCTCAGAAGAAATAGTTTATGGATTATAAATTAAAAAAGCCAGAACCAAAGGGAATGGTATCAAGGATTTTAAAAGTAATCCCAATGCAAATAAGAATAGCAAGGGTAGCGAAAAGAAGGGGCCACCTTCAGGATGCTTCACTTGCGGAGAAGATCATTATGCTAATAAATTCCCTATTAAGACTAACACCAATCAGCCACCCTGACCACCTCTTCCACCACACCAACATGTTTTTTAACAAAGGATTCATGTGGCACTTGATAATTGGAAAGCAGAACAATAGATAGGCTTGATCAAAACTCTAGGTAAGATCTACGAGAACCCTGTGTCTATATTAATTGATAATGGAGCTTCTAAATGCTTTATATCACTTAAATCATTAAGTAGATTTCCAAAGAGATCTAGTTTTATGGAAAACCATGGACATTCAAGTATGAAAATTAGTCAAGGGATAAGGTAGAGCAGTGTCTATTTGAGGCTTGGGTTTATTTTCCAAATTTCTCCACTAAATTGGACTTGTATGTAGCACCTCTTGGGTCTTACAACATTATTATAGGCATTAATTGGCCCAATGAGCATAAGGCCAAGGTTGACTGTCTTGCTAAAATTGTAGATTTTTTGGATGACCAAGGAAAACCTGTAAGCATTAAAGGGGTTATACATGAAATTAGATTAAAATAGATATCTACCATGCAACTCAAGAAATGTGGAAGAAAAGGTTGTGAGATCTTTGCAGTAAGGATTGAAGATTTGAGAGAAAGAAAGGATGTCACACATGGGAACAAGGAAAAAAGGGAAAAATTGAAAGAAAATTTTGAAGAGAAGTACTCTTACCTAAAGAAATATCAGGACGTGTTTCCTGAAGAACTCCCTAGATTACCTCCATCTAGAGTTTTTGATTTTACCATAGATTTGGTACCCAGAGTAGAACCCATTTCTCAAGCCCCTTATCGAATGAGAACTACATCATTAATGGAGTTGCAAATGAAATTGCAAGATATGTTAAACAAGAAACTTATTTGGCCTAATGTTTCACCATGGGGAGCCCTAGTATTGTTCATCAGCAAGAGGAACAAGACTATGAGATTATGCATAGATTATAGAATGCTCAATCAGGTCACCATCAAGAACAGATACCCACTTCCTAGAATAGATGACCTCTTTGATCAAATGAAAGGTGCTACAGTATTTTAAAAGATTGACTTAAGGTCATCATATCACTAGCTCCGCATCAAGGATGAAGAGATTCACAAAACCACATTTAGAACTAGATATGGACACTATGAGTTGACAATATTAACCTTTGGGTTAACCAATTCTCCAACAACTTTCATGAATTTGATGAATAAAATATTCCAAGATTGTCTAAATAAGTTTCTACTGGACTTCATAGATGATATCTATTCGAAAAATGAAAAAGAACATCAAGAGCATCTAGTATTTAGGATTTTTTTTAATCAAAACAAGGAATAGCCATAGATTCTTCAAAAATCAAAGCAATTAGAGAATGTCCTATACCTAATAATGTGATAGAAGTTAGGAGTTTCATGGGATTGGTAGGATTCTATAGGAAATTTGTTAGAATTTCTCTAAGATAGCTTACCTAATCACATCACTTTAGAGAAAGGGAAATAAATTTGTATGGACTAAAAAATGTCAAATGACTTTTGAGTATTTGAAAGAAAAGTTAACAACTACACCCATACTAGGAGTACCCAACCCACAAAAAGAAAATTTTCATCATAATTGATGCATTAGGGAAAGGAGTAGGAGGGGTGTGCTAATGCAGGATGAGTAGGTGGTTTCATATGAGTCAAGGAAGTTGAAGAATTACAAAGATAATTACACTCTCCATGATCCTAAAACTATTAGCTATAGTACATGCCCTCTAAATGTGGAGACATTACTTGATTGGGAAACCTTTTGATTTTTGATCTGATCACCATGGCCTAAAATATTTCTTCACTCAACCCAACCTTAACACTAGAAAAAGGAGATGACTAGAATTTCTAGCAGATTATGAATTTCATATTAATTATATCAAGGATAAGGAAAACAAGGTGGAAGATGCCTTAAGTAGAAGGAGACATATTTCCATAATGGCTATCATAAATTTTAGATTAAAAGATCAGGTACTACAACATCTAGAGCATGATGAATTTTATGTAGAAATCAACCAAGCTCTCATCATAGACCCACATGATCCCAGGTATTCATAATTTAGGATAGAAGAGGATGGATTGTTATGATATCATGATAGGATTTATATACTCAACAAACCTGAACTTCAAAGAATGATTCTAGAGGAATCCCATTTAGCTCTGTATTTAGGACATCCTAGAGTGACTAAAATGTTGACAGATATAAAACCACTATATTTTTGGAAAAAAATGAAAAGGGAAATACCAAATTTTGTGGTAGGATGTCTAGAATGCCAAAGAATAAAAGTAGAACATTGTTACCCAACGAGCCTTTTGCATCTAAATGAAGTACCATAATGGAAATGGTAGATTATTTCCATGGATTTTGTACAAGGGTTACCTATGACATGGAATAGACACAACACCATCCTAGCAGTAGTGGATAGATTGACTAAGCTTGCTCATTTCATACTAGGAAACCTAACCAATGGAGCACTAAAAATTGCTCATAAATTCATAAAGGAGATTTTTAGACTACATGGAGTTCCAAAGAAAATTATCTCAGATAGGGATGCTAGGATAACCTCTAGATTTTTGCAAACATTATTTTTGGCATTAGGAACTAAGTTAAATATCAGCTCAACCTATCATCTTGATTGATGGTCAATAGAAAGAGTAAAGTAGGTTTTGGAGGATCTTTCAAGATTTTATTGTACTGATTGATGGTATCAGTGGAAAATGTATCTACCCTTGGTAGATTTTTCTTATAATAATTCCTATCAATACACTATTAAAATGGCTCCCTTTGAGGCTCTATATGGTCACAAATGTAGAAATCCTATAAGCTGGTGTGTGCTAGAAAATGTAACCTGCAAGAAGCATGGGTTAACAAACAAACACTAGTTTAAATCTTTCAAAATGCATCAACATTCATCAAAATGCAAGGAATAAATACCAACTAATGCTTGCTTGGATTTTACAACCCTAAGAAACCAACAAATCCAACCTTCCAGCCACCTCTATAGCTCAAAAAAGGCACCCATGAGAGGCCTTGTTGGTGTGTTAAGATGGGGGGGGGGTGTTTGATGTGCTCTCCCAAACACAACAATAAATGAATCTCTTGAGTGAGTGAGTGCAAGTGTCTATGCAAGAAAGATATGTATCTAGACTAAATGAGATGAAGAATATCTCAAGAAATGGCTATGGAGAGAGCCATTCTTGAAGGAATTCCAGGATGAAGATGATATGCAATGAAAGAACTAACTAGATATGCAAACTATGATAAAAATGCAAGCTAAAATGAAGCTACAAATGCATGTAGAAACTAGATTAACAATGCATGATGTAAACTAAATCAGCTACCAAATTGTTAGTATGAACCTACAAAGTCACTATGAGAACTCTACCAATGCGAGCTCAAACTACCATGAAAGCTCAAACTATGATGAAAGCTCAAAATATGAATGCAAACTCAAATCTCAGACCAACATGATAACAATGCAAAAAAAATGAGATGCAAATGCTTGAGACAAGCCCTCTATTTATAGGCTTGAGGTAGGGCTTGGTGAGGTGGCATCCAAGTAAGTGCCACATAAGGTGACATGCAAGCCATGCAAATGGTCAAGAATTCAAAGTTTTCTCACACATGTGTGAGCAAACTTGAGAAGAAGAGTGGGAGACAAGAGTGTGTAGGCATGCCATCTCACACATGTGTGAGCACACTCTTAGGCTAATGAGGGGGATTAGGGAAATAATTAGGAATGATTAAGTGGGATTAGGCTTAAGAGGATGAAAATGATGGGTGTAGACTAAGCTCTAGGTTAGGCTTAAGACTAAATTAAATGAAATTTAATTTAATCATGGGTTTAGGGAAATTAATAGGATGTGGGGAATTTAAATAAATAAAATTTATTTAAAAAGAGGGAAAGATGGGGGATCATGTGTTAAATTAATTTAACAAATTAGAGCTAGGAGTATTTAAATTAAATTTAAATACTCAGGAGAATGAACTTATTTAATTAATTAATATAATTAAATAAGTAGAAGAATGTGAGCAATGTAATTAAGTAATCAATAATTAATTACAATGTCACAGGCAATATTAATAAATTAATATAGTCTTTTAGGGATGATTTTAAGCGTCTATAGCTGGAATTAAATAGAGGAAAAAATAATTGTTGGACCTAAAATGCTCAAGGAGATGGAAGAATAAGTAGTACAAATTTGTTAAAGATTGAAAGAAGTCAACAATAGACAGAAAATTCATGTAGATGCAAAAAGGACACCTAGAGAATTCTCAGTGGGAGAAAAGGTGCTATTAAAATTAAAACCTCAAAAGAGCACCATCAAGATTGGTAAGAATGCCAAGTTGGCCCCAAGGTATGTGTGACCCTTTGAAATATTGGAAATCATGAACTTGGTGGCCTAGAAAATTTCCATACCTCCAGCTCATGCTAGGATGCATGATGTCTTCCATGTGTCATATCTTATGAAGTACATCACTCATAATGATCATATAATTTATTGGAACCTATTAGAAGTACGAGATCAAGGGGTGGTGGAAATAGAACCACTCAGAATACTTAAGGTGCATAAGTTACACGTATGAAATCAAGATGTGACTCAATGCAAGGTCTAGTTGGATTAGTATGCAGAAGATAATGCTTCTTGGGAAGATTACAATGAAATCTTCCAAAAATACTCTCATCTTTTCCCCAAGGCTAGAGATTGAACTTTTATTTCTTGTTCTTTTATAAATGTAATGATTTGGATAGATATTGTTTTCAAATTTTATTGTGATATTCATTAAGGATGATTAAAGCATAAGGGGAAGGGAATGTTACATCCCAAATTTTGACCTAATTTAACTTATTACAGCCATTGAGTTGAATGGGTTTTTCTTTCCTATTCATGTGAAAAGGGTAGTTAAATATAACCATTGTATCCTATGAAATTGGTTAACTTTTAATGATGATGGTCATTATCCGTTATTTGTCATACGATGATAGTAGTTAGCAGTTGCTTGGTTTTAGAATTATGGTTATTGACTAAATTCCTTGTTAAATATTAATGTTAAATGTTTTTGTGGATTTATCATGGAACTTGGTAATATTCTAGAAAATTTGTTGCATGGGTGATTGCAGGAACAAACAAAGGGGATAAGCATTGCTTAATAGGATCTACAGAATGGGGTACTACCACAGTCCATTTATCTAGTTGATATGTATGACCTCTAACTATCTTGGTAAGGACCTAATGACTTGAATAACAAGATAAAATCATTGGAAACACATGAGCTATTAGATAAACATTAAAAATATTAATCATTTTAACATAATTAAATACATACCTCAATATAATACATATTTATGTACGTGCACATATATATAAAAATAAGGTGACACCATATTATTATTTATACAAGATTATATCTATTAAAATACATACATTTAAATGCGTGAACACCATGAGTGGATAAGAAGATAAAATAATCTTCTAGGTGAAAAATATATTTAGAAATACATACTTAATAGGTACAACCTTGAATAAACATTAAATATGATGCCATCTTAATAAAATATATAAGTGCAAGTAAATATATATGTGTTTATAAAAATTATCCTTTTAGTAACCTTTGAGTTCTCTTCCTTTCTTATTTATTTTTCTTATAAGAGGTGGAAATAGAAACTTGGCATATGTTCTTGATGATGCAAAAAGACAATTAAAAAAAAAAAAAAAACTGCTCAAGAGTTACAACTTCTTAGAAGCCTTTGGTATTTTTGAATGCCTCCTTACTTATGGAAGTCGAGTGAGGCCAAAGAAATATTCTTTTCCCATGATTTTACCTTTTCTCTCTTGCATTATTTCCTTCTTTTACCCTTTTGTTGCAAGTGATTCATACCAGTCATAATTCATATCTACTCTAATTTTTTGCATTTGGATTGCTCACGCTTAAGAAATCAGCTACTTAGAATCAAGCCAAGGCTCACGTCTTCTTTTTTTAGACCAGGTTATGTGGTCAACCTTCCATTTTTAGATTGCTATATGTTTTTAAACTGGTTAATTTACAACAAAAAATAATGAGTCCATGAAAATTCCATACATTACTTTTGAATTGTAAATCGAATGGATATTTGATAAGTCTAATCTCTCTATGTTGAGTCAAGACCAAATGTGCATGACATGTTCATACATCTTTATTTTACTAAAGCATATCTGAATCAAATTATATTTTCTTGCAAACTCGTTAAAATCATTTTTCAAGTCATAGAAACTGTGATATGACATACTAAAATATGTAATATTCTTACAGTAGCTGATGATCATCAGAAAGAGTTGGATTATTCTAACACCTAGGACTCACCCGACTATATGGTCAAGGAAGAGGGTGAAGAGGTGAGAGAGATAAATATTTAATAACATGAAATATAATAAGATGTGAAATAACAATTACTTATTATTTTAAAAGGAATAATTTAATAGCTCATGCATCTCCATATTTCTTGTTTCCCTATTGTCAAGATAAGTGGTGTTGATCGGGTAATATAAACCCATCCAAAAACCTTGGCCAAGGTCCTTAAAGGCATGCTTACCTTCTTAAGATCACATAATGTTGGTGGTGCCAATTATTTAGACATGTTGATCCATAACTATGCAAACATTCTAAACACAAATATTACTCAGATGACTAGACTAGTAGTGCTTGAAGCCTGGTCCTAGGGTAGGGAGGGCCTTTATTTTCAAAAGATTGTATTGGGATGGATATGGTATGTAGTTGGGAGGTTAGGCCTATGTCAAGGCTTCTCCTCTTACCCAAAAGTTGAGGCTTGCACAACCAGTTATAGACTCACCAATTACTTTTAGTATGTCCTTTCTATATCCCTGTTATGCATTTGTTTCCTCTTAAATTATAGTAAAATGACAATAATCTACTTTACTTGTATACAAAGAATGATTAGGAAGTGAATATTTCAGTCAATAATTATTTTAGTTAATGGTTATTTCAGTTAATCATTATTTTAGTTAACCGTTATTTCAGTTAATCATTATTTCAATTAATCATTATTTAGTTGATATCTCATGAAATGGATTATAAGATGCTATGTTTTGGAAGTTAGTTTAAATATTATTTTCATTTATGCTTAAAGAAAAAATTTAGTTCTTTTCTTTTTCTATTAAGAAAATTCGTGTGTTACAAGTAGCTAATCCCTAGGTATCTGCTTTTGTTGTTTTAAATCTGCAGTTTAAAACTCCAACAAAATGGAGACTCTACTTTGGACTATGTGAAGAAACTCATTTCTTAAAATAATGGAGTCTCTAGTATATATTGTACATCTACAGTCATATGTTTGATTGTGTCTTGCCTGTTGGGACTAAAAATTGCATCGTCAATTTTGAGTACCATTGAGAAATTTGAGCCCTGTAAATGCTTTTTGATGCCTTCATACTTGGCTGTACCATTGAGCCCCATGAGGTGTTTAATGTTTCTAACACCTTCCATTCAGCCTATCCACTTTTTTCATGAAGCTAAATTGACATTGCAAGCCATTTCGTGAAGTCTTGTTTTGAGTAGTTTCCAAATCTGCATTTTCATGAAGTGTCAAACAACGACAGGAGGCTATGTTTGCAACTAAATATCTCGCACCTAGAAATGTTTTGTGACCTGTCACTTTGAGAGTGTCTGGAGTCCATACCTGAGAACCTATGCTTCATATTTTGAGTCATTTTGAATTTGTTTGACTAGTTTTCAAATCCCTCAAAGTATGTAGTTTATTGTTTTCATGCTTTTGCAAAATATTTTGAATTCTAGGAAGCCCTATTTGACGAGCTATAACTTTGACCCAGTTGACTAAAATGTTGAAATTCCTTTTGCATTGCATTTTAGACATCAAAGACTTTTTATGTTTCAAGTTTTAGCTTATGAAGAATTTGTTTGATCAGTTTTCAAGCATGATTCCAAACGTAATTTCTAAAGTTTTACTGGTGTCAGCACATGCAAATTGTTTGGTAACCTTGTTCGGGATGTTATAACTTGAGATATGTTATAGATGAGATCGAATGGTTTGTTCCCTTGAATTATACTCCAAAAATACTACATGTGTGTTAGTTTGCAAGTCTTGACGAATCCGTCAGCACACTTTTCTAGGGCCTTTCCATTTGCAAAAATCAATTTTCTATCATTGTCTCCAGTCTGCAATTTTGAGTAGCTCACTTTGACCTCTCGCCATTTGCACCCAATCATTCAACATGACCCTAGATCCCAAATTTATAATCTCCTTATGACAATGAACCAATGCCCCAATTTTCATTCTCCCAACTGTTAGTTTGCCTAGTTTTTGAAGCCAAATCTAAACACAATTTAGTGTTTTCTGACATGTTTGTCTGTAGGTGATTTTAAGAAGTCAAATTTTTCGATCAATATCTTTTGACTGAAAATTTTTCATCAAATGAAATTTGAAGGGGTAAAAGTGTGTGGAATAGAGAATCAGTATTTTTTATTTTAGAGCCTAGTCATATGTTCTGGTCAGTTTTTAAGGCTAGTCGAAGGACCTCCTGGCACAAAGTTGAAAAGTTGCAAAAGAGAGATAAAATGACTTGTAAGTGATAGTTTAGTGGTTAAATTTGTTTGGAATCAGTGCCAGATGGGTCCAATGGATTAGTTTGAAGGTTTAGTTGTTCAGAAATGATTTTTTTTAGTTAGACCCACTTTGGGGTCTAACTAATTGCTTCAGATTGATGAGTTAGGTTTTATTTTTCTGATTATAATTCATAAATGGAATTGTTGATCTAAGTTTGACTACTCATCATTTGAACAATAAGGAGCCCGACGAGTCACTTACAATTGCAACCTCTGTCAAAAGTTCTTTGTTTTTTATATTGTAATGAATTGCATTTCTCTTTTCTAAAGCTCTCGACTTAAGGTAGGCTGAAGTACGCTTGTTCTGAAGATGGTTGGTTATAGATAGCTTGAGCTTGAATGCTCAATTCCATATGAGAAAAGATTGGCTACAACTTTAAAGTGAATGGGACTAAAATTTTACAATTGCAAAGCATATTATTCAGATAATTTTTTCATAAATTGATGGCTTTATAGTGAAAAGATGAAAGAGTGGTGTCTCTGATAATTAAATTTGAATTACATCTCTAGCTTATAGAACCCACCAACATAGTCAATCATAAATAAAAAATGGTTTGAAAGTCCAGCCGTGTAGCAATATGTGAGAATTGGTTTGCACAAGCAAGGATAGGAGTGTATTCATAGATAACGCTACAGGGATACTGGGGAAATATGATTCAAGCTCAATTCAGCCTGATAGTCTCTTTTATGTCTTCTCAACAAGGAAGGATGAGGCTGTAGGGCATATCAATTGGATAGCAGATAAAGGGGAGATGAAGCTCACCGATAATACTTCAAAATGCTATGGTGAACATTACAAGGGAGAAGCCATTTAAAGTAAGAAGGCAACATCAAGCACTAAGGAATGAGTCACAGCTTGAGAAAGAGCTCACGCTAGTCAATGCTATTCAACCTCATGCATAAGTAATAAGGAGTCCCCCCTGCATTGTAAAAGGAGACCAAAGAAAGTAGATGTCAGAGGAGGAGAACCATCAGCATCCAAGACAAAGAATAGTCAAGGCATATTAAAAATGGAAGCCATTGGATGCATAGAGGCTCACATCATATTCATCCACCTATGCTGGATGTGAAGATGGGCAGTCAACGGAGGCAAACTATCAACACATCTCACGCGAATTAGAGAAAGTCACCCATTTTTGAAACTAATCCGATGTAGTTCCAACAGAGAAGTAAGGAGAGAATAGCAAAAACAAAGCCCTACATACAATTGAGAAGGGAGATTTGTATTGATTGTATTGGAGTGCATGTTCATATAACAAAACAAAAAGTCCATGTAGGATGTTAATGGTGGGAGAATTACTCAATGATAAATCCTTCAAAAGAGCACACTATACTCCATTTGCAAGAAAAGCCAAAGTGCAGGGGAGCTTGATCCAAAGTCGTTATCGAAGGAATAGACCAAGCAAAAAGGTAGGTAAGCTGTCGGTTGAAGACGCCAAGCACAAAGAGACCCCATGAGCATGAAACATTCAAAATGCTAGAAATAAGTAGAGAACATACGCTGGATTAGAAGGAGCAGCGCAAGAGTATGGGAAACCATATGAATTTTGTCCCACATTGCTTATGTGGGGAGTTCTTTAGTTTTTTAAATAGAAAATTATACCATATCACTAATGTGTTAAGAGAAGGCCTCTTTGAAAGGCAAGCATCCATGTGATGTTGTGGGACCTAACCTAGATGCGACATTGGGAGGATAGAGGATGTTAAATTTGGACTAGGAAAATGCACAAAGAACGATGACATCAGTAGAGTTTAAGCCACCGAAAAAATTAGAAATCTGGCTAGTTGCTACCTCGCTAGCCAAAAAATCCCAAGTTTTCTAGCTAGCGACCTAACAAGTTGTCGAAAAACCCTTGAAACCTGATGATAGTAAAATCCAAGATAAAATGCAACATGGGTCCCGCCTGTAGATCCTCTGACAAACCAACATGTGACAAGTGGCAATTGACTAGATGACTAGGTGGTAATGTAGCAAAACTTGTACCAATCATAAGGTGCCATGTGGCACAAAATTTGAGGTAGGTTGTGAAGTGGTGGGCAAGTCTCAAGAATGCACCGGATCGTGCCACGTGGCAGATCCAATGCCAAAGGGAAGTTGCTCACTGGTTAGGATAGCGACATAGTGAGTATGAGGTGGCGTGCTAATGTGGTGATAAGCATGATAGATAATGTGGTGACATGTGGCACCTAGTTGTACAGTTACAAACCAATCAAAATGTGCAACATGTCAAGGATGGTCAACCAAGTTTGACCCGAATTGAAAAGGTAGGAAAATTCAAAAGGTTTCAAATATAAATTTTATTTTATTTTCCTTTTGGTTTCACGTATAGGATAGAAATTCAAATAAATCCTAAAAACTTTAATATAGTTTAAACTCTAATGAAAGTTTAAATTTTTGCAAAACAATGTGCAAACCTGTGAATGGAGACCTAAACTTTAGAAGGGCATAACAGGGGCTATTTCTATAAAAAATGGGCACTCCAATATACCATCAAAACCAGAACAAGATGAACTTTCTGAATATGAGGTCAAATTCTATATAGGTATTCACCAGTTTGTGTTATAGGCTAATTTGTAAAATCTAGGGCATTGGTAGCAAAATGGGTGTTTTTCATCATTGAGCATCAGAGTTTGTTAAAGAGTAGATTTGAAGACCTTTTGAAGCCTGAATGTGGTAAAGATAAGCTAGAAAAGATTATATTGCATTTTGAATACCATATTCAACTATTTTTTCACTTTTTACCATGAATGCATTTTAACATTAGAAATTAGTTGCATTCTTTCATCATCAAATTGCTGAGATATTTGATGCACTTGAGAGGTTAAAAAAAAATTTGATCCTGGCAGTTAAGGAGAGAAGGTAGAGAGATTTTTTTAAGCTTCTGGAGGGAGAATTCTAAAGGGACACTTGTCAGTTGCAAATTCAATCTAGGAATTTCCCTCTGCATACATATTATTTCTTTTGCTCTGAAAAGGTTGTTGGTTGGTTTTTAATTTTTAGTTCTAGGAGCTCTGCTCAGGCTATGAAAACTACACACCCAACATTTATCTTGTATTGAACAACAATTTATGTTTTATGCAAATAATTATTGTCTGTTAGGTGATTTGTGAGTCATTTTTGTACATCTTTCATGTATTTGGTTTCAAGGAAAAGAAATAAAGAGTAGCAAAGGGTTTTAAATTCAGTTTGAATTATGTCTCCTATTTGTAGATCTGTAATCTTTTCTAGTTTGTGATCAAAGAGGATAAATTGGGTTGCATTTCATTTAGAAATGTGTGCGATTGAAATATCTTGTTGGTGGAACAAAGAGCCATGTAATTGTTTGATGTTTGTCACAGCGTTTGCAAATTTCATGAAAGGATTTTCTGAGTATGAGATTCATTCTATAGTAGATGTCTATTCACAAGGTGAAAGATAGATCAGGGATCTTGATGTAGGAATTATGTCAAAGATTTCTAGAAGGTGTATGGTTCTAACTCATTTAATTACCCAATAGATAAGACACTGATTAGAGATAGGATCATTAGGTTTTTTTGGTCATACCTGGGTCTTGCTTTTATCAACATATTAAATCAATTTTCCCTTTTATGTTGAAAGCTATTCAAAGTTTAACCTACACTTAGCTTGCCATTTTCATGAGTTATGTTCTTCGCTATTTCATGCTTGTGATTTCTTGGTTAAGTATAGAAGAATTAGGGGTTTTATCTGCTATTCTAGATTTTGATTATGCTCATTGCACTAGTCACATAATTGGATCCTAAGAGGTTCACCCACCTAGGTTTTGTAGAGCCGGAAGTGTAGAAGGAGTGTAGCCTTATATTTGGCCTAGGTTCTTGGTGAATTGTATCCATTATTGGAGATAGCTGCCCATAGATGCATTCTTGCCTTGCATACTTGGTTGTTTAAACTCTGTTAAATTAAGACCCAACAAAATGGTGACTCTGCTAGGGAATTGCATATAGAAAGAATCAAAATCTCTAGCATGAAACAGATTGGATATAACATATATATAGCAAGAGGTGTTTCTTATTTCCTTGTTGAAGTTTCATGTTCCTCAGTTTCCTTATCCATTGATAGTAGAAGTTTGATTGAATTGAATGAAATTATAAGATCAAAGTAATTTGGAATCTTTATATGTTGCTGTCAGAATTTAGAGTTGTTGTCAAGGTTCTTTCCCATTGTCAAGGGTATGAAATTCTCATGTTGTTGCATAAAGTTTTCAAATACCTGTTGTAATTTCTGAACCAGCTTGTTATGTCTTGCAAGTTTGGTAAATCTTTTCTCACTAAGTGAGTGGTGACTCAAAGTTATACCTCTGCACTAGTGCTTCATGAATGTGAAGGTATTTTGAAGGATACAACAATTAGAATGTAGATTTGAAGTATTCATCTCAAGTTCTTGACAATGGGTGAAAGAATTAGATGAGATGCAGTGCAAGTGTTACTAAATCCAAATGAGATCTGAATCTACTATTATTTGTAGCATTGAAGTAGTTGCAAGCATCTGTGTTAAAAGGTATTCTACACCTTTATGTATTTTCATTTACATGAAAGTAAGATTTACAAAAGTTTCTCCATCAAATGGTTATAGCATTAAATAAGAGAATTGGTTTGGTACTTTCCAACATACTTTGTGAGAGGTAGATCCATAAAATGTTTTTACATTTTGAAGTATGCTTGAAGTTGTGAATTGGTAGAAATAACTCTAGATCTAATGCAATCAATAAATTCTGAGAATTATTTTGGTGAATGAGTTTTAAAATCTATTAGAAATGGCAAATGTTTCTTCACCTAGTGTGTAGTCCATGGATAAGAATTATAGATCTGTTTCTGCCAAGAGATATATGCCATTAAATTTCAATGGCATTCATGGTTTCCCAAATACTATGCCCTATGATCTCAAAAAGTATCTACCTAAGTTTAGTGGGAACCATGAAAATTTAGCCAATCATCATGTTCAGTTGTTTAGTGAATTGGTTGGTGATTATGAAATTTCTCATGAAGACATTCATATAAAGTTGTTTGTTCAGACTTTAGAAGGTGATGCTAGGAATTGGTTTTCCTTTCTGCCGGCATGCTCAATTTCATCTTGGGATGAATTAATTTCAGCCTTCATGAAGTAGTTCAGGGAAAGAGTAAGCATCTCTGATTATTTTGATAAGTTTTTGAAAATTCAAATCAGGAATGGTGAGTTAGTTCCTGAATTTAATATCAGATTTTCAAAAGTTTTGAATGAGATTCTTGAAAGTTATAAGCTGGATGATCAAGTATGTCTTGTTGTTTATCTTGATGCATTTGATAAAAAGATCAGTTACCTATTAAGAGATAAGGAACCTAAGACTTTGCATCAAGTATTCATGATGGCAATAGAGATTGAAAACAATATGAAATATGGCTTAACTAGGAGTCACTTCTCTAGGAATGTTTGTTGACAAGATGAGGTACAAAGCACGAGTCAATGTCATAAGGAGTGTTTGATTTTAGATCAACAAATAAGTACCCCGGCTTTTGTAAGTAATCTTGTTGAAAGCTTAGAAGTAAAAACATGTGCAGATGAAGACTCTCTATTGCAAAGAGAATAAGATCCTTTTATTGTTTAAAATAGTGCATATGTTGGTAATACTACAGTAGTATAAGACAAAGTTAGTTCACTTGATGAGTTATATATGCTAGATTTAAATTCAGTTATTCATTCTCCCATTGGTGATTTGTTTTATGTTGAAAACATAACAAATCAAGAAGAGGAAAGGTATTCATCTCAGTATGAGGATGAAGAAGCTAGAAGTGATGTGTCAAGTGACAATAGTGAATTTGTTGATCCAATGTATTGTGAAGAAGCATCATGTGAAGATAATGACGAGAGTTGTTGTTTGAATCAAGAAGAGGACAATGATAGTACATGTTTGTCTTCATGTGAATCAGATGCAAATTGGGAAGAAGAAAGCAATGACAGAAGTTGTAACTCTTATGCTAGTAGAGGTATGAGTTCTTTTCTTAAATCTGAAAGTGAATTTCCAATTTAGAATTGTGCAAATTAGTTTGAGGTTGAAAGTTATGAAGAAGAGATGTCTACATAATATGAGGATAAAAAGATTATTTATAATGAACAATTGATTAGTTGTGTAGATGAATGTCTTGAGGATACATGCAGTGATAATCAATAGAAAAATAATTCTAAGGTTAATGCATCAACACCTATTGGTAAGATAAATGATGATTTGTTTGCAAGACATTTGAATCACCTTAATGGAGAAAATACAAGTAATATTGATTCATATTTTACATGCTTCGTTGATGGAGTTAATAGTGTGTCTTCAGGTAATGATTCTAATTTTTCTTCACATGTTGAAAGTCTCCATGAAGATGAAAGGGGTAGTGAATTTAAGGTATATACTAACGCTTTATATAATGAAGACTTTGATGATGATCAACCCATTTTTTGTCAAAATGTTCAAAGAGGATCATTACTTGGAGTTGTCAACCCATTGTTTGATGAACACATGGAATATTTAGATTTAGTTGAGGATGAGTTTAATGATGATACTTTATCCTACTACTGTAAGAGGTCAGATTGTTCTTCTTCTGAGTATGACAGTGAAAATGATTATGTTGCATCTTATGAGATGGATGACAAGGTGTTTGATAAAGGTGTTATTGAAAATCAGCATGCACCTTGTAATGAATTTTATGATGAATATTCTAATATGATGACTAATCCACTTGCTAATTTTAGAGAATCATTTGAAGATCTTAGATTAGTTTCAGATTATGACATTGATGACATTTGTGAGTACAAATCTGATTTCTCATTTGAGTATCATCCGGTTATGAATAAGGATACACATTGTCAAGGTATGTGTGATCCCTTTCCCCAAGTTGAGTATGAAGCATTCATATTCAAAGTTAATAGCATGCATGATTCGTTCATTAAAGAGGATTTTCAGTTTTAGTCTGATATGTTTGAGCATGCTGATCAGAACTTTCATAATGAGCAAGTTGTTGAAAGTGAAGCTAGTTTTTATATGCATTATGAAAGTGAAGTTGTGAATTCAGTTTTTCTAAGTGGTGTGTTTCAAGATGTTAATATGATTGGTAAAACTGATATGAATGAGAGTTTCAGCTTACCACATGATGAAAGGAATGAAAATTAGGTATATGACAGAGGTAAAAAGTTTTTTTGAAGTTCGGTGGCCCGAGGCCATCATTTGTACATAGTAGGGGTAGTTGTTTTTGCTTTCAATAAAGCTATTCAAGAGAAGTTGTTGTGAGTGGTCTGCTTCTCCCCAAAATTTGAATCCTTGCCATGCCCACAAGGGACATGCATCCCCAGATAGAGCCACTGTTGGGACTAAAAATTGCATGGTCAATTTTGGGTACCATTGAGAAATTTGAGCCGTATAAATGCTTTTTGATGCCTTCGTACCTGGTTGTACCTTTGAGCCCTGTGAGGTGTTTAATGTTTTTAACACCTTCCATTCAACCTATCCACTTGTTTCATGAAGCTAAATTGACATTTTGAGCAATTTCGTGAAGTCTCATTTTGAGTAATTTCCAAATCTACATTTTCATCTAAGTGTCAAACAACTACAAGAGGCTGTGTTTGCAACTGAATATCTCACACCCAGAAATGTTTTGTGACCCACCACTTTGGGAGTGTCTAGTGTCCATACCTAAGAACCTATGTTTCAAAGTTTGAGTCATTTCAAATTTGTTTGAATAGTTTTCAAATCCCTCAAAGTTGGTAGTTTACTGTTTTCATGCTTTTGCAAAATATTTAGAATTTTGGGAAGCCTTGTTTGACGAGCTATAACTTTGACCCAGTTGACCAAAATGTTAAAATTCCTTTTGCATTGCATTTTAGATGTTAGAGACTTATTATGTTTCAAGTTTTAGCTTATGATGAATCCGTTTGATCAGTTTTCAAATGCAATTTCTAAAGTTTTATTGGTGTCAGCACATGCAGATTGTTTGGTACCCCTATTTGGGATGTTATAACTTGAGATCCATGATAGATGAGATCAAATGGTTTGTTCCCCTGAATTTTACTCCAAAAATACTACAAGTTTGTTAGTTTGTAAGTCTTGATGAATCCGTTTGCACACTTTTTTGGGGCCTTTCCATTTGCAAAAATCACTTTTCTGTCATTATCTCCAGTCTGCAATTCTGAGTAGCTCACTATGACTGCTTGCCATTTGCACCCAGTAATTCATCATAAGCCTAGATCCTAGATTCATACTCTCCTTGTGAAAATGAACCAATGCCCCAATTTTTGTTCCCCCAAGTGTCAGTTTGCCTAGTTTTTGAAGCCAAATCTGAACACAATTTAGTGTTTTCTGACATGTTTGTCTGCAGGTGATTTTAAGAAGTCAACTTTGTCGGTCAATATCTTTTGACTAAAAATTTTTCATGAGATGAAATTTGATGTGGTAAAAGTGTGTGGAACAAAGAATCAGTATTTTTGATTCAGAGCCCAGTCAGATGTTCTGGTTAGTTTTTAAGGCTAGTCGAAGGACCTCCTGGCACAAAGTCGACAAGTTGTAAGAGAGATAAAATGACTTGTAAGTGACAATTCAGTGGTCAAATTTGTTTAGAATAGTGCCAGATAGGTTTAATGGATTATTTTGAAGGTTCAATTGTTCAAAAATGATTTTTTTTTTAGTCAGACCCACTTTGGGGCCTGACTAATTGCTTCAGATTGATAAGTCGGGTTTGCTTTTTCTGATTATAATTCATAAATGGGATTGTGGATCTAAGTTTGACTACTCATCATCTGAATGATAAGGAGCCCGAGGAGTCACTTGCAATTGCAACCTTTGTCAAAAGGTCTTTGTTTTTGATATTGTAATGAATTACATTTCTCTTTTCCAAAGCTCTCGACTTAAGGCAGGCTGAAGTACACTTGTTCTGAAGATGGTTGGTTATAGATAGCTTGAGCTTGAATGCTCGATTCCATATGAGAAAAGATTGGCTACAAATTTAAAGTGAATGGGACTAAAATCTTACAATTGCAAAGCATATTATTCAGATAAATTTTTCATAAATTGATGGCTTTATAGTGAAAAGATGAAATAGTGGTGTATCTGATAATTAAAGTTGAATTACATCTCTAGCTTATAGAACCCACCAACATAATTAATCATAAATAAAAAATGGTTTGAAAGTCCAGCCGTGTAGCAATATGTGAGAATTGGTTTGCGTAGGCAAGGATAGGAGTGTATTTATAGATACCACTATAGGGATACTAGGGAAATATGATCCACAATCAATTTAGCCTGATAGTCTCTTTTATGTCTTCTCAGCAAGCAAGGATGAGGCTGCAGGCGTGTCCATTGGATAGCAGATAAAGGGGAGACGAAGGTCACCGATAATACTTCAAAATGCTATGGTGATTATTACAAGGGAGAAGCCATTTAAAGTTAGAAGGCAACATCAAGCACTAAGGAAAGAGCCACGGCTTGAGAAAGAGCTCACACTAGTCAATGCTATTCAACCTTGTGCATAAGTAATAAGGAGTCCCCCCTATATTGTAAAAGGAGACCAAAGCAAGCAGACATTAGAGGAGGAGAACCATAAACATCCAAGAGAAAGAATAGTCAAGGCATATTAAAAATGGAAGTCGTTGGATGCACAGAGGCCCACATCATATTCATCCCACACAGGCTAGATGTGAAGATGGGCAGTCAACGGAGGTTTAATATCAACACATCTCATGCAAACTAGAGAAAGTCGCCCATTTTTGCAACTAATCTGATGCAATTCCAGTAGAGAAGTAAGGAGAGAAGGGAAAAAACAAAGCCCTATGTTACAATTAAGAAGGGAGATTTGTATTGATTGTATTGGAGCGCATGTTCATATAACAAAACAAAAGGTCCATGTAGGTAGTTAAAGGTGGGAGAATTCCTCAATGATAAATCCTTCAAAAGAGCACACTATAATCCATTTGCAAGAAAAGCTAAAGCATAAGGGAGCTTGATCCAAAGCCACTATCAAAGGAACAAACCAAGCAAAAAGGTAGGTAAGCCATCGGTTGAAGGTGCCAAGCACAAAGAGACCCCATGCACATGAAACATTCAAAATGCTGGAAATAAGCAGAGAACACACACTAGATTAGAAGGAGCAACACAGGAGTATTGGAAACCATATGACTTTTGTCCCACATTGCTTATGTGGGGAGTTCTTTAGTTTTTTAAATAGAAAATTATACCATATCACTAATGTGTTAAGAAAAGGCCTCTTTAAAAGGCAAGCGTCCATGTGATGCTATGGGACTCGACCTAGATGCGACACCAGGAGGATAAAGGACATTAAATTTTGATCGAGAAAATGCGCAAAGAATGACGATGTCAAAAAATTTTAAGCCACTAGAGAAGACAAAAATTTGGCTAGTTGCTACCTCGCTAGCCGAAAAATCCCAGGTTTTCTAGCTAGTGAGATAGCGAGTCACTAAAAAACCCTTGAAACCCAGCAACAATAAAATTCAAGATAAAATGCAACATGGGTCCCTCCTGCAGATCCTTTGACAAACCAACATGTGACAAGTGGCAACTAACTAGATGACTAGATGGTGATGTGGCAAAATTTGCACGAATCACAAGGTGCCACTTGGCATAGAATTTGAGGTAGGTTGTGAAGTGGCAAGCAAGTCTCAAGAACACATCGGATTGTGCCACATGGCAGATCCAATGGACGTCGCTATATCGCCAAAGGGAAGTTGCTCATTGGTTAGTATAGTGACATAGTGAGTATGAGGTGGCATGTTAATGTGGTGATGAGCATGACAGATAATGTGGTGACATGTGGCACCCAGTTGTACAGTTGCAAACCAATCAAAATGTGCAACATGTCAAGGACAGTTAACCAAGTTTGACCCAGATTGAGAAGGCTGGAAAATTCAAAAGGTTTCAAATATAAATTTTATTTTATTTTCCTTTCTAGTTTCACGTGTAGGTCAGACATTTAAATAAAGTCTGAAAACTTTAATATAGTTTAAACTTTAATGAAAGTTTAAATTTTTGCAAAACAATGTGCAAACCTGTGAATGGAGACCTGAACTTTAGAAGGGCATAATAGGGGCAATTTCTATCAAAAATGGGCACTCCAATATACCACTAAAACCAGAATGAGACAAAATTTCTGAATATGAGGTTAGATTCTATGTAGGTATTCACTAGTTCATGTTATAGGCCAATTTGTAAAATCTGGGGCATTGGTAGCAGAATGGGTGTTTTTCATCATTGAGCATCAAAGTTTGTTAAAGAGCATATTTGAAGACCTTTTGAAGCCCGAATGTGGTAAAGATAAGCTGGAAAAGATTATATTGCATTCTGAATACCATATTCAACTGGTTTTTCACTTTTTACTATGAATGCATTTTAACATTAGAAATCAGTTGCATTCTTTCATCATCAAATTGCTAAGATATTTGATTAACTTGAGAGGTAAAAAATAATGGATTTTCTCTTGGTAGTTAAGGAGAGAAGGTAGAGAGATTCTTTTAAGCTTCTGGAGGGAGAATTCTGAAGGGACACTTGTTAGTTGCAAATTCAATCCAAGAATTGCCCTCTTCATACATATTCTTTCTTTTCCTCTAAAAAGGTTGTTGGTTGGTTTTCAATTTTCAGTTCTAGGAGCTTTGCTCAGGCTGTGAAAACTACATACCCAATATTTCTCTTGTATTGAACAACAATTTATGTTTTATGCAGATAGTTCTTGTCTGTTAGGTGATTTGTGAGTCATTTGGTTTCAAGAAAAACAAATAAAGAGTAGCAAAGGGATTTAAATTCAGTTTGAATCATGTCTCCTATTTGTGGATCTATAATATTTTCTAGTTTGTGATCAAAGAGCATAAATTAGGTTGCATTTCATTTAGAAATGTATGTAATTGAAATATCTTGTTGGTGGAACAAAGAGCCATGTAATTGCTTGATGTTTGTCACAAGGTTTGCAGATTTCATGAAAGGATTGTTTGAGTATGAGATTCATTCTGTAGCAGATGTCTGTTCACAAGGTGAAAGATAGATCAAGGATCTTGATGTAGGAATTATGTTAAAGATTTTTAGAAGGTGTATGGTTGTAATTCCTTTAATTGCCAAATAGATAAGGCATTGATCAGAGATAGGATCATTAGGTTTTGTTGCTCATACCTGGGTCTTGCTGTTATCAACATGTTAAATCAATTTTCCCTTTTATGTTGAAAGCTATTCAAAGTTTAACCCGCACTTAGCTTGTCATTTTCATGAGTTATGTTCTTTGCTATTTCATGCTTGTGATTTCTTGGTTAAGTATAGAAGAATTAGGGGTTTTATCTGCTATTCTAGATTTTGATTATGCTCATTGCACTGGTCACATAATTTGATCCTAAGAGGCTCACTCACCTAGGTTTTGTAGAGCCTAAAGTGTAGAAGGAGTGTAGCCTTATAGTTGGCCCAGGTTCTTGGTGAATTGTATTCATTATTGGAGATAGCTGCCCATAGACGCATACTTGTCTTTCATACTTGGTTGTTTAAACTCTGTTAAATCAGGAGCCAACATTGTCCATGCTCATATTAGCCTATTTTAAGAGACCAAGATTGAGAATCTAATAAATTACAATACTGTAGGAGCTACATGACATGGGTTGTGTCTGAATAGTGCGTTGTTTGCAAGACAAAGTTTACATTTCCCAAAGTGTGCCATATTGAAGTTATTCCATGTTGGGCCCTTGTGTAAGATCTAATTTCAAGCATTCTTTTCCCATGATATTTTCCTATCTTCTAGCTATATTAAAAGTATCTCCCCCTAATAGGTGGAAACTCAGTCGAAGGTTTTGTTAGCTAGTTATTAACACTATAATAAGAAATGGCCGATAGAAGGAAAAACACAAGAGTGTATGTAAGAGAGAACCCAAAAAGCCCATGTTATATATAAAATTTCCAAAAGATGGTAGGAAAAATTGGCCTAAGAAAAAAGGGGAGTCAAGCCATACGTGGAAGCCTAGAGGTAATCCTCAATACCAACCTATAGTGGAAAAAGAAATCTCATCCCATAGTTTCGAGTCTAAGACTACCAGGATTTTGTTGGGCTATTTACAACCTCTTTGCAAGGTGAACAAGTTTATCAAGATAAAATAGTGTCATCCATGGGAGATACTACCTTCAGATTAGGTGATTTAGGAGAAACAAATCAACATGTGAGATCTAGGAGTGTTCTATCAAGTAGATCTTACCTTAGGCATATTCATTTTACTGAGAGAAATCTCATTGACCTAAGTGATCCCACTGAATTAGAGACAACCATTATACACCCTAATGATCTACTAACAAAAGTAGAACCCCTTACGAAGAGAGTTTCTGAAGAAGATGCCAAACACATAAGTTTGGAAAACAAGAAAGAGAAAATTACTATGAATGCTCTGATTGAGAGAGATAACATGCTTAGAAGAATGACTATATTGTAGGAACAAAACAAGAAGTTAGAAGATAAGTCTACTTATTTATATTTAGATCTATTTTGAGATATTGGGGAAATGAGATCCAAAGTTCAAGAGCATGAGAAAACTGTAAAAGAAAATAGGTGTCTTGTGGTTGAATAGATCCATCCATATAAACCCATTGGGGACAAAACTAAAGTTAATATAATTGATCTAACCACCAAAGCTGTTGAAAAGGGTAAGCAAAAAGTAACTAGTGTTAAGATAAATGAACCAAATATTGCATCCAAAAATGTCCCTACCATGTCCAATATAGACCTAGAATTGGAAAAGGCTAAGAAGGAGCAAGAAGATTTATCTAAAGAACTTGAGTAGGTGGAGAATGAAACTCAAGCGACATAAATGGGGAATAAAATTCAATTTCTAAAGTTTGCCTCTAGTTTGAATACATGCCAAGGTCAACCTTCATTAGGAATGCCTTCTAGTACAACTTGTGGTCCTACAATGATTAATGTCACTACTTCTCAATCTAGCCCATCTTTTTCCTCTACCATAGTAGCCCAAAAATAGGGGGTCAGCTACAAAAAGAAAATATTCAATGTCAAGTTGCTGGACTTAGTTCTATTGATGCTATAGGTTTCACAAAGAGACCTATGTATATGGAGAGATATAAAGAAATATCTTTCCTAGGGATCCATGGTCATCCAAATCCCATCCCAAATAATTTTAGAGATAAGGCTGCTAAATTTTTAGGAAATAATGCTATCAGCGGTAAAAATCACCTTCAAAAACTTAAATATATGTTGAATAATTATGAAGTTGAGCATGAAGATGTGGTCATGAAGTTTTTTATACATTCTCTCACAAAGGATGCCAAGGACTAGTATAGAAGATTACTCCATGATAGTATTAGTTCTTGGGATGATTTTGAAAAAAGTTTCAAGGAAAAATATGGGGATAATATTAATACTGGTTTTATATTGAATGAACTCAATAATATGAAGAAAAATCAAAATGAATCCACCTTTGATTTTAATGTCATATTTCAGAAGGGAATGCACAAGTTGTTCCAAGTAATGAGATTGGAGGAAAATGTTTGTCTTATTCAATGCTTTTGATAGTAAGACAACATACATTTTGAGAGATAAAGATCCTAGAACATTAAGAGATGCTTTTAGAATAGCTATAAATATTGAGAATAATAAGAGAGCTTCTAGAATTCTAGGAAGAAGGGATGATCCAAAAATTTTTAACCTTCATAGCAAGAAAAAGGAAAGTGATAAGTCTACTACAACTAAGAAGCCTGAAGAGGATAAGATGGATCAAATGTTGAACTTGCTAAAGAATATGAATCCTCCAAATGGAAATGCTAATAAATAAAATACTAGCGATAAATCATAGTTCAAAAACTTCAACAGACAAAATAGGATGCAAAATTTTCCCTACAATACACATGGAAGGATGGAAAAATATTGTTCCACATGCAAAGGATACTAGTGAGAAGAATACCCCTCATCCCCTCCAAAAAGCCACTATTAACATGATAGATGATTCTTCATAGTGTTTAATATGTCAATTGCCTCATTCAACTGAATACTATGATGTTTCTATGTCTTTCTCCATAGGCCCAAATGAAGATGAGGAGAAATCTATTCATGAAGAAAATACTGATGACGTGAGGTGTAACATTGTTGAATATTATTATGATGATGTGTCTAACTATGATGATACTAACAATGATGTGTACGAAAAAAATAGATGCATAATGTTATACATCAAAAAAATTTCTCAGATGAAGATGAAGTAAATGATGCTACTTGTAACATGATTTCCTCAAAGGATGATGTATTCTTGAGAAATCTCACTAAAGAAGAGATCAACCAGATTACTACTAATATGGGTGCACAAGTGGAGACCCATGGTATGATATCTAAAGGTGATGTTGGTAGGGTGGCTAGTATCTTTGTTAGTAAGGTAGATCCCAAAATGGAAGATGTAAATAAGCCTAAGGAGGGTTGTAACATCAAGAACAAGAATGTGAGCAAAAAGTGGGAACCTAAGAAGGCAAAGACCTCAAAGGTCCCCAAATCTCAAAATAATGAAAAGAAAAAGGGAGAGGAAAAAGGATCCCTTGTAACTACTAGAAATAATGAACAAAAAACTCACGATGCTACAATTAGCATTGAAAAGAAAAAGGAGGTGAAAGTTATGCATGTTAAAAAATTTCCTAACTCTCCTATTGATATGTTATCCATGTTGTCACAAATTATTATGAAAGTTCCACTCTTAGAATTATTGAGAATCCTAGAGCATAAGGATAAAGTTATGGCATGGGTTGGGAGTGTTAAGGAAGGTGCTAATCTTATTTTTAATTCAAATGAAACCCCTATTGAAAATATTCAATCGATAGAGATAGAAGGGGTAGTATCTCAAATCCCACCCATGTACTTAGGTGATTTAGTCAATCAATGTCTAGGAAATATTTACCCCTTTTTCTTAAGTATCATGGTAAATGGGAAAAACTTAAAAAATAGTATGATCAACTTCTATGCATCAAACTTAGTGATGCCCTTTGAAGTCATGATAGACTTGGGGTTAAAAGTAGACACTATTTAGGGTAGGTGTTGTGATATGGATCAAAGAGAGGTTGTTTTCATAGGGACCATAAATGCATTAGCTTATAGGTTATCTGCCTATCCTAGTAAAGAGTTGACAATGAATGTTTTGGTAGTTGACATTCCATCCCAGTATGGTATGCTATTATCAAGAAAATGGAGTGCAATAATGGGTAGAAACATACAATGTGATCTATCTTATGCTACTTTTCAAATTGAAGATAGGCTGGTCAAAATCAATAGAGAACGCAAGAGTATTTACATGATTGAACAAGATGCTGAAAATGAAATGACATGTTTTGTAGATATTGATGTAAATGCATTCAGGGAAGAAGTTTTAGTGTTGAAAAAGGAATCCATCGAATCCCCTATTGTAGTGGAAGCTGACTCAAAGTCAGAAAAGAGAGATTTATGGACCATGTATTTTGACGGAGCATTTGTAAAGATGGGTTTGGATAAGGAATTCTTTTAATTTCTCCTGATGGGTTCACTTATAAGTTTTCTTTCACTTTAAGTTTCCCATGTACAAACAATATTTTAGAGTATGAGGATTTATTGTTAGGATTGAGGCTAGCTCATAAATATGCTATTAAGCATTTGCATGTTGTGGGTGATTATGAGTTAATTATTTACCAAATAAGAGGACTGTATGTTTCCAATAATAAAAGGTTGAAATAGTATATAAATTTTGTTTGGGACACGATAGATATATTTGATGCATTTGGGATAATATGGAAAGATAGAAGTAACAACAAGATGGCTAACTTATTGGCAAATATTTCTATAAAGCTCAATGATGTGACTTTTGCCAGTTTATCAAAAGTGGAAGTGTAGACCAAACCATCTATCCCTGATAATGTCCAAAATTAGCTAGTTTTTGAGGATGAAAAAGATATCATAAGGTTTCTAAATTGCGAAGACCAATTTTGGGGACAAGAGATTAACTGTGCAACATTTGTGGAAACAATAAATGACAAGGATACCATTTTTGGTGAAGAAGTTGTTTAATTGAAAACAAACAAGATCCTTAAGGGATAGGTTGTGTTAGAAACTATTTTTGACAACCAAGATAGATCTAAAAAAAATGATAAGGAGCATGAGGTAAAGGATTTAGAAGAGATAAACCTTGGAACTAAAGAAAAACCTAAGAAGGTGTATATGGGAAGGAAATTATCTCCTAAGATCAAGAAGAATTTGATTGACTTACTAAGGAAATACAAACATGTATTTGTTTGGTCATGTGATGATTTAAAGGCCTACAAAGAGGATCTTTTCCAATATGAAATCCCATTGAAACAAGGTGCTAAACATTTTAGATAGAAGCAAAGACCCATCAATCCAACTTTAGCACCAAAGATACAGGAAAAGTTAGTAAAGTTGAAATTTGGTTCTTGTTAGAAAGAAAAATGGTGATATAAGATTATGTGTTGATTTCAAAAATTTTAACATCTCTTCACTGAAGGATAATTATGGCCTACCTAATATGGAGGCTATGTTATAAATCGTAACTAGGTTAGAATTGATATCCATGATGGATGGTTTCTTTGGATACAATTAGGTGGTTGTAAAAGAATCAACACAGTGTCTCCACAACTCCCAAGAATCACCTGTATGCAAACACCTGTCACAAAAAGATAGAAGGAAAAGCTGTGGAGGCTGAAATTGCCAAATCCATAGATGAGATACTCTTGATGAGAAAAAAGAGAGATTGCTATTATAAAAAGTGAATGAATCAATAATTACAAAGACAGGTCATCCTTATAAAGGATATTAAAACCCTAAAAAGGTCTAACCTAGGTTGCATCATAATAATTTAATAAACAAATTAATTATTAGATGCCTAAAGTTTAGCTTAAGAAAACTAGAGTTAATTAGTATTAGAGTAAATAATTATTTATTATTTTACTTAAGTTTACTTAGGTTAATGCATTTACTTAATAGTTTTAGTTGATGAGTTGTTGACAAGACAAGAGTTTGTTCCTATCTAAATCATACTTATCTCCTCACCTTCATCAAGGATATTCCACCTTTTGTGGACGTATGCTTAGTTGTCAACCTTATCTTCTAGCACTTTCCAGCTTATTCTACAAGCTTTCTTGAGACCTTTATATTTAGGCTCTCTCATTGTATTTCACATCTCATTTTCAATAGCAATACAATTTTCTTTGTTTGCAATCTTTTCTCTCAGTATGTTTACTATTTTTCCAAGCTCCACCTCTTCCTTCTTTGGTTTCCCTTCGACAAGTTATTTGCATGTAGGTGATCTTGGTGAGCTATGAAGTTGGATTTCATCAACTTCTACATGGTATTAGAGCCTCCTTGCTGCTTCTTGTTCAAAGTATTTTTGAAGTCACAATTCATAGACACAAACCCTAGTTTTTTTGTGATTTTTTTCTTCAATCTAGGGGAAGAGCATTTTTTTGAAGCACTTTAGGCCTAAACAGATGATGCCATTGAGTTCAAAAGGCCCTTTATAGTCAAGATTCATATAAAATTTGTCCATTTTGGTGACAAGAGTTCTGGGAGGTAAAAAAAATTTAAGCTCTGGGTGGCCGTATAGATTCGACACACAATTTTTTTTAAAAAAATTGATCACCTTAGCAATGATCCCAGGCCACTGTGATGCCACTTGTGCACCACTTGTAGTTAGCTAAAGCTAGCTGCATCGCCACTGTGATGACTAGCCCCAGTAAGCCTCCCTCCAGCCACTAGTTGCTTGCAGTGCCAACAACAACAACCACTACCACTAGCAGAGACCACTTGCGCACTACCCCTTTAGGCTGCTACCACTTATACCTACACAATTGTTTTTTAGACAATTGGCACAATTTTTGGGTGCCACATTGGCACTTGCCATGGGGCCTCTGTGATATCACCCGCCAACTTAGTGATCTTGCCATGTGGCATCCACATGGCATGCCACATGGCTTCTTTTTTTGTTGTGATGGCTCTGAGGTTGTCAATTTTGATGGCATAATTTGTCGACATCATCATGATGTCACCCTACATCAGTACCCCTGCTAGCACTCCAGGTCCCTTTTTGACCTACTCGCAATTTTTTGGCCATATCTTGAGCATACAAAGGTATTTTTCCAATCCAAAAGAAGTTTTGGAAAGTTGGTTTTGAGACGAAGCCATGGTATAGGTATTTTCAAGTTTTGATGCAATATTTTGCTTATTTTTGTAGTTGAAGTTCAAAGTTCTATTTTTCACTCTAGCAAGCATATCTTTTGCATCCCATTCCATTTTTTGACAATGTTATATTTTTGGAAAGCTGGTTTTGTCTACTTTTCAAAAATGCTATCCTTTCCTTTAGATTCTACCTCATACTCTTTTTATCATATTTTTGGCATTTTTAGCTCTATGGTGGATATCTTGAGTGTTCTAGGTCCGAGGGTTATTTTCATGGCATGGGATCTTTTGTTTTGGGATGTACTATCTTTGGTATCATCTTTTTTCCTTTTTTGATCATTGTAGCTATCATTTGTAAGCATCTTTATGCAAACACACTAAGATAAAGTGTCACTCTTGCATTTTGGGTTCATGAATGTTGTTTTGAGATAGTTGTACTTGCACTATTTTTGAAAGCACCATGGGGGGATAATTGTTTGCCACTTTTGTGCCCTCCTCCTTTTTTTCCCCATGCAATTTTAGTGACCATGTCTTTATAGGTGTTTGCCTCTTCAACTCTCTCATCATTCTTGGTTCTTTCTACAGAGGATTTTGGCCCACCTTTTTAGTTGCCTATCATCTCACCCCATTTGCATTGAGGGGGAGTTATTCTATTATTCTAATGTTTCCTTGGTTCAATGGTTCAATAGTGTGAGCTATGTATTCAATGGTTGATCCTATATACTAGGTGATTATAGTGGTTGGCTACCTATGCATTTTAGTGAGATGGATCATCTACCATATAGACATGCTCGGTTCATGCCTTCTTCTTCCATGGAGGTTCTTTAGATCAATAGTTTCTTTCTGATGACAAATTTTGCTACTTCTTTGTGCTTTAGTGATGCTCTTCATGATCTTCTTTGTTCCTATTTTTTTGGACATTTCACTAGTTGGAGGCTTCTTATGTCCTTCACTAGTTTTTCTTTGGGGAAGGGTTTTTCCCATGTGTTTTCTCTCTTTCCCCATTTTTAGAGGTTGCATTTCTTTGCATTGTATATGAGTACCTAACATGACCTAGTTGTCAGGACCATTCTACATTTCATCTTAGTTTTTGTGAGTTTAAGGCATTCCCCTAAGTCACACTTAAGGGGCAGTGTTAGAGTTAATAATTATTTATTAATTATTTATTCTTTTACTTAAGTTTACTTAGGTTAATGCATTTAGTTAATAGTTGTAGTTGGTGAGTTGTCAACAACACAGGAATTTGTTCCTATCTAAGTCATACTTATCTCCTCACCTTGATCGAGGATATTCCATCTTTTGTAGATGTATGCTTAGTTGTCAACCTTATCTTCTAGCACTTTCCAGCTTGTTCTAAAAACTTCCTTGAGGCCTTTATATTTGGGCTCTCTGATTTTATTTCAAATCTCATTTTCATCAGCAATACAATTTTCTTTGTTTGCAATCTTCTCTCTCGGTCTATTTAGTGTTTTTCCAAGCTCCACCTCTTCCTTCTTTGTTTTCCCTTCGACAGGTTATTTGCATGCAGGTGATCTTGGTGAGCTCTAAATTTGGCTTTCATCAACTTCTACAATTAGAAAATATCTAATTTCTCTAACAACCCCCCTTAAGATAAACTTAGGGAGAAGCTAAAGCCTATAAACTACTACTAGAAGTAAATTTGATTCTTGACAAATAAGGCTTGATGAGGTACCCAAGCACAACCAAATATCTAAAAAGAGGAGAAATAGAGAAAACCACATGGGAAACACCCTACTCTAAAAAGAAATGAAAAGAATGCTTAAAAAAACTAGTGAAGGACTAAAGAAGCCTCCAAACTAGGGAATGTTCTAGAAGATAGGAACAAAATATGATCATTAAGAACACCACTGAAGCATGTAGAAGTTGCAAAGCTTTGTCAAAAGTAACTGTTGATTTGAACAACCTCTATTGAAATAAAACTTAACCAGGTAGAGAAGACTCTAATTTGCATCAAATTAGGAGGCACACAAAGGAAAACAACTAAACATGGCGTGAAACACCAAAGCCTGAAGATTTGATCAATCAAACACAAAAGGATGCAATTAAAGTAGGAACAGAAAGAAGAATGTATATATGGTAAATGGTCCATCTCACCAAAATGCATAGGTACCCAACCACTGCATCCATCTAGTACATAGGAAAAAATATTAAATACATATCTCACTCCATTGAACCAAGGAAGCATGAGAAACAATAGAAGAAGCCCCCTAATGCAGACAACGACAAGTTGATAGGAAACTAGAAAAGTGGTGCAAAAAAACTACATGTCAAGGAACCATGATTGAGATACACAAAAAAGAAGAAGTGTGTGCTGAGGTGATCAATCTCAGACAAGTCATGAGACTAATCTCATAGAATGGAAACTCACTGAACAAAGGAAGATGACAAATAAAGGCAAAAAATCAACCCCCCATGGCACTTTAATCAGAGTAGTGGATGTACAAAAAAGACATAAGGTATGGTGAATTCCAAGAATACAATAATATGTATGAGTGTCCTCAAATGACACTACTCAAATCATAAGGCAAAATAAGGCAAAATTGCTGAAACAAAAATATAGATGCAATATGGAATTTTATCTCAGTGCATTTGCATGATTGCATACAAATAATGTCTAAATAGATGAGACAAGACATAAGACTAATGAAATAGATAGTATAAGTCATGAAAAATCACCTAAAGCAATGAAATTGATCCTCATACCTAAAATAACCAAGATATCCACAAAATGGAAAAAGTTGAATAGAATGTGCTTGGAGTAGAATCTAGAAAAATAACCAACATCGATGAAAAGAGCTTGGAAAGAGCTTTCCAACAATATAGAGAATTCCCAAATTAGAGATCAAATTTTGTAGATATGTCTTCGAGAGTGCAAAATTGTACCCTTGACTTTGATAGTAGAAAAAGGCATAAAAAATATCAAAACTAAAAACTAACTCTACCACTATGACAAGCTTGAAACTAGCTTTTTAGAGATATCTTGTTTGTAAATAACAAAATTCATATGCCCAAGATATGAGAAATAATGCGAAGGTAGATCCAAACAGAGTGTGAAGAGGTGATAGGATATGCTGATGTAGTACTAATATTGCACTGATGTCAGCAAGTGATGAGCCAAAATTTGATGGGAGAATGGTTGTCGAGGCAAAAAAAAAGCCAAAAATTGACCCCTATTAGAAAAAAAAATTGATCGCCAGAAACACTATGTCAAATCAAAGGGCTGGTGCTAGAAGAAATATCTAGTGGCCAATCTAGGCATGTCACATGTCAATTTTCATAATGATTTCCATAAAAAGGAAAATGAAGTTCACATAACCATCGATCAAGGGTCAGTTAACTAAACCTCCTGTAGCATGAATTAATGAAAACTCAAATATTAGTGCCATCATCCAAAAAAAAAGAAAAATTGCCCAATCAAAGGTGCATGCTTTTGTCTTAGCAAGATAACCTAGACCCTTCACTACTCTCTAATTATAGGAAAAATCTTTGCATGTATAGTCACTTGTGTGGGTACTAGCCAATACCACCATTAATTTTGAGTTTCCAATCAAAGCCATCGAGGCACTTGTTAGTCAACTTTTTGGCCCCCAATTTTAAGCTTTAATATCTATCCTTCCTAATGACCCTCCCTTGGAATCTCAATTTTATCCTATGATTTATATTGAAAATGTTGTGTAAAGATATGTTGTGTAAGGTAGGTTTTAGATAAAGTTTCATGATAATGAACCAAAATGCTCAAGCACACAAGTTTAAATCTTTCCTTTATAAATTTGGAACCAATTGAACAAGGTTCAATGGTTCAAAGGTTCAAATTGTTTGATAGATTTATTGGTTCATAATGGCACAATAATTTATTGGTTTATAATGGCACAATAGGTGTGTTCAAATGATTGTTTCCAAAATGCGCAAGACCATGGTCAAATCCTCGTGTCTAATGATTCAAATGTTCATTAGTGGAAAAGTGTAGTTCAAATTCATAATGTAGATCCAATGTTTAGTTCCTATGTTCACATGGTTTGAATTTAAAAGAGTCAAGATTCAAACTTGGTTTCAGTGTGTTAGTATTCAATATGGTCACAATTTTAAAGCTTTCAGTTTTAGATGTTGAACCTCTTTGAACCACTTCAAACTGAAGTTTGAAGTAGTTCAAAGTAGTTCAAAGTGGTTCCATTGTTCAGTTGACTCGGGTTGCAGGTTTAATGCAAGCTAAGTTCAGACCCTGGGTTCAAAATGTAGATTCATTAATTCAGAAAAGTTCAAAGCTCAGCCCTAGTCCATGATTCAAGATGCAGGGATAGAACATTCAGAGGTCATAGTTTGGAGATGCCCCTCAGTCCAAAAGTGAAATACCACCATAGAAAGCCTTCAAGGTTCTTTTCAGTGGTTCAAGAGGTGCAGATTAAGATGAAGTTCAAGTGTGGTGGTTCGAAGCATTTCAGAAGTTCAAGGTGGCTCATTGGTTCAATTTGCAGATTCAGATCCTAGCTTAAATTGTCAAGTTCAACCTTTCAATATAGAAGTTCAGAGTGTAATAATTCAAATGCCCAACACCATAAAAGTGGCTCTCAATTGGAAGACATGCAATTGAAGTCATCAGTCAGTTTCTATTTTTAGTGTCGTGCGTCTGGTTTTCCACTCTATCATATATGAACCATTTCTTGATCTGGTTGGAGAAGAATGTTTGTGAAGAAAAGAACAAATTCTCAAAATCTAGTTTTAGGCATAAAGAAGAAAGCGAAATACACATAGAAATCATTGGAAAGGTGTGTTACTCACTTTCAACCACTCAAAGTGTACCAAATACTATCGAGCTTGAAAAGGACAATCTAGATTGTATTCTTCTTAAATAGACATCGTGGAAAAAATGATTTGAATGTGGCGCTATAAACAGATAAGAGATGATCAGATTTCTAATGTAAGTGAGTAGCATAAAAACCATATGGATCCAAAGGTAGTGAAATTTTCAAATGGAGTATCCATTGACATTCTAGCTCCATTTAATCAATGAGCTTACATTAGAATTCATCCATCTTAAAGTGAAATAAACATATACAAACAGAAGGAATCTTGGATTCTTTGATGGCCAAAAAATAGTCATATGTCGGGGGTCAGATCTCACAATTCAACTGTTGGATCAAGCTCAATTTTGGACATGTGTTTGAAATCCTAGTTCTCTACCTTTTGACTAGAGAGATTTCAAAAATGTGTCCAAAATCATGAGATATACATCACTGTTTGCACCTCTATCAGCTCAGCAATAACAATTACAGAATGCAGACAACCAAATTGGGTCTCAGTTCGGGGGCCATAACTCTCAACTCCATTTTTGGATTTTTGTGAAATTGAGATATGTTGGAAGAATCCTAATTTTCTAACTTCTCACTGAAGTGATCATTAAAATATTTTTGGGTTCATGAGATACACTTGTCTATCTGCATCTCTGTCGGATCATCACTTTGTCACTGGCAAATGCCACCTGTCAGCATGCTTTAAATGGTCGTGAGATTAAAAAAAAGGGAGATCCGTTATGTTAGTTGTGGAAGAGTATATGGGTGCATATTTTAATATGAAATGTGATTATTAATCTATTCATATTCCAAATTTTTTTAGAAGATTAAAGCTGATAAGGTGACAGTTCCAAGAATCAGTTACAAAACTAAAAAGTCACGGGAAGAAGAAAGTTTAAATAAGCTAGTGGCAGAGAGATCGGGGGTTCCAATTCTTCCTTCTTCTAGATTGTAGACTTTGGGCTACAAGAAGGGAGGGGATTTTATAATATCGTTTCATTTTCTTGAGAGACAGTGAGAAGCAGAGCAAGAGAGATTTCCTTTCTTTTCAGAACTTTGTGTTTGAAATGAAGATTAAATTTTGGTGTTTGATGTAATATTGTGGAAAAAGTTTTTGGTTTTCTTTGAACAATGGTTAGATTGTAATGTGTGAAAGAGGCTTTGTAATCTTTATAGTCAGGGAAGGGAGGCTGGAGGTTAAACACATTAAACTTTGGTTATGATGTATTTTTCCTTCCACTGAATTCAAACTTTGAGTCGTTTTCAATTTTCTCTGAAGTTACAGTTTGATATCATTGTTTCTTTATTGTGTCATCCTTCAAAGCTCTAATTTTTATTCCCTCAAGAAGATGAAAAACATAGTTTCATTTTTATTACATAATGCAGTGTTCAGCAAATGAGCTTTGTGTCACCTACTGTTCTTTGCTCTCTTTCTATGCAGTTGTATAGGTTTTCGCATCTATGCTGTATTTACGGGTAGATGTTTGATATCCTTTTATGCTTTCTAGTAAAAGAATTCACATTTGATTCATTGAACATCTTGTACGGGGAGCTGTACCCGATAATAATTCAGTGGAAGGTTATCAATCCATGATAACCTGTCCAACTGTTGGTGTTAGTTTGTCCTTTCATTTGGGTGTTCAGGGTCAGAATTGCATACATTTTCTTGAAGGACAATCTATTCACTAACACATTGTAAGTTTAGAATTCAGTGTCAATGGTTCAAAATCAATGATGTAGATTAAAAATTCATGTTACTATTTCCATAATCTTGGAGTATGAGTTGAAGGATAAAATACTTGGGGCCTCTTATGGACCATGGAAATGTTGAAGGGCTTTCTTCTCCCTAGCTTCCTTCATTAGGGTTCTATTCGAATGGTTTCTATGATTGATCATCCAAGAGTGGAGCCAATGATAAAACAATGAAATCTAATGCATATTTTTGAATCATCATAGTTTATCATTTCAAAATGAGCATGTGGTGTGCCTAATGAATAAATCTCAATAACTAACCTTATTAGATACCTCATCCATCTATTTCAAAGGAGTATGGCTAGATGATTCCCCCCTATTAGAGATTCAACTCCACCAATGTAAAGACTGAATAGAAAATAGAAAAATGCAAAAATGAAAAAGATTAAATAGTATGTGCCTAGAGAAGAATATGGAAAAATAACTATCACTAAAAAGAGCTTAGAAAGAGCTTTCCAACAATATAAAAAATTCCCAAATTGGAGATCAAATGCTCTTGATATGTCTCCCAAAGTGCAAAACTATATCCTTGACTTTGATATTAGAGAAAACCATTAAAAAACATCAAAATAGAAAACTAACTCTACCACTGTGACATGCTCAAAACTAGCTTTTTGGAGATATCTTGTTTGCAAATAATAGAATTAGTATGCCTGAGATATGAGAAAAAATGTGAAGGTAGACCCAAGTAAAGTGTGAAGAGGTGACAAGATATGTTGATGTAGTGCTAACATTGCACTGACAAGTGACAAGCCCAAATTTGATGGAAAAATTGTTGTCAAGGAAAAAAAAATGCCAAAAATTGACCCCAATCAGAACAAATTTTGATCGCTAGAAATACTATGTTAGATCAAAGGGTTGATGCAAAAAGAAAAATTTGGTGGCCAATCTGGGCATGCCACGTGTCAATTTTTGTAATGATTTCCATAAAAAGGCAAAAGAAATTCACATAACCATCGATCTACTATAGCATGAAATAATGGAAACTCAAATATTAGTGCCATCATCCAAAAAAAGAGCCACATCTCCCAATCAAAGGTGCATGGTTTTGTCTCGATGGGATAACCAAGACCCTTCACTACTCTCTAATTATAGGCAAAATCTTTACATGCATGTTCTCCTATGTGAATACTAGCCGATACCACCAATAAATGTCAGATTTCCAATCAAAGCCATCGAGGCACCTGGTAGTTGGCATTTTTGACCCCCAATTTTAAGCTTGAAAATTTAACCTTCCTAATGACCCTCCCTTGGAATATCAATTTTCTCCTATGATTTATATTGAAAATGTTGTGTAAAGATATGTTGTGTAAGGAAGGTTTCAAATGAATTTTCATGACAATTTGAACCAAAATTATCAAGCACACAAGTTCAAAGCTTTCCTTTACAAATTTGGAACCAATTGAACAAGGTCCAATGGTTTAAAGGTTCAAAAGGTTCAATAGATTCATTGGTTCAAAATGGCATAATAGGTGTGTTCAGATGATTGTTTCCAGAATGTGCAAGATTGTGGTTGGATCCTCGTGTGCAATGATTCAAATATTCATTAGTGTAAAAGTGAAGTTCAAAGTCATAATGCAGATCTAATGTTCATTTCCTAGGTTCACATGGTTTGGAGTTAAAAGAGTCAAGATTCAAACTTGGTTTTGGTGCAAAGTTCAAAATTCATTGTCAATGGTTCAAAATTAGTGATGTAGATTTCAAAATGTATGTTACCATTTCTATAATCTTGGAGTACTAGTTAAAGGATAAAATACTTGGGGCCTCTTGTGGACTATGGAAATGTTGAAGGGCTTTCTTCTCCCCAGCTTCCTTCATAAATGTTCTAGTCAAATTATTTCTAGATTGATCAGTCAAGAGTGGAGCCAATGATAAAACAATGAAATATGATGCATATTTTTTAATCATGATAATTTTTCATTTCAAAATTAACATGTGGTTGACCCAAAGAATAGCTCTCAATAACTCACCTCCTTGAATACCTCATACATCTATTTCAAAGGAGTATGGTTAGATGACACACCCCCCTACCAGAGATTCAACTCCACCAATATTAAAAGACTATGGTGCCATTATGGACATCGACAGTGCAGCCCAAAGCATTATCAAGTGAAATAAAAAAAGGATTTTGAAGCTATGGAATGTGAGGCTATAATGAAGCTTTTAGAGGCTCTCAATTAATCATCAAATCAAAAAGTGTTGAGATTTTGGAATTTAAAAATTCACAAAAGTTGTTTCCTATGAGTCACAAGACTAGTCACAAAGCATTTTTAAAAATTCCAACAAATATAAAGTGAAGAGTATGTGGAAATATAATAATTTGAAGGATCATAAAAGATCGGCAATTCAAGAACAAGGACTCCATGACTTGATCAAGGATCAACCCAAAGATGAAACATCGAGTACCCTTTAAAATCCTCAAGAAAATTTGTAGTGTGTAATTGGAGAATACATCAAGAAGGAATGGAAATAGATTAGATGCATATGAACCAAAGCCTTTGAGCCTAGCCCATCTAAGTTCCCCCACACTATACCATTAAGGGCTGAAAATGAAAGTTTAAAATTCAGCTTTGCTTCGCTTAAGAGAGAAAACATGAGATGATTAATAGTGGAACACAATGCTAAATTATGTTAGAGATGATCAGATTGAAAGATATCTGACATTTTCCTTCCTTGACACATGTCAATGGGGACTTGGAACAAGGGAGACCATGAATAGATGTAGAGTGTTTGATGAAAAATCCATGGGTAGAAATAGAAGGTCAATATGATAGGCACATGCTTGGCTGGAGTATACAAACTATGTACCATAAAGTTTCACACTAAAGTCAAGAGATCATGGACACACAACCATAAGAGAGGGGCATGTGAGATCTGGTAGTAAACATGGAGATGCTTGGTTCTACAAGGGATTAAGTCTAAGATGTCATATTGGAGATAGAGCATCATCCATAAATTGCTTCATCAAATGCTCAAACTCCATTAAAAAACATAGATGCTCTCTTTGCATCCACACCATAATCTAAACTTGTTCATCATTGTGCAAGTGGAAGTTAGAGTCATTCCTTCATCTTAAGAAGAGGCCTAACTGCAATATGAAAGAATTACCAATCTTTGGGGTCACAAAGTTTGGTACTACCTTGGAATAGTGATCCTACGCATGTAGATGGAGAGTTATGATATGATGAGATTAGTGAAAGGGTTTGTAAAATATGGAGATCATTAGTGTAAGAATTTTCTGGGTAAAATCACCCAAGATCAAGGAACTCAAGCAAAAGCACAACAGTAGACCAAAAGAGTAGGATTAGAATAATGATATTCAATTCAATTTGATGTGAAAGCACACTAGGAGTGCCTGTATATAAAGGCCTCTAGAATTCTTCTATAATGCCTAGGAATAAGCAACATGATAAGTTATACAACCAACTACATGTCCACCAGGTATGGGTTATCCTCCATTAAGCATGGGAGTAAGTGTAATGATGAGAGGATAATCCTACAAAGGTGTAGGACACAAAATTATGTTGTAGACACCATGTGCTAAAATAGAAGTGTGAATAATTGTGTTGTCTACATGACAACTTAGTTAATTATGCAAACTCTAGTGTTGTAGACACCATGTGCTGAATTAGAGTTTCTTACTCTAGTGTTGTCAACATGACAACTCATAAGAGTATGCAAACTCCTAAGTGTCTCACCTAAGAAATAATAAAATAATGCATTGACCTAAGTAAAATTAAGTAAGTGTAATAAGTAAATACTTTTTTACACCAACACACCCCCCCCCCTTAAGTGCAACTTGGGGAATGCACTTAAGCTTAATGTGTCAATAGATGCATGTGGAATGTGCTGATGATGTGACCTCTCCTTGAATTTGTCAATAGGATCCCACATATCTAAGTCTTTTGAATCACTACCACTGGTGTTACTATTAGTTTCCACAATGTATGAAGTGTGGAGAGGAATAGAGGATAAGTTGGGTGAACTTTCCTTAAAGTGAAAATTCCTCTCTATGAAAATTTCATGTGTCTTAGGATCCATAAGTTTGTATGCCTTAACATAATTTTTATATCTAATGAAAGTACAAGGACTTGGTGGTGGTGCCTTGCATCCCCTAGAAGATATGTTTGCCCATGCTAGACAACCGAAGACTCTGAAGTGTTTCACAACTAATTTTCTGCCGCACCATGCCTCAAAAGGAGTCTTTCCATCTAAGGCATTATGAGGAGACCTATTAATTATGTGATTGGCACTACTTACAGCTTCAAATTCAAGTGATGGATCAAGAGACTTGACTTGTATCATGTAACTTGACATAGACTTAAGAGTTCATATCCTCAGTGCTACAACATCTCTCTTGTGTGGACTGAATGCTGGTGGATTCTAAAGATTGATACCCTCAAGTTTGAAAAAGTCTTTAAGTCTTTTGTTCACATATTTTCTTTCATTATCCATTCAAAGAAATAATGATGGCTTTCCTTGATTGTTGTTCAACATGACTCTTGAAGGCTAGAAACTTTGCCAACACTTCATGCTTCTGATGAAGAAAGTAGACCCATGTGTAGCGTGAAAAGTCATCAATGAAAGTGATTATTTAGCAACCTTGGTTGACTAATGTCACTACAAAAGGACCTACTAGTACCATGTGAACCAACTAAAGAACAACTAGTGCTCTTGAAGACTTCCCTTTATCAAACTTCTCCTCTAGATGCATATTCACTGAACATGTTGAACATTCACCTCTGGAAAAGTTGATTTTAGGTAGACCTTTGACCATGTTTTGTGAGAAAACTTGATGAAGATAGTGAAAGGCAAGATGACCATACCACTCATGCCATAATTTGGTTTGTGAATTGGATTGAGTCAACAAGGCATGTGAAGGAGACTTAGGCACAAAGTGGAACAAAGAATGTTAGAATCTAAAAAGACTGATAACCTAGAAAACTAGTGCAAAGAATAGATATTTAAACTATGAATGAAAATGATACAAAATCAAAATAGCAACATAGAGTTAGTCTCCTAGAGAGTAATGCAAATTCTAGAAGCAAAATATCATTAAGAGGATGAAAAAGAAATCGATCACAAATACAAGCTAGGTAGCATGCTTATATAGACTAGGAAAAGAGAGGAGGTGGCAACACCGACCAATGAGGAGCAACCATCTATTAGATTAAAGATAGCAAAGTATCTTCCTAAGATAGCTAATGGATGCTCACATGTAGGAAGGTGAAAGTTTGCAACCACTTTCTAAATAAGACATGCTTTATTAACCTAAGCAAGATTATTAAAAGTGTAGGAAAAACCTAGCAATATAGGAAAAAATAAATAAACCACTAGGAAATAAAAAAATTACACTAACACCCATCCATAAGTGAAGCTTAGGTGGATGGAGAAATGGGTCTTGGTGAGTTAGGCTTGATGAGGTACTCATGTACATAAAATTTCCCCAAGAGAGAGAGAGAAGAGATCCCCAAAAAAAATTAGGACTTTGAGTGAGAGGAAGAGGCCCCTCAAAAGATGAAGCATCCCGCACCCCCAACAAAGCTCGCAAATGAAGGAACTTGCTCTTAGTGAAGGGTTTGGTGAAGATATCAGCAACTTTCTTGGAAGTTAGACAATAAAAAAGGTCACTGACATGACCATGGATGAGCTCCTGAATGTAGTGCATGTGGATCTTGATGTGTTTTGTCTGTTGATGATGGACTAGATTCTATGATATCTGAATGGCACTCTGGTTGTCACAAAATATGATTGATGGCCATTTGATCTAGAAGATGTTGAATCCAAATGGCCTCAGTGGTGGCATTCATAGCCCCCTAATACTCAACCTTAGTAGAAGATAGAGCAATAGAAGACTGCTTCTTGCTCGACCAACAAACAGGACTGGAACCAAGTGAGTAGCTGTAACCTAAAGTAGACTTGTGATCCTGAGAATCACCTACCCAATCTGAATCTATGTAGCCTATACCCACCTCATAGTGAATTCCATAACTATGAGAACCCTGAATGTAGTGAAGGATCCACTTGGCTACTTTCCAATGTAGCTCATGAGGCTCCTACATGAATCGAGAGACCATGCCTATAACATATGAGATGTCAGGTCTCATATGAGTCAAATAAATGAGACTCATAACAAGTTAGAAATACAAGGTGCCATCAATAAGTGGAGGAGAACATTGAGGATCAAGTTTGACTCTAGAAATGATTGGAGTCAGAGCAGGCTTATAGTCAACCATATGAAACCTCAAGAGTAAATCTAGAGCATACTTGGACTGTGTGATGGTGATCCTAGAAGGAGATTGAAAGATCTCAATTTTGAGAAAGTAATACAACAAGCCCAAGTTAGTCATCAAAATTTTTTCCTGAAGGGAAAATTTGATAGCCTTAATGGTGGGTGAAGAACTTCCTATGATCAGCAAATCATCAACATAAAAAACCAAAAATAGGAGTGAATCACCATATTGCAGAATGTAGACACTAGGATTAGAATGACACCAAGTGAACCCAACTAATAGAAGAAAGGAGTCCATCTTGGCATACTAGGCCTAAGAAGCCTATTTGAGGCCATATAGAGACTTTTGAAGATAACACGCAAGTGAAGAATCTTGAAGGAAACCTTGTGGCTACTCCATGTAGATCTCCTCATGAAGGTCACCATGAAGAAAATCAATCTTCACATCCATTTGATGTACTTCCCAATGATTAGCTACAGCAATGGCAAGAACAAGTCAAATGGAATTCATTTAGGCAACTGGCACAAAAGTCTTAGAGTAATCAATCCTAGGAACTTGGGAGAATCCTTTGGTGACCAAGCGAGCCTTGTGTTTGTCAACTAACCCATCTACTACAAATTTTTTCTGATAGATCAACTTACATCAAACAAGTTTTCTTCCCTTAGGAAGAGGGACAAGATCCCAAGTGTGGTTCCTCATCAAGGAACTATACTCTTCTTGCATAGCTATATCCCACTTAGGAATACCAGAAGCCTCATGAAAGGACTCTATATCTAAGGTAGTAGCAATGAAGACATGTGGAGCATCCTAGAATTGTGAATTAGTTCACCTGGTGTCTAATGGATCCCCAACCCAATCACTTGTAGACTAAAAGGTTAGCCTAGCCCAATGTGGACTAGAAGATGGAGAAATTTGAGGAGAATCATCAACCTATGAATGATGAATAGGAGAAGAAGGAGGTGAGTCGTCTGAATCACTCTCTGCATTGGAAGTAGAGGTAGAAGACAACTTAGGTGAATTTGACTCATCAAAAGATCTATCATGTTTTCCAAGTGACTCCAATGTCAAACTAGAAGGAGTTAGAGAAGTGATAGAAAGGGAGCTTGAAGGTCCCTCCTCAAACTAAACACTCCTCTTAATGAACAACTCATGTGTAGTAGGGTGGAGCAACTAATAACCCTTCACATCATCAGGATAACCTAGAAATATGCAAGGTCTGCTCTATGGATCCAAGGCCTTGTGTTTCTTTGTAGGAATGTGCGCCCATGTAGGAGAGCCAAAAACTCAAAAGTTCTTAATTGATGGTTTTCAACCATTCCAAGCTTCAAAAGGAATAACTCCCTTCAAGGCTCAGTGAGGAACATGATTTTGGATATAACAATCATAGTTAATGGCCTCTGCCCAATACTGTGGTGCAAGAGATCTAGAGTGAATCATATAGTTTTCCATTTCCTTCAAGGATCTATTCTTCTATTCTGCAACACCATTCTGCTAAGTATTGTATGGAACTAAATGTTGTAAATCAATCCCCTCTAAAGTGAAAAATCTTTCAAACTGATGGTTGACATACTCACCACCATTTTCTGTGCACAAAATTTTGATGGCTTTCCTGGATTGCTTCTCTACAAAAGTTTTGAAGTCCTAAAAATGATCAAATACCTTTGACTTCTATTTGAGAAAGTACACCCAAGTATATCAAGAAAAGTTATCAATGAATCTGAGGACATATTAGGCCCTGCTAAAAGAAGGATGTTGAAATGGACCAGCCAAATCACTGCAAACTAAATCTAGTATTTGTGAAGCTCTCCATGCCTTTCTTTTGTCAAACTTTTCCTTAGGATGCTTACCAAGAATACAACCTTGGAAAAAATTTCTTGATAATTGAACTAAAGGCAACCCTGTGACCATACTCTTCTTGTTAAGTTGATGCAAATAGTAGAAGTTAAGATGTCCAAACCACTCATGCCATAATTTACTTACATCATTAGAGTGAGTGAGAAAAATAGTCAAAGGAGGATCAAGAAAAAAGTGAGAAAATAGATAGAGACATGATTGATGATCTAGTCTCCCAACTGCAATTATAGAATCATTGTGCAACTCAAGTATCTCCACTAAATTAGGAGTGAACTCAACCTACTTGCTTGAACCTATGTGAGTAATTTGGTATACTGATAGGAGATTAGTTGACAATGAGGGTACACAAAGAACATCATAAAATGTGCCATCCCCCACAACAATAGACCCTCTCCCACACACCTCAATAGGAGTGTCATCACCCATCAAAATAGAAGGCATAGTACATGGCTCCAAGGATGCATGTTCTTCCTTAGATGAAGCCATGTGGTGTGAAGCACCTGAATCAAGAACCCAAGTGGATGGTGAGGAAGTAACTGCAACAAGGGCCTTGCCCTTTCCTTTCCCTTTGTTATTTTCTTTTGCCTTGTTAGACCCTTCATTCAAACTTTGTTTGATAGACTCACGAACACTGATATTATTCTTCTCAAGAATGTGTGTCAAGTGATCAATTTGTTTCTTCAGACATTTATGTTCATCATGACCAGGTCTTTTACAATAGGCACATTGGACCTTTTCTTTCTTAGGCTTATCACTCTTGGAAGATGGTGAATCAATAGTTTCTTTTGAAGCAACTAGAATCTGATCCTTCTTCTCCTTTCTATTCTTTTGTTTCTTATCCTTACTTTTGTTGTTACTACTTTGTCCTTTTTGTTCTTTTGTGCTTTGGTTGGCAGCCAAGGCATGCGACTTAGAGGACTTAAGAGTGCCCATCTAGATTAGCTTGTCCTATTCTTGAGTGAGATCGACAAAAAAATCATCTAAAGATTGCATGGTGAATTGAGTACCAAGTGCACCCTTAGTAGCATAGAAGGTAGAGGCAAACACAAAATATTCTGAACTCAGCTTAGAGAGAATACTAAGAATCAATTGTTCATCTCGCTTTTCAATTACACATTGTTTTCACTGCAACCATAGTGACTTCAATTTAGTGAAGAAATCTTGGATTGTGTTGAAATTATCTGGACTTAAAATAATTAGTTCATTTTCCAACATATGACCCCTCATTGAATCTTGTGTGCCAAATGGTGTTTCTAGCTTTAACCATATTTCATTTGGTGTATTCAAAGATTCAATGTGAAATAGCAAATAAGGAGAAACAAACAAACACAATGTTCCATATGCCTCATCACATTTGTCAAACCACTTAGGCTTATCTTCATCATTATCAGGTTCAGTTTTAAGTCCCATAGTTATCCCATTTAATCCATCTTTGCTTAAGTGAATTGTCATGCGTGATTTCCACTCAAAGTAATTGTATAGAGTTAGGATGGGCATATTTGTTTGATCCATGATGAAGAAATACAAAGAAGAAAATCCAAAAGAAACAACCACGACAATGCCTCCCCCTTTTTACTCAATCAAAAAACTCCCTTCAAAGAAATATTATTTGGCACTTTATTTTAGTGCATTTCCAACTTCCACTAGCAAGAAATACTATGTGTTCTTGATTTCAATGCATTACAAAACCCTCATTAAGAGCATATGCTGAAAGTGAAACGTGGGCATAATAATCAAGGAAACAAACAATACCACTACGATCTACTCAAAAAATCATGCACTTTAAAAGAAAGAATTACCTCAATACAAGGTTGTATGAGAAACTTATGACCCTCCAAATTTTCCAAAACGAGAACCGTGCATAGTCATGACCAAGAACCTATAATTACTGAAGAATTTATGCATGAAAATCAAAAAACAACTCCACTAGTGGATAGAGCATACAAAAATAGCCAAGGTTATAACAAGAATTGTCAAAATTGGAGTCAGTATGAGCAAGAATGAGGCATTTGAAAACTATGTTTAAATCTGTGACTGCCAACGGAGAGGGGTACGATCGTAGCTTTTTCGTGCTCACATCTATGAAATATGTAGCTTACATGAAAAAACTAAAAGATAACCAGATAGTTTTTTGATGCTGTGAACAAAACCCAGAAAGCATTTTTCTTGCTAATGTACAAAAGATGTAGCTGTAGTGTAAATCAGATGCCTTTAACAATAAAAAATAGCTCCAAAAACTAATAAATGACCCCAACAACCAAAAGATGATATGAAAATATTGAATCAACTTCCTAAGTCCATCAATGGCATGCTGGAACCTACAATACTAATTAAAAACTTTAAATATGCACGTTGGTTGTTAGATTTGAGATTGAAACCCCAGAGATTAAAAATGTTTTTGTCAAAAAAATTCTGATTCTCAAGGTCATCCAAAGATACAAGAGAAGAACATACTTTGTTTTTCAAAAATTTACAATAAGATTTATTAGCCCCCCTGAATCTCTCAAATAAGGAAATTAAAATCTACTCTTGCACATAAAAAAGCTCTGATACCATGTTAGAATCTGAAAAGATTGATAACCCAGAAAACTAGTGCAAAGAATAGATATCTAAACTATGAATGCAAATGATACAAAATCAAAATAGCAACATAGAGTTAGTCTCCAAGAGAGTAATGCAAATGCTAGAAGAAAAATAACATTAAGAGGATGCAAAAGAAATCGATCACAAATACAAGCCAGGTAGCATGCATATATAGACTAGGAAGAGGGAGGAGGTGGCAACATTGACCAATGAGGAGCAACCATCTATTAGACTAAAGATAGCAAAGTATCTTCCTAAGATAGCTAATAGATGCTCACATGCAGGAAGGTGACACCTCGTAACCATTTTCTAAATAAGACATGCTTTATTAACCTAAGCAAGATTATTAAAAGTGTAGGAAAAACCCAGCAATGTAGGGAAAAATAAATAACCTACTAGAAAATAAATAAACACACTAACAAAGAATACAACCTTTTGTCATGATTAACTTTCCCCACCGCAACCAATGAATCATCTTTGAGAGTGTGCACCATTACTAAATTTGGAAGGGACTTAACTTTATTGCCATCTCCATAGTGAGTGATTTGGTAAATTGAGAGGAGATTAGAGCTAAGGTTAGGAACATAGAGAGCATGTTTGAATTCCATATTTTCCATCTCCACATGTCCTTTCCTTTCAACTTCCATTTTTGTATTATCTCCTACAAAGATGTGCAGTATCTTAGATTGCTTCAATGAAGAAAAGTCTCCTTTTGAAGAACCCATATGATATGAGGCACCTGAGTCAAGAATCCATTCCACTGAAGAGCTTTAGTTTTCCATAAGTGCTTTCACTTTGCCCTTTGAATTGGAAGATGAAGATCATTTCTCCTTATAAGCATTAGGAAGTGGAACATTGTGTTTCTTTATAATGTTTGTTAACTCATTAATCTTTTTATGATAACACTCATGTTCTTCATGACCCAAATTCTTGCAATAGGTACACTTTTTCTTCTCCTTATTAGTGTCCTCCTTCTTGTTTAAATTCAAGGAAAACTTTCCTTGTTGATTTGATGGTGGTGTTGTCTTTTTTGTATCCTCTTGTGTGTTATTTTTCCACTTATTCTTTTCCTTTCCTTTATTTGAAGTTTGAGTAGTAGATTTTTGAGAACCTTCATTATTGGCCATAATGCCTTAGACTTGGATGACTAGAGAATCCCCATTGATTGCAACTTCTTTTCTTCATCATCCAACAATTGAGCATAATGATCAAAAGTGATTTTCTAATAGGAAGCCCCTAATGTAGTCTTTGTGGTATTGTAAGAAGAAACAAATATCGAGTACTCAGATGGTAGCTTATTATGAATGAGATAAATTAACTTGTCATCTTTAATAGGACTTCCACTATCATCAAGCTTAGTTCTTAGTTCATTCACCTTAATGATGAAATCTTGTATAGAATCAAATGTCTTAGGATCTAAGGAGACAAGCTCATCTTCAATTTTTCAAGCATCCTCCTCAGACACTTTACCATACATGTTTTTGAGGGAATCCCAAGCATCCTTGGATGTCTTGTATTTCTCTATCTGATAGAAGATTTTATCTTCAACCCCCAAAATAATATCACCTAGGGCTTTCCTATCTATCAATTCCCAAGCATTAATATCACTTTTAGGTACTTAATCACCTATTGGTTTAGGAAGGGTACCATTTGCATATTGAGAAACTTCATTATGCATTAATTGACACCATATTTTAATGGACCATGTAGCATAGTTATGTGGTGTTAATTTTGGAAACTTTAAATTTCCCACGATTCAATAAATGAAAAATAAGAGCAGGAAAAGAGAAACACAACACCAAGTAACACTCCCCCTTTTAACTCAATCAAGAAACCCCCCTAAAAAGATGCTTTTGGCACTTTATATGTAGTGCATTTACAATAGCCACTTGCCAATTTTGGTCTTGGTGGACTTATCATTTTACTATTTACAACCTCTTTTTGGAGTTCAAAACTAGAACATTACAATGTATCTTAGATATACAACAATTCTAAAGTTATAAAAAAGCATTACAATGCATAAAATGACCTAATTCTAAAAGTGATACTTTTATCTACACAACCCTATAATTTGATTGTAGATCTAGAAAGTAGATGCAAAATAACACACTTTCAAAAAAAAGGAACTTGATTTTGAGTCCATATGAGCCTGTATAGAGCAATTAAAGTTGAAAAATGCAAGATTGGATAGGTACAATCACCAAAAGATGAAATTTCGAAAAAATCCATGCATCAAAATCAGAAAAGAATAGCACCAATAAAAAATTTAGGAAATTCTACCCAAAATAAAAAATAATTGCACTTGTTTTGGAATCTAGATGGTTGAGTTATGGCCTCCCAAAGTTGGTCTATCAAATCAAAAAATATTCTAGAGAGGGGTCTGATCAACAAAAGACTAGGTTAAATTTAACAGTCAAATGACTATTGTAGTAGTTCTATTTTTCCTCTAGATTACAATCATACGAGCATCAATTTTAAATGCATGAAATGATGATGTCAGCAGACACTTGGCTCCCTAATGACATCATTGTTGATGTGGTGATACAAAAATGTACGAATTGTGAGGACAAAAAAGACATGTCTGGCTAATTCAACATATAGAATGCCACGTGTCATCATATGACTGTGCTAATGTGTATGTCGAACATGGTGATGAGCTATTGTAGGTTTAATCACATGGCAGACTACGTGGACTACGTGGCATGGCATTTTTGTGTGGATTACATGGCTAGGAAAGGCATGTCCATGTGTCACTATCATGAGCACTAAAGGATGAGCTGGCTGTGAGCAGTGACAACCAAATTTTTTTGCCTCTAGGGAGGTTTCAATTAGTACTAGAGAACTGTGATGCATGCCGAGAAATTAAATGCCTAGCTGAATAGTTATGACATTAGGAAGTTCTTTATTGCTGGGATCTTGCCAGAGATAAGATTTGTGGTGCTCAAAAATGTCAAAGATTAATCCCACATTCGATGGGAGTAGTGCTTTTAGTGTGTTTAAAAAAAAAATCTCGTCAAAAGGAAATAACAAAGCCCACGGTGGTGTATGGTTCCTGTTGGGTTTATAGGTGTGGCCAGAAATGTGAAGTGTGGCCGACATGATTTCTTTAGCTAAAAATATTGAGATGTTGGTAGGATTTGTTGGATGCCTCATCAAGAATAATGAAGGAATATTCTATGAAGATGTCACCAAATAGAATATTTTGTGTAGGGTCAAGGTGTCACTGCCTGATACCTGCAAAAAAATTTCTCTGTAGGCCAAATTGGGCTAAATTTTTTGAAAATAGCAAAATAATTTGAAGAATTGCAGAGAAAATTAAGATAACACATATGAAAATAAAATTTCAAATCTAAATAATGATCATACTAGATTTACAAATCAAGCCTTTGGGTGCCAGTTTTCAATTTTTTTCCCTCAAAATTGACTTTGGCCTAGCATAGACAAATTTATAGTTGATTTTCACAGAATCGATGTTTCAAATGCAATGGCAAGGTCCATTTAGGCTCTTGAAACTCCCAATTTCTATGGATTCTCCATAGATGAGTTGAGGTACTAAAGCAAGAATGGTCTTGAATGACTATGTGAAGAGAATTTGCCTTAGCTCTGATACCATGTAAGAATTTTCCTTAGGGAAAAATCACCCAAGATCAAGGAACTCAAGAACAAACACAACAGTAGACCAAAAGAGTATGATCCGAATAATGATATGATATTCAATTCAATGTGAAAGTACAATAGCAGTTCCTATATATAAAGGCCTCTAGAATGCTTCTAGAATGCCTAGGAATCAACAACATGGTAAGTCATACAACTAGGCACATGTCCACTAGGTATGGGTTATCCTCTATTAAGCATAAGAGTAAGTGTGATGATGAGAGGACAAGCCTACAAAGGTGTAGCATGCAAAATTATGTTGTAGACACCACGTGCTAAAATAGGAGTGTGAATAATTGTGTTGTCTACATGACAACTTAGTTAATTATGTAGACTCTAGTGTTGTAGATACCATCTACTGAATTAGAGTTGCTTACTCCAGTGTTGTCAACATGAAAACTCATAAGAGTACACCAACTCCTAAGTGTCTCACCTAAGAAATAATAAAATAATGCATTGACCTAAGTAAACTGAAGTAAGTGTAATAAGTAAATACTTATTTACACCAAAAATTAGCAATATGATTGAAAATATGTCACCATATCACTTCCCTAAACCAATGAAAGTTGGAGAAGTTTTCATGTAATGATTGGGAAATACTCTATGTTAGACATATTCACATGGAAAATCATCAACAATAGACCCAAATGTACCTAATTCCTTCAACATCCTTAAGGATGTCATCTATGTAAATTCAAAGTCATCATGGCAATATTCTAATGATATTAAATATATTGGCAGGTGAGAAAGGTTTAGTAAAGGGATTTAATCATAAAGGAGAGGAAAATATGAAATCAATTTGAAAATTTTAGGGGAAAATTTTTATTCGAGGAGGTTGAGAAATGGAAAAAGAAGGGAATAACTAAAAGATTTCCAAGAAATGGTTATGGAAACTGAAACACAATTTGGAAACATCATTTATTGTAAAAGCTTGGATGCAATAAGGGTTCTTTTTCTTTCTTTAAAGTAGGCAGACTGTGTGCTACACATGAGGGGAATTTAGATTGTATATAGATGAGTAGTTTTTGATTGTGATCAGGGCTGTTAGTTTTATTTTAAATATCTTTTTCAGTTCTCTACACATATTTTGAATGTTCAAGTGTAACTCGTTCAAATGAACTTTGGATGAATGAAAATCTCCATATCTTATTCGAAGGTTGCATACTTTGAATCATGTTTTGTGGTTTATGTTTGAATCTAGATTAGATTATGGAGTCATCTTGTATTGCTAGGTTTGTATATTTTGTAGAATTCTTGTTTGTTTAATTGTTTCTCAATCTTTCTTAATACATGTCAGGTGCAAGGACTATATATTTCCATTGCCATATGTGGAAGTTGTTCTCTTTATATTATGTTGTAATCATTCACCCCCGATCCAAGAATAGTGAGGATAGTCTTCACTTTTAGGTTAAAAGTAGTTGTTAAATTCATTCTTTATATATCTAATCAGGATGATGTACCTTGTAAAATTTAGAGGGTGCTTACATAACCTCATTGCAAAGCAACCCAACTATTGGTGTTGTTTTGTCTTCAAGTTTGGGCATTTTTGAGTCATCTTGTAAGACTTTTGTGTGAAGATGAATCTATTTACCAAAAATTCTAAAAATTAGGTATGAGACTCAGAGAAGGACTGGTGAAATTGGTGGTGTGTTGACATGAGGTGTAGCCCAAGGAGCATCCATTGATCACACATGACGCATGGGGTAGGTGAAACTAAGAATTAAGGCATTGAGAAGAGTCCCCCAAAAAAGGTCTAGTGATCCTTTATACTAATCACATGGCCACCAAGAAACCACATGCCCTAATCCCAATTGAACCCATAACATTACATAGTGAATACGTTGTCACAGGCTTGTCAAGGAAATCACAAAAACCAATGTGTTAATTCAATCACATGTGGTCCTTCAATGAACTCACCGACTCTTCCAATCAAAACTATATATTGATGGTAGTGAAATGCCAGAAAGAGGCCAAACTTCTTGGTGTGGAGTCCAAAAATGGAGCTTTTAATGCATAGATCACTGAGAGACCAATGCGCATGGGTAAAAAAAAAAGACGTCCTCCATGCAAATGTGAGTTGTGTCCTTTAAACACCTACAATCTCTAAGTGGCTGGAGTAAAAAATGCATGGGAGTTGTGACTTGGAAGCTATGAGGAAGAAGTATAGAAGAAAAACTATCACCCCAAAAATGTAGCCTTTGATAAAAGAAACCCCAAAAAAATTGGTCCAATGCACCATAAAAAATTCCCTCCATGGTTTGAACGCTGCACTCTCTTTGGAGTCACACTAATTGCAAAAATAAATTCATGCAACCATTGTTGAAGGATGGATAGACTGCATAGTTTGGTGGCTTGGTCCCCCAAAAAATAACTTTTCTTTTGTTGAATTGCTCATGCATTTGATACATCCATTATTACCAAAATTAAATGGGATTTCCTAAGAAAAATGTGGACAAAGATTTGACTAATGGGGAAGGATAAGTGCGGGCCCCCACTATTTGACAATGACCCAATTTTTTATTATAAAAATTGCCCAATCAATTGCACAAATCCTTAAAAAATCTACCACAAATTTTGTGCCCAAGTCAATATGACCTGGGTACCATTTTTTATGCCTCATATTTCAATAATGTCCAAGCTAGATGTATTTTATATGGGAATGAGAGTTTTCAAGTGTTTCGAGCTCAATGGTGATGCCCATTTGGGCTCAAAGTGCTCCAAAAAATAGGTCTTCCCAAAATCCAATAGTAAATCCTCTGAAAGCCATATATATGAAAATTGATGCCAAATCTCTCAAGAATAGAATAGGGACATGAAGATCTAGAGCTCTAATACCATCTTGATGTTGATTAAATCAACTCAATAGCTCCCAAGGATCACTTGCATGCAAACATCTATCATGGAAAGAGAGAAGAAAAAGCTATGGAGGTTGGAATTCCCAGATCCATAAATGAGAAAAAAGAGAGATTTCTATTATCAAAAGTGAATGAATCAATAGTTACAAAGAGAGATCATCCTTATAAATGAGAGATACCTTTTTAGGGTTTTGATCTCCTTTATAAGCATCTAAATTAGACCTTTCTAGGGTTTTGATCTCATTTATGAGGATGATCTCACTTTGTAATTATTAATTCATTCACTTTTGATAATGGAAATCTCTATTTTTTCTCATTAAGAATGTCTCATCTATGGATCTGGGAATTCAAGCCTCCATAGCTTTTGTTTCTCTCTTTCTATGATAGATGTTTGCATACAGGTAATTCTTGGGAGCCATGGGGTTGATTTTTCATCAACTTCAACACACAGTACAAGAATGTATTCATGACACCTTGGGGAAGATATATTTACAGTAGGATGCCCTTTGGTTTGACCAATACTTGTGCTACTTTTCAGAGAGCGATGGATGTGGCTTTTGTAGATATCATTGACAAATTTCTAGTGGTATACGAAGATGATTTAAAAACATATTCAAAGAATGATAATAACCACTATGTAAATCTAGAAAAGGTATTTACCAGAGCTCTTGAATGTGGTATTTATTTGAACCTAAGAAAATGTGCCTTTGGAGTTAGTAAAAGGAAATTTTTAGGTGATTTGGTTGGAAAAGAAGGAGTTAGGATAAAACCAAAGAAGGTAGAGGCCATTGAAAAAATCTAGAAGCTTAAGAATGTGAAAGGCATCTAATCTTTCTTTGGGAAAATTATTTTTCTCGAGAGATTTGTTATAAATTTTGTAGATGTTAGACTCATTTCCAAAATGTTAAATAAAGGTTCTGAAATCAAGTGGGATGGTGAATGAAGTGTGGCCTTTCAAAATATAAAACAGGCAATAAAGGATGCTCTTGTGTTAAGGGCTCATGATTATTCCAAACCAATGTCTATTTTTCCTTTGCCTCATTCCATACCATTGCTACAATTTTGTTATAGAAGAATGAAGATGGATTTGAATAGACTATAGCCTTTTTCAATAAATCTCTCTAGGCTGTAGAGTTGAAATGTGATATTAATGAAAAATAGGCTTATGAATTGGTTAAGGCTGTAAAAGCATTTAGATGCTATTTAATGGGAGCCACTATGATTGCTTTTGTACCTAATGTTGTAGTGAAAGATATCTTCTCATGACAAGAAGTATGATGAAGAAAATTTAGATGGATCAATAGGATCCGAGAATTTAACATATATATCCAAATTATCAAGTTGGTAAGAGGACAGAGACTTTCTAAGCTAATGTTAGAAGCTAATCTTGAAGCAAACCAAATAAACCAGCTTAATGATGATTGCAGAAGTGGACTATGTGACATGGATGTTTGTGATTGGTACAATGAAATAATATTTTACTTACAATATATGAAAGCTCCACTAGGGTTGAGTGATAATAAGAGGAGAGCACTAATATTGTAAGTTATTAGATATGTTATTGTAAGAGGGTAGTTATGGTGGAGAAATATGGAAGGTGTGTTGCTTAAGTATATTGATGAAGAACATTTAATAACAATCCTGAGTGAGATGCACAGTGGAGTATGTGGAGGCTATTACATGGCTAAGAAAATAGATCATAAGGTCATTGGAGTAGGATTTTGGTGGTCTACTCTTTTTAAGGATGTACATGACCTTGTAAACAAATGTAATGCATGTTAGAAGTTCATTGGTAAACTGAAATTCTCTGGTAATTTTCCATTGAGACCAATAGTGGTGCATACACCATTTCAACAATGAGGAATTGACTATATAGGTAAAATTGCAAATAAATCAAGTGGAGGACATTCTTAGATTTTGGTAACAATTGATTATTTTACAAAATGGGTAGAAGCAATCCCTACCATACAATCTACCAGCAAAGTAGTGATGGATTTCATCTTCAACACCATCATTGTTAGGTTTGGTTACCTTGAAAGGATAGTCATAGATAATGAAATGTGTTTCATGTGTAGAGAATATAAAGCTTTCTATGAAAAATATGGCATTACCTAACCCACTTCAACCCCTTACCACCCCCAAGCAAATGGACAAGCAAAATCAAGTAATAAAAGTTTATTGAAGATCATTAAGAGGATATTAGATGAAAACAAGAGGACTTGGAATTCCAAATTACCATTGACACTATGGATTGATAGGGTAACAATAAAGAAGGCCATAGGATGCACATCATTTGATTTAGTGTATGGAATTCAAGCTAGATTGCCGCAAAACAATTTAAGTGGGATGTACAATTTTTCCCAATAGTATGATTAAGATATTATTGATGAAATGATCATGATGGATGATATTATGCAACTAGATGAAACTAGGCAGAATGCTTTTGCTAGAAATGCTAAGTTGCAGATCCAAGAGAAGAACTTAGAAGACAAGAATAAAATAGCAAGAAGATTTAAACTAGAGGTTTGGTGTTTCTTTGGAATGTAAGGATTGAAGACAAAGGCAAGCATGAAAAGTTTTATCCAATTTGGCCTAGTCCATACTTGATAGATCCACATGGGGTGAAGACTCATATGTCTTGAAAGAATAATCAGGAGATATTCTTGAATTGCCAAATCATGGACAATTCTTGAAGAAGTACTTCTATTGAAGGTACTTTTCTTTCCATGAACAGTAGTTTGGGTCTATGTACAAATTGTAAATCCTATATACATGTGTGTTTCTCTATTTGTTTTTTTTTTTTTTGTGTTTTCTTTTGTGTGTGTGTGTGCACACGTAGCTCTCTAAAAAAGTTATCATTTTCCAAGTATGTGGTTTGCTTAAATTAGAAATTTTGAATCTCTGTATGGATGCTAGCTATCCATCATCCCTACATAGAGCCACTATTGGCTAGTATTTTCACTTGGCTTAAAATCCTAATTTTTTTCGTGAAAATTTAGTTCTCATCCTAAACATTTAGGGTTTACAATTTTCATGTGCAAAGTTACCCTAGAAAAACCCTAGCTCATAATACATGTCCTTGTTTTGATTAGAAATCCTCCTTATGTTTCAAAAATGTATTTTTGCACTTTTAAAAAGTCTTCAAATTTTTCTCAAGGTGCAACCATGTGACCAGGGTGATCGCATGGTTGTTACATGATTTGGCTCTAAACATATTTTTGGTGTGATCGCACAAAATAGTTAGAAGCCTCTTTGATCACTTGGTCATAGTGGTTTATTGCAAAAGGTCACATTAGTCAAGGAATTGGTGAAACAACTAATAAAACAATAGTTGCATGGTCACATAGTTAAATACAAAGTTAGAGTCTCAACCTAAAATTGTGCAAAAAGTGGTTATCATTTAGTCATAACCCTCTTAGTGTTTCAAAGTTTTGACACATGGTGTTATTTGAGAAGAATTGACTTTTCATAAAAGTCAAGTTATGGAGCAACTCAATGACTAGCTATGAATTGCATAGTTGGTGGCCTAGAGATACAATATTCTAAGATGATAGTGACTATACAAAATAGGCATTGCATGTAACTAAATTACTTGATCATATAGTTGCAAGGCTTAAGTGGTAACAAGAGATATTAGTTGCGACTGAGTGATGCGATTAGGAGTTGTGAAGTAATTATTTGATCGTGTGGTTAGATAGTTAAAAGACATGATGTAAATTAGATCTATGACCAGATGAAGATGTTGAGTATGAGGCAAGAAATGCTTCACCATGCTATTGTGTAGTTAAGAGATAAAAGGAAAAATAAAGCTATGACCTTGCAAATTTTATGATCACATAGTCGCACATTAAAGAGTTGCATTTAAATGAAGGGCAAAAAATTGGTGAAAAGGGTTGGTAACCTTTAAAGGATCTTTTGATCACACAATCATAGCATTAAGAAGAGAAGTTAGAACCTTGAGTAAAAAATGGAAGGTACGACCTTGTGAAATAGTTAAGAGCTCATAAATAGTTGTTTGATCACCAAGAGATTCTCATGGTTGTAGGCAAAAACATCAAATGGTAAATACGCTTGAGAAGTTGCAAACAACCAAACAGTCTGTAGTGTTCACATGGTTGCATCCTAAGCTATTAATATTAAAGTGATTGTTGAAACCTCATGATTATTAAAAAGATATGTATTGTCTAAAAGTGCAAGAAAGATTTTGAAAGGCTGGTAGTACAAGTCTATTATCCCATATTGTGACACTGTTGGAGATTTTGAGAATTCACATACATGCTGACTTAAAGACACCATAAATTCTATTCTTTTTCTCAAAATACTATTAAAGAGCTGATGTAATGAATTTATGATTACAACATTCACATAATTTAGAGCAAAGAAGATTGAGTGTGAAGTTGCTTTCAAATTTTTTAGAGTTTTAAGTTGTAGAGAGAGTGTTTGAAGGAGTTGAATTCATAAAAAATGGTGCAAGAAGAGGGAGAGATAATTTCTCAAGTCAATGTGGAAGAAACTTCTCAAGGTTTCAAGAAACCTAAAACTAAATTAGTCAACTTTTATGTTGAAGAATGGGTATATTTTCTCTCAGGCTCATCCCATGCAAAAACTATGAATTCCCACATTTTCAAGGATGCCTAAAGTTTCTACAGAGATGCAATAGTACCAGAGACCAATGGAAATGAATTGTTTTGGTATTTCTACAACAACATATTTGAGAAACCAACAATATGCAACCCTTGGATTAGGAACTTAGCAAAATTAATCATGCCAGAGGTGATAGTGGATGTGGACCTAGTAAAAGACTTGATCAAGTCCTATAATCCTACTACCCATGAATTTCATAGGAAATATATGAGTGTATTGTGAAAATTGGATAGAGAAAGTTTCATTGAAGTTTTTGACCTTGGAGGAACAATAAAAGGGCCCATTGAGTAGGATAAAATGAATGAGACCTTCAAGATCTAGAAAAGCTTTTTCACTGGTAGGGTCATGAAAAGGCATATCCCCAAAGTCAAGAATGAAAATGGTGAGCTATCGAAGAAGGTAGGAGATTTAATGCCTCTAGATTTTTTTAGTATTTTGTAGTTGATAAAGTTATTGGACTAGATGTCATGATGAATTCTCTTGGCAATATCTACAATATGACCCTAGATATCTAGGAAGCACACCACAATGTAGGGTATGACTTTGTGACACACATAATAAATGTGATACACAATGGAATTATTGCTACTCAGAATGGAGAGATGGGGAATTCCAAATTCCATCACTACTCTTTGTTGGTGCACATCATCTTATACAAGAACATAGGGCACATCAGTCTAGATCTCATTAAAAGGATTGAGGAGAATGGAGAAAATTTTCCTGTGCAACTATGGACTCAATTTTGGCAGAGGTTTTATCCTTACTCTAATGTCATTTTCTTTTTATAATGATTTTGTATTTCCTACTTCAAATATTCTTGTTGATATATTAGAGAGGGTTCCTATGGGGGTTAGGATGCTAATAAGACCTTGTGCATGCCCAAATGGGGATAAAAGACTAAGCCATGATTGAGCTAGTCTATTTCTTGTTGATAATTTTTCCTTCATAAATGTTTATGGATGCTCCCAATCCTCTCATGTCTTACCCAAGTATATTCCAAAAAGATTGGGGAAATTAGAATTCTTTTGGCAATTAATTATGATGAACAAGGAATACATAGGCCCTATAATTAAAAAGGGTTCCTTTATTCCTAGGAATATAAAAATAGGAGATTTTGTAATAGGGAAGGATGCCATAGAGGAGATATGCAATATTTGTTGCATATTGCAATAATGAGAAAAATGTCACGATAGTATATGATATGATTGATGTATTATATAAAACTGAATAAAAAATGGGAAAGGTTACTGCAAAAGTGTTAGTACCCAAGGTGCTCTCAGTTTTAAAACTTTCAGTCTTAGAGCTTGAACCACTTTGAAGTACTTTGAACTTTAGTTCAAAGTGGTTCGAAGTGGTTCAGAAGTTCGAAGCGGTTTAGTATTTTGACACGCAGATTCAAAAAAAACATTCAGGCTTAATGTCTTCAAGTTCGATGATCCAATGCAGGAGTATAGAGACCATTAAGTTCAGATTCAGATTTTGCAAGAAAGCTTCATCAAATTTATCAAGTTCTGTCTGGGTATATCAACTCAATCTTTAATGATCAAAGAAGTAGACATATGGCTCGAGATTTTAGTTATAAATGGTTCAGTTTACATAAAAATATCCACAGGCTCAGGGGTCAAAGTTTTGAAGTTCAAAGTCCCATATTGCAAACTCAAGGTTGTGATCCAAACACAGATTTAACAAAATTTCAGGGATGGAAATGCTAAAGCAGAGTTCAGATCTAAATGTTGAATTTGAAATGGGAACATGAATTCAAGCCCCATGTGAGGAGGTGTTAGCTTTTTAGAGTAAGAGTTTCAGTTTAAAATGGAAAATTACTGATAAAACTGGATTCAAAATTATCAGTTAAAAGGATAGATACAAATTATAAGAGGTAGTCATTATTTTAGGATGTATCGATTATCGTCCATCTTTGATTCCCATGCTCAATGAGTTGATTGGTTGCCACATATGAAGAAGGAAACAAAAAGCGTTCACTAGTATGCTTTCCCTCATACTTCCATAAAAGTCAAATGCCTATGGAGTGCATGGTGCACGGTTTTGAAGAGAATGCATGGTCATACACATAGCTCGGGCAACACATATAGCACGTCTAATGAAATGTTTGGAGTCGTGATACAACACGGGTTCTTCTTCAATTTTAGAACCAACAACAACATTGTGATTATTTCCATCCACAATCTAGCATGTATCGAACCATAATCCAAGCCCATACATGTGTCACAATTTATACTTGTCTTCAAACTCATCATCTCCAGCTCGAGGGCATATAAGCTCATAATGGTAATCGGGTATGGGTATCTTTAAAATATGGATGGCTGAGGATATGTCTATTTGAAATGGATTTGGTGAATGTTCTTAAGCGTTTCTTTGAATAGGGTATTGAAGAAAGCGATTTATGGAATCAATCACAGAGCCTGTTAAATTCAATTCAAAACCAAGCAAAGTAAAGGGATTCCTGTTCATACACCCACACTCATATGCATCAGGATGACAATCAGAGGTGACTCACAAGCTCACATGAATCCATGAGAGGATAATATATAATTTGCTAAATAGAGAGTCAGATACTAGCATGAAAAGAGAGCCACGGGTTTTGAGGTGACTATCAAGAGATAATACAACCCATGGCATTCCACCTTATGCAGAGATATAATAATCGATATGGGTAATGAACAAGCATTCTATCAAGCAATCCGCTTGTCACCATTGAAGCACTACTTTGTTGATGGTGAATAACCCAAGCTGCATGGCTATTGGAAAAGCCTGAGCAGTTTTGAAAGAACAATCAAATATTTAAAATGCAGATTCACAGATAAAACTGGTAGCTGAGCACTCCCATCGTGGAAAAATAGTGTTGGAACCCGCAGGTTCTCCCATTGCAGAGAAGACACTGGATTCCACAACATCTGATATGGTAGGATAGGCTTACTTTTTAACCAATATGGAACCAATAAAAGCTATAAGAACCCAAAAATAGAGTGGAGGAAAAAGATAATGATGCCAAGTAATGACATGTAGAGGTGAATATGTAAAATGCAGAGATTCCTTTAAACAGGTGTCATTACCCATTTCTTACCCGAGTACAAATTCAAAGCTGATTATCTATTGCACAAAAAGAAAGCAATACGATGCAAAAAGGAATTGGTAATAGAGTATTACATTGTAAATTAAACCTTGTGAACATATTAAAGGGTGAGAGAAAAAGAAAGGGAAAGCGGAAAAGATTTCCAAGAATTAGTTATAGAAACTAAATAGTCGGCCACCAAATTCTATAAATGATGAAAGCATTAAAAAAGGAGGGATTCTGAATTCTTCCAACTTCCAAAAACTATAGACTTTGGGCTTCAGGCAAGGAAGGAGGAAATTTTGACAGAATAGTTTTATCTTCTTGGTTCGACTTTTTCTTCTAGTAGCTATAGACTGTGTGCTGTTAGCAGAGGGAGATTTTTCAATCCTGAGGGAAAAGAATACAGAACAGAGCTTTATTTGCTAAACTTTGTGTTAGTGATTAAAGAGGCTTTTGATTTTGAAATGTAATGTAGGAAAGATGGTTTCATTTTCTATTGCATGTGTAATAGGACCTTTATAGTCTTTTACATCTTAAAGAAGGGAGGTTTGAAAGAAATCTGCAAATTGGGACTTTGAGTCCATGTAATTTTTTCTTTCCACTGATGGTTATGTTGCTGTAACTTTTAGTTTTCTTTAAGTGCATCAGATTTGTTGTTTTCTATATGCATTTGATATCAGCATCTTATGGAAGCTTTGATTCATTTTTCCTTAGGAGAATGGAAATTGTTCTTTAACTTTTATCCTTTGAAATGTAGTATACAGTAGGTTAACTTTGTGTAATGTGTTTTATTCTGTCTCCTTTCTTTTCTTTGGTTCTTAGGTTTTGCATATACTCTATGTTTACAGGTAGATGTTAGATATCCTTTCGTGCTTTCTGGTAAAAGCACTCACATTTAATTCACTGTAAATCTTGCACGGGGAGCTGTACTCGATAAAAATTCAAAAGGTTATTAATCTAATAATAACCTATCCAACTGTTGGTGCTGGTTTGTCCTTTCACTTGGGAATTTAGGGTTGGATTTCCACATATTCTCTTGAAGGACAATCTGTTCACTAACAAAAAGTAAAGACAATAATAGATGCACAATGGAACAAGTGCCTTGGTGAGCTGAATACAATCAAAGATTCCACCTAGCCAGATATTGATACTAAATTTCCATTTGGGAGGTCATATTTGGGGTTAAAGCCTTCCCATCTGGAGATAGCAATTGAGCATGTAGAAAAGTCAAAAAATATCAAGAGGGAGGATAACTATATTTTAGAGAGACCTTATCATTGTGGTTCACCTACTGTGGGTGTGCTCCTATTACAAATCATAGAGTTGATCCTAAACATCAGAACTAACATCTGCTCAAATTTTGGCTATCTCCAATATTCTGTTTGTAACTATTTTTTCTCATGTGCAAAAGTTATTATAACTAGATTTTGAACACGTGTCCTTCCATCTGAAGCTTTTTTCAGTCCTTGTTACTATAAAAGGATTACCAAGATGTGGAGTGGGGGTTCGAATTCTATTTTATTTTAGTGGTAATGCTATTTTACAGTAGGTCCCATTTATTGTGTTGATTTTATGCTATTTCAAATTTGTATTTCAAGAACATAGTGAATGAATGAAATACTTGTCAAATCTCAAGTTATATACTAAGTCTTTTATTAGATACATGTATCATTCTCAAGAAGATTAATACAAAAGGAAGTTACTGAATAATCGTGTCCTTAATTTTTGTCTCCATTTTCATATGTTTGTGATGTAAGGAAGAGGTGTTCCACTAGTTCTTATTACTAACTCTCATCACTAGGATTCTTCCAAACCTATCCAACATATTTCCATCAATCCCTCAAGGCTCTTCCAAGGCTAGAGACTAGGTGGTTTTCCTTTTCCTCATTCCACACTCACCCCTACCAAGTATCTCTACCTATACCTTCACAATCCCAAACAACTATCTCTCACCCTACACAACACCTCCACTCCCTTACACCCTCTAGGATTTTTCAAAAAACCATACTCCAAATGAATTCCAAAGTCTTAACTCATTGCCAATAAAGAAATTTTCAAACATTCATAAGGTTCTAAACACCTTAGTGGGCTCCAAACATTAATTTCCACAAACAAACCTACTGCGGGTTCTTCCTTGTAGCCTCACCTTTGGGGTTTTAAGGTAGGAAATAAAAATCTCTCTAAAAAATTACCAAACTAATGAGGGATTTAAATTCCCAATACTAAGCTTGACTAAACTCCCAAAACATAAATTCCCAACTATTCAATAAAGCATATAACTTGCAAGCCTGAGTCTAGACAAATAGGCCTAAAAAACACCTTCTAACTCCAAAGTCACTAAAATATAAAAGAAAAATAAAAAATGAACTTTCTTATAGATTTACCTTATCAAGAACTTACAAACTTATGACTTTCAAACTCCAAGTTATTGAGGAGATAACCAAACCTTCAAACCCTTGCCACAATGAGGGTTTCATTGTTGAATATGAAGACTAGCTTCCAAACTCCACTAACTTGGCTAATACACTCTTCAAAAGGTTCTTCAAATCCTATGAATGTAAGAAACCTTCCAATCATTCATGCAGATCATACACAAACTTTTGCCACGTTCCTAATTGCCGATTCTCTGCATTTTCCTTGCAAAAACATGTAACTTGTTGATTCTCAACCAACTCTTTACAAAGGGTAGTGATTATGACTCAAACCTATAAAATGGCTATCAAGAAAACCTAGAAGATCCTTAACATGTTACCTAACTCCATTTAGTGAAAACATGTAGCTAAAGTATTATTTCACTCTGACAACTTATGAGTTTGTTGTTCTAAAACATGGAGTAGTGCTATTTGACAATAACCCAATGAACTTAGATACACGTTTAACATCACAAGTAGTTCTAGATATTCCTTTCCATATATCAGAAACTTAATAATCACCACCACCATGAGATAAGAGAGAAGATATAGGGACCACAATTCAAATACTAGTATATCAACAAAATTCCACAAAAATGTCTGCTTTATTATACAAATTTATACCATACTCTGCACTTTTCTTCTCCACATCTCTTTCCCTCTCTATTATACATAATATTACATTTTTTTATATTAAAAAAATGACCTTTCACCTCCTCTAAGAGCTCATCCAAGATGGATGACCTTCCATCTTCCACAATTTGTCATGTTACAAATTGTTGTCAACAACCTTTTTGACAACATGGCAACTTTTAGACTTTTTCTACATTTTTGCATTTCATATTCTTACATGCTTTCTTGGTACCCTAAATAGGTCTAAAATATTATTATGACATTTCAACACTCCATCAATGGCCTTATATGGAATTTTCCACATTTATGGACTTTCACTCACTTTGACCCACATTGGTTTAAAACATAACTTTGGTCAACATGACCTTAATTGAATACCTAATACAAGAATTGAAATAACTATTACCCTAATCTAACATGACTCAAAATATACTCACTATGAATCAATATTCACTGGAGATGGTTAGGGTGCTCCTACACTGGTTTGCACTAGTTTTTCACTCTTAGGTTAAATAAACAAATTTTATTTCATTTAATGCAACTTGGATAAGTTGTATATCACTTCATTATTTCATTTAATTCAAGCAATTAAGTAAATGCTTTTGTGAGTTGATAGGGTTTCTAAGTATATGGAAGGGATATCATAAGAATGGGATTTAGGGTTAATAACTAATATATTTGGTTACAAGTTAATTAAATATATCAAAATTTATTGATACAACTTTGTGTAACAATGGCTAAGGTATTGATCATCGGTTAAAGCACAAATTGAAATTGTCATATAGCAATACAGATCACATTTCAAATCAAATTAATATCTAAAGTTTGTGATAATGGATTATATTTTGGTCATTCACTTATTGTAATATATTTTGAGTTTATAGTTTGTTGCTATAATTCAATAGTTGTTTTCAATTACAAGAAGATTAGGAGACCGAATCTTCTTTAAGGGATGTGTAGTGTGAAGATATGCATAGATATTGGAATCCCTAAGTAAACCTACCTTGGTTAGCAAAGCCTAAAGTGTAGGAAGCATTATTGCTTCGTTCAGTTGGTCTAGATCCAAATAGGTTTCGCTACAAAGGGGAAGTAGCTAATCTGTAGGTATCTCCTTTTTTTATTTTCTAGTATTGTTTTAAATCTATAGTTTAAAACTCCAACAAGTTCAAAAGTATCTATATCAATCAAGGCAACCAATTTCCACCTAACTAAAAATATAGCATTACTGGAGACCATAACCTTAATTAATGGAGGTCTATATAAAATATATGAAGGTATATTACACACCTTGGATTCAAATTTCAAGACCACAAAATAATTTGAGTAAATTGCAAAGCGATTGAGAGAGAACTTACAATGAAAGAGTGATCAAGTATTAGTTTTTAGATGTGTCAAATAGTGTTTTTAGAATAACTGAGGGGTGGGAGGGGTGGGGGGGCTGGGTGGGTGGGTGAATTAGTTACGCAAGGTCCATAAGTATCATCTAAAAAATCAAACAATAAATATTAGATGTTCTAACTATTTTGTTGTAGCTTGGTCTCTACTATATACTAATATACAAATTATTAGTACTTCACTATCCTATTATAACATACTTTGCTAAATGTAAACATGTAAATGTAAAATAGCATAAAACACTCAACACAAGTTTGACACTAGGATTTAACGTGGAAACCCAATCAGGGAAAAATCACCAACAACATGTCACCACTTTTTCACTCTTTTGAAGTGAGTCTATTAGTAGCCAACCCTATTAAAGGTTACAATATATATTGTTAAATGTGACTTGGTTAGAGGATTTAATCACCATGTTAGGAGTGGCCTTGTCAGAGGACTTTACAACATTCTATTAGAATGTTACCCAATTATAGGATTTACACAAATTTGTTAAGTCCTTCAAATGACTGTTAGTTCAACCTTTGATTAAAAAGGTTTCAATACAAATCATTTACAATGATAAGAAAGAAAACAATAGGGGTTGATCTATATGGTTACAAATCACTTTGCAATTTTAGATCATAATTTAGTTTGTGCTCTGATTATTTGATATGTATTACTTGTCGCCTCTATCCTTGATTTTCTTAGCAACCCTTCAAGCAATCAACCTTCTCCTTATTCTCTCTCTCTCTCTCTCTCTCTCTCTCTCTCTCTCTCTCTCTCTCTCTCTCTGCCTCCTTAAAAAGGAAATTCTAGTCCTTTTCCATTTTTCATGATCACTGTAGATCTTAGAATTTGTGATCTGATTCATCAGGTTCATTTTATCTATCCATCTTCTTCATTTATATAAACTTCTCATTGAATTTATTCATTAGGTATAATACCTAATCCTCTCCTTGAATTAAATGAGCCAACTCATCAATCTTATCTTCACTGTAGTTTCCATATCCCAAGTATTCAACTGAGTCAACTAAAAATCTTGATTCCTCGTACACATTCAAAAACACTATTACTCGACGATTACTAAATTCTAGCACTTGGTCATCACTAAATTCTTCATTCACTGTAGAACTTCTAGCTCAAAAAAAATTAGTTTTCTCAGTCAATACTGATGCTCAGTCAACACTAAATTTACTCAACACTTACTGTGGCTCGATTGATACTAGCATCACTCAATAATCCTTACTCTTTCACTCCATTTCTTGGCTAGGCTTTACATAAGTGATATCTCTTCACTTGTACTATAAAGACTTGAACATCAACATGATTCAAATAATCACTTTGTTTTGGCAAAGTCTAACTAATCAAATGTCCATTGTGGTGTAGGAGCACCTAGTCATATCTCCTTGTTTTGATTTCTAGTTTTGATTTTGGAATGTAATGACTCTATCCAAGTAAGGAGTGTGAATTTGGACCTTTCAAGCTCATGGTTTAGTTTGTTCCTAGGTGGAGCTGACTACGTTCAATCCACTCTAGGAGGTTTTGGTTTGCTTGCTTAATGTTGCTTGTATTAGGGTTAGGGATTATGGGTCTCAGACCATAAGATATTGAAGAACGTATGGGTTTTAACCTATCTTTTATTCCATCATTTTCTTACATTCCCTTGTATAGACTAGAGATCCTACATACCATTTGGAGCAAAATATGAGAAAGATGTCAAATATTGACAAAGTTGTCAAATAGGGAAAAGTAGTCAAAAACATGTAGATTGATGCTCTAAAGGATAAATCATGCCTAGACATCATAAATTGACCATGTTAGACCTAATTGTAAGGTTCCAAGTGATAGATTTTTAAAAATTGCAAAAATGCAAAACTTGTCAGCAACTTAGAAAAGTTTCTTGACAACACTTGAGCAAGAAATGGGCATGTCATGGATCTGAGGTTGATAGTTACTATAATTGTCTAAAACTTAATAAAGTTATAAAACCATGAAATACACTCATTCCAAGGGTCAGATATTGTAAGAAGGAAGTTTTGTTATTGAAGGCCATGAATTATGTCACAATTTTCCACTATTTTAATGATTTTGGTTTGCATGATCACAATAATGGATTGAAGTTTGGAAATGGATTATTGAATTTCATGCTTGTATAATACTTCTTGATTCATCTTACTAGTTTGTAGAAGTTCATTTGATTAGCTTTTGAAAATCTTTTATAATCAGACTATGTGTTGTTTCAATCTTGATAGTTTTTGCAAAAATGTATCCCCCATGAGTTCCTACCATGGATTCATCACAACCTTAAGGAAAATGGAAGTGGATCCAATGTAAATTATGTATACATCCTTTGGGGGCCTGGAGAGTTGGTTAACCATTTTTAATGTGAAGCCCTAGGCAAGTCATAATCACTTGGTTAGGCAATCACAATATTTTCAAGAAGCTTTTAGAGATTTGAATGTGATAGATACTTCAAACCAAGAGTTTTATAAGGAAAAGAGGTGAGTGATGTTTCTAGATTCAAGAGGATAAGGCTACAATTTTTTTTTAAAACTCTTTGAATAGACCCTACGCGATGTTGTCATTCCTAATTTGGAACCCTTGATTATAGGCACACAATTTGCTTTTAGGTGTATGGATGAATTGTGAACCTAAGACCCAAAAAATCCTTTAGGTTTTCAAAAAGGCTACTTGAATCCATGATTTTTTTATCACCTTTTAAAAAGAAATTTTTAGTTAAAGTCCAAAAACCCAAGTAGGAGGGCTAATTCAATTAGGCCCATTTTTGACTTTTTTTGGGTATATACAAGGAACTTGGAGAAATATTGTGGGTTTTGTGTCTAGAAGCCTTGATGAAGACTAACATCACATGTTTGAACCTCTCACTCCATGTAGTTGAGGAAATGAATAAGATGAATCAAGAGTTAAAGTTGGCAAGATAGCTTGTAGAGGCATTTGGTGAATGAAGAAGCAAAAATCCTTGGTGTAACTAGGTAGTGAGTAGTTGGAGGATAAGATGGAGATCCTCTACAGAATATGGTATTAAAATGAACCCTAATAGGCTAAGATAAAGTTTGGGAAAGTCTTGGAGAACATAAGGACTAGGAAAGAAAACTTTTAGTCATACATCATATTGGTATCATAGCCTAAAGATTTGGGCTTATGGTTAGATGTTTCAGACTGAAGAGTTAGTTGGAGAAAAAAATCATGGTGACCAATGTAGAGTTGGCCAAATAAATGGGTGAATATAAGAAGAGAAATATAATCCTTGAAGAAGCCATAGAAGAAATGAAAACAAAATTAGAAGTTGTTGAGGTAGCCAAGAAGAAAGACCAAGAAGGTGAAAGTAGTAGTAAGGGTAAAGAGAGGATTGAAGAAGAAGGTATTATCCCTAAACTAGACCCTCCAATAAATGAAGAGCTATTCCTATAGGCCATAAAGGAATTAGGTGGAAAATCCCTAGAAGGGATTCCTTTGTTTAGTGGGAAGATGGATGCTGAACTTGTAATTCAGTAGATTGAAGGGATGGAGAACCACTTTAAGTGTGAAGGCATGACTAAAGCATAGAGGATTAAGGTGGCCAAATCTGGGCTAAAGGGATCAGTCCTAACATGGTGGAAGTATCTCCAAGAAGAGAGGGAAAAAGTGAGAAAGAGGCCTATTGAAAATTGGAAAACCATGGTAACAAAGGTGAAAGAACAAAACTTACTAGAAGAATATTAAATTCAATTACACAAGAAGGGGAAAAGTTTAAAACAAAAAGACATGGATGTAGCAACTTATATTGAAGATTTTTAGAAGTTTTGTTTGATTTCAAGAGTCCAAGAAGATGAACCTATCAAAGTTTCTAGGTACCTAGGAGGCTTTAAGTGGAACATACAGGAAGAGATAAGCCTATGGACTCCTAAAATAATCCATAAATGCTTCCAACTTTCTATGAAAGTGGAAGAAAAAAACAAGAAGAAGTCTAACACTAACATTAGAGGAAGGGTTAGAAGTAGAGATAGTAGAAATCAAAGAAGTTATGGTGGTAGATGCTTAGATTCAAGAACCCAAGGTGAAACAAAGTTGATAGAGAAACAAGAAGGGAACCCAAACAGAGGTAGTTATAGTAGGAGAACAAAATCTAACTATAATGGGAGAGGAAAAAGTAGCAGAAAAGGTAGAGGTTCCTATTTTGAAATGATGAAGTGCTAAAATTGCAATCAAATAGGACAACCTATATATAGGTTCCTTGAGAAAGGTTCTACTTCCCAAGGGAGTACAAAAAGAGTTAACTATGTGCAAGAAGAATCTAGTAGCAGCCACAAACCCTTTGAGGTACCCCTAGAATCAGAAGAAGGGGAAAATATAATGATAAAGATGACCTTGATTAAGGAACCCATAAAGGAATAACCAAGTCAAAGAAGGACACTTTTTAGAATCAGATGCAAAATCATGGGGAAGGTGTGTAGAGTCATCATTGATGTAGGCTCAACAAATAGCATAATTAGCGAAGAGGCAGTTAGCAAGATGAAGCTAAAAAGAATCCCACATGCTAGTCCATATTAGATCACATGGCTCAATAAAGGACAACATATTATTGTGGGAGAAAAAGCATGGGTAGAATTCACCATAGGGAGATAGAAGGATAGAGTTATATGTGACATTCTTCCTATGGATGCATGCCAGCTTCTACTTGGAAGGCCATGGAAATTTGACAACGAAGCCATATATGATGGAACCAAAAATGCCTACTCATTCAAGAAGGATCGTGTGACTTTCAAGATTCAATCCTTGATAGAGGAAGGAGAGATGAAGACCTCAAGTCCAAGGGTGCTCATGGTTGGTAAGGAGGAGTTCTCAAAGACCTAGAATAAGTAGATAGAGTTGGGTTTGATTTGGTTTTGAAACTTAAAGATGAAGGCATTGTCAAGAAAACAAACATACCAAGGGAAGTACAATGATTGCTTGAAGATTACAAAGCTATTGTTAGTGATGGACAACTTGCCATCCTACCCCCTAAGAGACTTGTTAGACACCAAATTGACTTTATCCTAGGAGATACCCTTCCCAAAAAGGCTTCCTATAAGATGACTCCTCAACAAAATGAGGAAATTTCCAAGAAGATTCAAGAGCTCCTAGACCAAGGCCTAATTTTGGAAATCATTAGCCCATGTGTAGTCCCTACTATTTTAGAACCCAAGAAAGGAGGAATTTGGAGACTTTATACTGATTCTAGAGCTATTAATAGAATCACCATTAGGTATAGGTTCCCAATACCTAGAATTGAAGACCTAATGGACTATTTAAGGGGATAAAAATATTTCACAAAGATAGACCTAAAAAGTGGCTACCATCAAATTAGAATAAATGAAGGGGATGAGTGGAAAACAACCATCAAAACTATAGAAGGTTTGTATGAATGTATTGTAATGCCATTTGGTTTTTCTAATGCTCCATCTAATTTTATGAGGCTAAATAACAAGGTATTGGCAAAACACATAGGTAAGTTTGTTGTTGTCTATTTAGATGACATATTAATTTTTAGCAAAACTAAAGAAACACATGTTAAGCATTTGCAAATTGCTTTTAAGAAATTTCATGAAGAAAAGCTAATGATAAAATTTAAGAAGTAAGACCTCATGAAATATAAGCTAGTTTATCTTAGCTTTGTTTTGTCTCAAGGTAACCTCAAAATGGATCAAGACAAGGTGGATTCCATTCTAAGTTTGCATACTCCCAAGACTGCCTCAAAAGTAAGAAGCTTCCATGGATTGGCCCAATATTATAGGAAGTTTAAGCATTTCAATGGCATATGTGCTCCTATATTGGATACAATCAAGGTGGAATGAAGAAAAAGTTCCATTGGACCCCACAAGCTTATCATGGTTTTGAAACACTAAAAAATAAGATAGTAGACTACCTACTCTAGTGCTTCCTAGCTTTGAGAAATTTTCCAAGTGGAGTGTGATGCCAATAATTTGGCTATTGGGGCTGTTCTAAGCCAAGAAGGAAGACCAGTGGCTTTTCATAGTGAGAAACTCAATGATTCAAAGAGGAAGTATTCTTCATATGACTTAGAGTTGTATGCTCTAGTCCAAGCTCTAAGGAAGTGGAGGCACTATTTTCTCCCAAGAGAATTTTTTGTATACTCAGACAACCAAGCCCTCAGTTTCTATAAATCCCAAGATAAGCTCATTAGAAATTATATGAAACAGGAAGAGTACCTACAAGCCTACACATTTACCATCAAACATAAGAAGGGGGTGTAAAATAAAGTAGCTAATGCATTGAGTGGAAGACTCATCACAGTCCAAGAGATTCAATTCCAAAGCATAGGCATTAAAAGCATCAAAGACCTATATGATGATGATGACTTTTCCCACATCTACAATGTATGCAAGGAGTTCAAAAAATATATTTCATGGAAATTTTTCTAATTATACATTTCATAATGATTTATTGTTTAAAGGGAGTCAACTTTGTGTTCCTAGAGTGTCCATGAGGTAAATTTTGATCCAAATTCAAGAAGACTCAAGAGTTAGTTACTAGGTTCTATTTTTGGCCTAAGATGACTAGAGATATTAGATATTATGTTGAGAGTTGTATAGTGTGTCAAAAGGCAAAGGGAGCATCCACCAATGTTGGTCTTTATCAACCACTTCCAATTCCTAGTAACTCATGGAATGACATAGATCTGTAGTAGCTAAATACAAATCTAGAATATTCACAAGCTGAGTGAGGGCATTCTATTTAGGTCCTTCAACATAAAATAGAAAGAATAGTTGATTAATAATGTTGATTGCAACAAACCCTTAGATATGTACCAGTAAGAAACTAATGATCCTGTAGCTGATCAGTGCCTAATCCATTGGAAAAATCCATGAATCAAATGCATGCATATGGATATTTGATACTTATACATATATTTAGATATGTGATCTATCCATTCACCTTGCAAATAGACATCAATGTTCATTTCAAATCTCATTCTTACCTGATATCCCCCTTAATAAACTTGCAACCCTATTGATTTACTGAAGAATTTACACAACCCCTTGAGTTATAAGCAACAATAAAACATCATACAGTCTTAAGGGACTACAACTATGACCTAGGCTCTTTGTTGAAAGATCATAAAACATTGAGGCTTACTAAGAAAGGAGACAAGATTCAAGATGAAATTGATGAAATCCTGTTTTTCTTTGTATTAATCTCTTTGAAACAATACAACCATATGCATGAAATGAAAGCATGAAAACAACCTAACATATCAGAACTTGTTGTATTAACCATCCTATTGCTGTTCATACAAGAGAGAAAGTGCTAAAAGAAATGGTTTCATAGTAAATCAATGGAACCCTACTGGTATTATCGAGAGAAAACTACCAACCACTTGGTTTCTCAGTGACCAAGACTAGAACCCTTCAAATGATAGAAAGAAAGAAAGATATAGCAAGAAATGAATTCCTGGATCTGTTATGCAACTATCACCTGTCCACTTGAAATTCAATCTCTTGCAACTGAATCACCTCTCTTCTCTCTCTACCATTTTTCTTTGATTTGGTTTCATCATTGCTTTGTAACTGATTTGCAAATATCCTTTTCTGAATGATGAAAACTTGTTTGCCAAAATATCTGATTTGCTCACTGAAATGCTAGTGAAATCTTAGTTTTTATTAAATGAATCTGAACAAATTTTGACCCAAACTGAGTTTTTACTACCTTTTACTAATATTCAGGTCATTACTACATTAAAAATCAGTTCTGAATTTTGATTACCTGAAATCGGTCACAAGATAGGAATATGAGAGAAAACTGCTTATAACTTGAACGAATGGCGTTCTGTGTAGAAACTAACTTCAGAATCAAAAAATTTAGATTCTCATGATTCCAGCGATATATAACATTGCCTATTTTGCTGATCGAAACCCCATTAAATCTTAGTTTGAAAATCACTTCCTTTGCTAGAAAAGTCTAATATGCAACTCAAGATTTTAAAATTTCAAAGATTTAAAAAAATCTCTAATGTTCAGACTATATTAAAACCTTTTTTGAATTTAAAACTTGTGACGTGCATCCCTTTTTGCAAAATAATTAAAAATAATTTTATATTCATCAAAATTTTTCTTTCCTCCTTATGGGCCCACCAGGCACCACCCAGGCTGCCACGTGGCAGCCCTTGATTGGCTATCAACCTGCCACCAGTCTACCACATCACCCTTAGCTATCACCAAATGGCCAAATGGCCCTATCATGTCACCTGCCTTGTCATCATTGAGTAGGCCCTCTTGCCACTTGTCGCATGCCCGCTTTCCCACATTATTTATCTTCTACGTAACTTTATAATGCGAGAATGCGAGCACCACACATCTCACTACATGGCACCATCTTATGCAATCTCTATTTTCTAGCACCATGTCATCACAATGGGATTTTTGTTTAAAATTTTATGCACATGACCCACCAGCTGACATCATTCACAACCCTACCACAACATGCAACCTTGCCAAAAGCCTCCAACTTTAACTCAAGTAATTTAAAGTGTTGTATTGTATTTAAATTATTAAAACTCCTCTATCCCCACAAATGTGGGATAATTCATTTTGACTAAATTCTTGTTTTATTAGATGGCTTTCATTCAAAGAATGAATGGTGTGAGGATTCCTCATTATTTTTCACTATGTGAGGCTTTAATCCCTTGCTCGTGGCTTGGATTCTCCTATCGGTTGCTTTGTTTCTCACTACCTGAGGGTTTTCTTTAATGCGGGGGAGCTCTCCTTTTACTTTGACCTACATGCTTCTCACACTTGCGTGAGCTTGCAATTTGACTATGATTGCTTCTTTTGAATCTGTTGCCTCTGTTGTGGCTGGGGCTTTGTTCTTTGTTATTACCTTCTACCCTCTTTCTTATCATGTTGAAACTCCCCTATTCATCTTAGCATTGGGCTATCCTTATAGGGTGTCTTGATGTTGAAGCAACTCCCTCCTTCTACTAGCATGGGGGCCCTTTTAAATTGGTGGCTTTCATCTTTAAAAAAAAAATGCCTTCTTTATTTGCTGCTGCCTCCTCCTTTCACTACATGAATATAGAGCACGAGATGTATTTTATCCACCTCATGGACTGCTTTGACCTGCGTATCTAAGACAGCTGCTTTGGCAGCTTTAAAACTTGCTTTCTTCCTCTGCAAATTCTCTTTGGATGCATGGGGGTTTATCTAATAGTTAGCATGGAGATTCTTCATTGGTTGCGTGTGACTGTTCTTTTAGATGGGCTACTGTGCATTGGCTTTGCTATATACTCTGCCCCTTGCTTCCTTTTACAGTGGCTTTAGTTTGAAATGCTACTCAACACCTTTGAACTGGTGTGAGGCTTAGTTTTTAACATGGCTCCGCTGCTGATGCTCACGTGGATCTTTTTCTCCGCATGGTGGGAGCTCCCTTGCTTATGATTTACCGATGCTCTTTTAATATGTTTGGCAATCTTCATTTTTGGTAGATTCCCTTCAACTAAATAGAGCTCCTTTTTCCTTTTGCGTGAACTTCTTATAGAAGAATGTTGAATTATTTATTTGAAAAAGGTTTTGACAATAATCCAAAGGAAAAACAAAACCAACTCAATGCATGATTTCCATTGCCAATTTTATCATTTTACATTCTTGATACATATATGAAGTCTCATTTAGCATGGAACCAACATTCTCATCACAGACATCTTCTTCTTGCACATGTCACCTCCAAAACTTTGCAAAGCGACCTGCAAGTTCTATTCCTTTATTAAATTGACTCTATGTTTTTGATACCTTATCAATCAGATGGAATTTAGCTGAGCCCCAAAGCGGGTCTGGCTAAAATGTTTTTCCTTTTCAAACAACTAAATTCTTAGATTGGCCCACTCATCATCTCAGACTGATTAGAATCAAATTTTATCACTGACTGATCATTAAAAACTCAATTTATCACTTTCTTGTAGACTGTCAAATTTTCTTAAGGAGGTCTATTGATTGGCCTTAAAAATTGATCCATACACTTGAGAGAGCTCTGAAAATTGACCCCTTGATTCTCTATTTCACACACTTGGACCCTATCCAATCATGTCTTATGACAAATTCAAAGTCAAAAGATATTCGCTGTCAAAGTTGCCTTCTCAAAATTACCTGCAAATAAACAAGTCAGAAAACAACAAAATAGGTTTAGATTTGGCTTTGAAAACTAGGGCATAGGTTCTTTGTCACGAGGAAAATATGAATCTATGATTTGGGCTCATGATGAATAACAGGACGCAAATGGCGAGTGGTCAAAGTAGGCTACTTGGAATTTAGCAAACTGGAAACATTGACAGAAAGCATTTTTTGTGAATGGAATTAACTTGGAAAAGTGTGCAGACAGATTTGTCAAGACCTAAAAACTGGCACACTTAAAGTATTTTTAGAGGAAAACATAGTGGTCCAATCCATTTGATTTCACCAATCATGAGTTAAGAGTTATAACATAATGAATAGGGGTACCAAATAAATCTGCAAATGCTGACACCAGTAAAAGATAGAAATTGCATTTGGAATCGCATTTGAAAACTGATCAAATAGATTTGTAGAGAGCTGAAAATTGAAACATAACAAGTCTCTAATGTCTACAATGCAACACAAAAGGAATTTTAACATTTTGGTCAACTGGTCAAAAATTATAGCACATCAAATAGGGCTTCCCAGAAATGTGTGAAAACAGTAACTGACCAACTTTGAGTGGTTCAAAACCTAGTCAAATGGATTCAAAATGACTCAAAATCTGAAACATAGGCTGTCAGGTATGGACACTAGATATTCCTAAAGTGGAAAGTCATGAAACATTTTTGGGTGTGAGATATTCAATTGAAAACACAGCCTCCTATCACTATTTGACACTTAAAGGTGAAAATGTAGATTTGGAATTTGCTCAAAATGAGATTTCACGGAATAGCTCGAAATATCAATTTATCATCATAGAATATGTGAACGGGATAAATGAATGTTGTTAGAAACATTAACCACCATTTATGCATTAACTCAACAACGGGGTACATAGGCTTCACAAAGCATTTATAGGCCTGATTTTCTCAAAATTTTTGAAATGTGACTGAAAATGAAGCATGAAATTTTTAGTCCCAACAGTTGCAAAGTAGACCTCTACTATTCCTGCAACCATTGATAACAAAATCATTAAATTGTTCCTGTAGCATAGGTGTTCTAGTAGATTTGCTATTCACAACAATACTCTAAGCTTTAAGGAAAATTTTGTTTTAGTTCTTAGCTTAATTTCCTTTAGCATTCCTTTCACGCTGTAGTTATAATGACTTAAAGAGGAATTAGAGCATATACTTTGCAACCACCCTCTCAAGCTTCCTCTCCTAGGTTAACAAATAAAATGAAGTCAGTATGTTATTCTTAGGAAAATACATGATTTTATCTAGTCATGGAATCAATGTAGAAGGATGTCTAATCCTTTATTACTAAGATATTTAGCTAACCAACCATTTTTGGCACCATTTGTGGGGAAGGTGTCAATCTAATTCAACCCTGATGTCATTGTATTAGATAAATTTTGCATTTTTGCATGCATAGAAGAAGAGACCCCTTTGAGAGATTTCTTCCCCGTAATATTTAGAAAGACATTTTTAATCCTAAACCTAAAAAACCTCACAGGGAGAAGAAGAGTTGTTTGAAAATCCATTCATTGCTGCTAAAAAACAAATACCCTCATCCTCTAATGAATCCTTGCATTTGAATGATCTCTTTGCTGAACCTGAATAACAAGATAATCCAATTGCTCTTGTCATATATCAAACACCATTAATAGTACCTTCTCTAAGAATGGCTCAACTTTAGCCTCAACCAAAATTTCCCTTTCCTATCCCTCCTCAACAAGGTAACCAAAATATGAAAAATATACCTATTGTTGAACTTCCCAAGTTTTATGGCTTGATCACTGAAGACCTTGAAACCTTTCTCTTTGAGTTTGACATACTATGTAGAAGCTATGACTATAAAACTAATGCTCACAAATTAAAGTTATTTCCTTCTACCCTCAAAGAAGTTTCTCTGAGATGGTTTATGGGGTTGGATGCCAATGCTATAGAAGATTGGCTTGCAATGAGCAATTTGTTTCTCACAAAGTATAAGGAATATTGTAGGTCAAGATAATATTTTCAAAGTGTCCAAAAAGATGATGAAACATTGGAAGACTATGTGTTGGTGTAAATAATTATTCACTATTTACACACACTTAAGTTTACTTAAGTTAATCATATTTTTTATTATTTATTTATTAGCCACCAAGGAGTATGTGTACTCTTGTGAGTTGTCATGTTGACAACACAAAAGTATGCACCTCTTTTATGTACATGGTGTCTACAACATAGGAGTTAGCACACTAATTAAGCACATGGTGTCTACAATGTTGTCATTCTTATCCACTCATCTGGAATGATGGATAAGGCTTGTGTTGTCATGATGCTTATCTTATCTCCTAGTTCCTTCTAGAGACATTCTAGGTGCTTCTTGAGAGGCATTTATATTGGAGTCTCACATTGAAGATGTGGGAGACATTATTGATGGCATTCATCTTCTTTTTGAGGTGGATACTTCTTTTTCCATTGTGACAAATTCATGTATTTCTGCACTGCAGGGTACACATGGTCTTCCAGGTGATGACTTCTTGTCAAACATTTCATCTCTATTCATGGAGTCATGCACAGTAGATATGGAAGACTTTCATGATGATCTATCATTTCTCTTTGCTGAGGATTCTTCTATAGTTGTTGCAAGGGCCCACTCTGACCCTCAAGTCCATTCTCTACATGATCAATCCTTCCAGGTTGGTGTGATTATGGATTCTCATTTACAACATCTGTAGGAGGTCTCTTTCACATTTGAGAAGACTGTTGGGTTCTTGAGATAGGTTCTTCCATAGTCCTTGTTTGATCTGTACTTCTTTTTAGTAGTTTTGGAGGAAGCCATCATCAATATTGACACAAGAACATTTGAACAAGTTTCAGTGACATCCATCATCATAGAGATTCCTTCTCCATACAAAGGACACATCTCACAAGTACCCTTGCACTTGTTTCTTCCAAAGGGGAGGAACATCATTTAGAGGTCTTAGATCAGCTTCTTCCTCAGAGCATTACTCATTTATTGGAACACTAATTTTAAAGGGAGGGGTACTACCTCATCTCCTTCTTCTCGTTTTTAATGGAGGGGAGATTTCTCCCATGAGGTTTTCCCTCTTTCTCCACTTTATGAGAGATTGCATATTCATTTTGTACATGGGTACCTAACATGGCCTAGTAGTCGGGACCCATCATGCATTCATCCTAGTAGTTGTAAGCTTAAGGACATTCTCTGAAGTTGCACTTAAGAGGGGGTTTTGGTGTAAATAATTATTAACTATTTACACTTACTTAAGTTTACTTAGGTTAATGCATATTTTTTATTATTAATTTACTAATCACCTAGGAGTATATGTACTCTTGTGAGTTGTCATGTTGACAACATAGAAGTCTGCACCTCTTTTATGCACATGGTGTCTACAACCTTGTCATTCTTATCCACTTAGCTAGAATGATGGATAAGGCTTGTGATTATCTTATCTCTTGGTTCCTTCTAGAGACATTCTAAGTGCTTCCTAAGAGGCCTTTATATACAGGCACTCCTAGTGTGTTTGAACATCATATCATATATTGAACAGAACAATGTATTAGGACATACTCTGATTAATTGATCATATCAATTTTTGGTCTACTATTTTACTTGTGTTTGAGTTCTTAGTTCTTGGGTGAATTTTTCCCTTAAGAAAATTCTTACATAGTATCAAAGCTATACCAAATTCTTACACTATGTTTTCCAGTTTATGTTTAACTTGTAGCATAACACACAACATTAATTGAATGAGGAGTTAAAGAAACATTTTTTTTAGAGGTTTAAATAAAGGAGGCATTGACACTCTAGACCTTATGGTGGGAGGAGACATTATTCAAAAGACTTGGACTAAGATATAGAGTATATGCCTAAACTATTCTAGAGCTACTATAAAAAAGGGTAGGGGACTTAGAGACCCACCACATAAGTCCAATGGCAGTTTAGGGGTATCCAAGATGGAGTTATCTAATTTTCTATCAGACTTCAAGCAAGACATCATTAACAATGTAGCCACTCAATTGGACACCATGAAAGCCCAAAGAAAAAAAGATGAAGCTAATGCCATGTTGACTGAATACTGTCCAAATTGTAGAGAAAAGAAAAAGCATTGTAGATGTAAGTCTGTTGCAAGTATGGATACACAACCAAATGCTAACCAAGTTCAAAGTCATTGATGAAAATGGAGAGGTACTCTATGTCTCTCAAAGAAGGCCATGGGCTCAAAAAAAAGGTATGCCACAAGATCCTATTCAAAGTTATCATAATAATAATCAATGGAAAAAAGTTCAAAATGATGGTTTTAGTGGAAGTCATAGTTAGCAACAACCCCAGTAGGGTTGGTAACAACCTCAGAATTGGAGTCCACAATCTAGTCAACCAACCATATTTCCACCAACTTAGTAGCAAGCTCTAATGCCTCCTCCTGTAGCCACTATACTCCTTCCAAGAAGAACCAACTACCAGTTCAACCTAACCCAAACCCAAACAATACCAAACAACAAAATCAATAGCAAAGCTATGCCATCTCATTGAATGATATTCAACTAAGATCAGGCACCACTCTTCTTGCACCCAAAAATGTATAATAACTAAAGTTGAGGATCCTTTGATTAAGCATACAGATGAATCAAATCAACATTTCTCTCATGTATCCAAAGAACCTCCATTCCCCATAGGTTGATAGAACAAAGCCAATCTAAGGAGAACCATACAATCATTGATTTTCTTAATTAGCTGAAATAGATGAGACTAAAAATACCATGGCTAGATGCTATTAAAGAAGTCCCTACCTATACTAAAGCTATTAAGGAAGCATGTAGTAAAAAACCAAGAAGGAAGAGGAAAGATCCAAAAACCATTCATGTCCTAGGACAATTGTCTGACTTAATGTTGGAGAAATTAGTTGTACCCAAATATTCTAACCCTAGGAGTCATATAGTTACAATTATTATTAATGGCATCCAAGTTTAACATGATTTGGTTGACCTAGGAACATCTATTAAAATCATGAAAAAAGAGGTATTGTCTCAGTTGCATATTGTTGGCCTCAGAGAAACACCCACCATCCTTCAACTTGCTAATAGTTCCACCATTAAACTAAATGGGATGATAGAAGATGTTATAGTCACCCTAAATTCATAGGAATATCTAGTTGATTTTGTTGTTCTCTCCCCAAAAATTAATAAGGGAGTGTTAGTGAACAGATTGTCCTCCAAGAAAATATATACAAATATAACTCTGAATGCCCAAATGAGAAGACTAATCAGCACTAATAGTTGGACAAGTTATCATCGGATTGATAACTTTTCTCTGAATTTTATCGAGTATAGCTCCCCGTATATGATTTAAAATGAATTAAAATATGGATTCTTTTAACCTGAAAGCATAAAAGGATTACAAACATCTACCTGTATGTACAAAGTAGATGTGAAAACTAGGATTATTGAAAAGAAATAACAGCAAAGAACATTAGATGACACAAAGTTCACATGCCCAAATGCTGCATTACAAAGTAAATGAGATCAAAGAATTATTTTCCATCTTTTTGAGAAAATGAGGAATCAGAGATTTATGAGATATCTTGAAATGATGGCATAATCTGAAAACAATGACCATGAAATGTATTTCAGAGAAAACTGAAAACAACACAAAGATTGTGATCAGTGGAAGGAAAATGCATCGTAATCAAAGTTCTGATACAAATATTCTCCAACCTCCCTTCTCTAAATGAAAAAGACACAAAGATCTTCTTACACATTTACAATCCAAAAATCACTATCTAAAGGAAACCTGAAACTCTTTTCTTTAACATTGCATTAACAAATCAAAAGATCTTCTATCTCTAACGCAAAGTTTAGAAAATCAGCTCTACCCTCTCTCTCTCACAAGAAATAGAATAATTTGTAGAATCTCCTTCCCTTCTGGAGCACAAAGTCTATAGTCAAAAGCAGGAAGAATGGAAACCCCTCAACCTTTGTTGCTGGCTTATTTAATCTGTTCTCATTTTCTCGTGAAAACTCTTCAATTTCCCTAAATGAATCTTGAAAAACCTTATGACTTCCCATTTCCTTTTAATATTTTCAATATATCCTTTCTCAATGTTTTTATATCATTATAAAAATTGTCTTATATTTTTGATAATATGAGGCCCCTATAATATATGCATACTGACAGGTGGCATTTGCTGGCGACAGAGTGCTCATCCGATAGTAGTGCACTAAAACACCTGTCACTTTTGATCCATACATAATAAAGAAAAATTGCCTATAGATATTTTAGAGGATTAGGTTTTTTAAAACATATCCAAAATTTATCTTAATCCAATAGTTGGATTAGAAGATATAGCCCTCAAAACAAGACTTATTTTCCTATCCTCTGTATTTGTTAATGTCATTACTGATCTGATATAGGTGCAAACAGGAACCCATAACCTTTGATCCAAAATGAATCTTACAAAACAATTTGTAGAGGATTTATAGAACTAGCATTCACAACACATATCCAAGATTTAGGTCAATCCAATAGTTATATTGTGAGATATGACGCCCGCAATATGACGATTTTCTGTCATCACTGTTATTGCTGATCCGATAGTGGTGCACTCAAGTACCTATAAATTTTGATTCATAAATAATCTGAAAAAAATATTTAAAGAGGATTTGGAAAACTAGGTTTCTTCAAACATATCTAAAAATGAGAATTATCCAATAGTTAGATTGAGATTTATACCCCCACACTAAGACTATTATTCTGGCTTCCTACAAATTTGTTGTCATAGAAATTACAATAGCTTCTTCCAACAATATTTGCAAATGCATGACTTTCACCTCTTGAAAAGGTAATGAGGAAGGATGAGCCCCTATGAAAATAATCCCCCTCACGATCTATAGAATTTAATATTGTGTTCATGAGAGATGTTATCAAATAGGCAATCTGCAGTTAAAACTTTCTTGATAATTTGGAGAGAAGACCGTCAATTTGCCCCCATTACAGAACATTGAATTTGTAACCCAAGACTTGAATTTTGGAACTTTGATCTCTGGACTACTTTATTTCTAAACTTTTCTTGCATTGAACCTGTAGAATGGATCATTTGTACCACTGAAACACTTCAAACTACTTTGAACTAAGGTTCAAAGTGGTTCGAAAACACCATTTACAAGTTTTAAAACTTGGATACATATGTGTACTAACAGGGAGGATATACTTTAATCCTAGGAAGGCCATGGTTAGCCACTACAGATGCTTATATAGCTTGCTGATCTGGGAATATGACAATATCCAATGGAGTTCATATGAAGGACCTAACTTTATACTCTCCTACTCAATCATTGTTACTAGATGACCAAGTAGTTTGGCCAAACTTGGGTGATGATGATCCAGAATCCAATTCCATCCATCAGTTGCTGATGATAGGAAGAGAATTATTCATAGCTGATTGACAAGGAGATGAAATAATTTCATCCATTATTCTAAATGAATATGGAACACAATCATCAATGTGTCATCAAGCTGAATGGATTTTAGAAACCATTGTACCACCTTTAAATTCATTCAATCATTTAGAAGATTCATAGTTCCCCCATTCATTGTTACCTCATGAGATGGATTCTTCCCCCATTGCTCAATTATCCATGACAAATAAGGTTATTAAGATAAAAATTGGTCTAAGTAAGGAGTTGAATGTAAACAATGCTTTATCACACTCCCAACAAGAAGTTATGTTGCAATTACTATAGGAAAATCAAAATGCATTTGCTTGGGATTACATGGACATGAAAGGATTAGATCCTATGCTCTATACTGAGAATATTTATATTAGTTCTAACTTCAAACCTATTAGATAGCCTTAGAGGAGAGATAATCCTATCTTAAAAGATATTGTTAAGAATAAATTGCAAAAGCTCTTAAGTGTTGGTTTTATATACCCCATCTTTGATAGTCAGTGGGTCTCACCCTTGGTCATAGTACCCAAGAAGGGAGGAAAATGACGAGTTTGTGTAGATTATAGGGAGCTTAATTCAGCCACTAGAAAGTACCATTTTCCATTTCCATTTGTAGACCAAGTCCTTGACAACCTAGCTGGTAAAAAGTGTTTTTCTAATCTAGATGGTTTTAGTGGTTACAATCAAATTCAAATAGCCCCAGAAGATCAAGAGAAAACAACTTTTTCCTACCCATGGGGAATGTTTTCCTATTTAGTATTACTTTTTGGCTTGTGTAATGCCCCAGCTACATTCCAATGAGGTGTCTTCAACATTTTTTTAGATATTTCTATTGATTGTATGTAAATCTATATGGATTACTTCACTATTTATTGTGTTACCTTTGAAGAAGCAAAAGAAAATTTAGAAACAATACTTAAAAGATGTCAAGAGTATAACCTATCTTTAAATAGTGAGAAATGTTTTATGATGATGGAGGAAGTTGTAGTCCTAGGCCATTTCATTTCATCAAAGGGCATCCAAGAAAATCTAGAAAAGAATGAAGTTATCAGTACCTTGCTGACACCAAAGAAGCAAAAGGATGTACAAATTTTTTTGGGACATGCGAGATATTACAAAAGATTTATTAAAAACTTCAGTCAACTTGCAACACCTCTCTACAACCTGCTCTAAAAGGACTCTAAATTTGTTTGAGGTACTAACTATGCAACATCCTTCCTGCAACTTAAGAAAGTTCTTACCATAGTGCCTATTTTGAGAGGACCCAATTGGGGCTTACCTTTTCAAATTCATATGGACGCGTTAGACTATGCTATCGATGTTGTGTTAGGACAGAAAGTAGACTCTGTTGAACATGTTATTTATTTCATCAATAAGAATTTGGAAGGTGCATAAATTAATTACACAGTCACTGAAAAGGAATTACTTGTGGTCATTTATGCTCTTAATAAATTCAAGCATTACATCACTGGATGTGAGATAATTATTCATGCTAACCATTTTTCTATAAAATATCTGGTGAACAAACCTAAAATATCAGGAAGATTGGCTCGATGCTTATTTCTCTTGCAAGAATTTGACATCACTGTAGTTGATAAACCTGGTAGGGCCAATGTGGTAGCCAAATTTTTCTCTTGTTTGCATCTCCTTGATGATCTTGCAACCATTGATGATAGTTTTCTAGATGAGAATCTTTTTCTGTTAGCCATACAAAACCCTTGTTATGTAGATATCACTAATTACCTCACCATAGGAAAAATGCTAGTATATTTCTTTTCCCAAGCTAGAAAACTACTAGCAGAGAAGAGCTTTAATTATTCATGGATTACTAGATTTATGTTCTATACTGGTCCTGATCAAGTCATCTGTAGGTGTCTAAGAGAAGATGAAACATATGATGTCCTAAAGGCCTGTCATGATGAACCCTGTGGAGGTCACTTTGCAACCAAAAGAACAACCTTCAAAATCTTAACAACTGGGTATTATTGGCCAAGCCTACACAAGGATGTAGCTAGATATACAAAGAAATGTGATAAGTATCAACAAATGGGAAGACCCACTAAGATAGATGAAATTCCCCTATAGCCTGAAGTAGTTGTCACACCCTTTGTCAAATGGGTGATTGACTTTGTAGGACCCATTGAGCCTACTTCACAAGGCAAATCCTATATTTTGGTGTGCACTGACTATGTCACTAAATGGGCAGAAGCTAAACCCATGAATCACCCAAGAGATATCAATGTGGATTTTTTTTTATATGAATCCATTTTTGCATGATTTGGTGTTCCTAGACAATTGACATCTGATCAATGGACTCAGTTTACATCAAATTTGATAACTACTCTTATGAAAGAGTATACCATTAGGCATGATAAATCATCACCTTATCATCCTTAGGCTAATGGTTAAGTTGAAGTTACTAATAGGGAGCTAGAATCTATTCTCACTAAGATTGTAGCACTTCATAGGAAGTATTGGGAAACACACATTCCTAAAGCTCTTTGGGCTTATAGAACTACCTGGAAATCCACCACTAGTTTTACTCTATTTGAGCTTTTTTATGGTAAGTTAGTTGTAATGCCTATTGAGTTTGAATATAAAACATTGAATAATACCTTGGATCTCGAGATATAACTCAATATTGTCCAACATGATAGAATCCTAAGTTTAGACAATCTTGATGAATGGAGGAAATTTGCACTAAATAATACTAAGCTCATTCAACACCAAAGGAAACAATGGCATGATAAGTTTATCAAATAGAAAATGTTTTTTGTAAGTGATTGGGCACTCCTTTATGACTCAAGATACCAACATCATCCAGGAAAGTTCCAAACACATTGGTTAGGACCATATGAGATTATTTTTGTATTTCCAAATGGTATAGTTTAGTTATCTACCATTGGTCTCATTCGCTTCAAACTGCTTGTCAATGAGCATCACTTCAAGATTTACCATAAACCTGCCAGCTCTGAAGAGTTCCTATAGTAATTTTAGCACAATGAAGATATTGTCATTCGTGTACCCACTAAGTCTAGGTCTTCTACCCTAACTCTTGTTAGTTCTTGACTTTGATCAAGACATTCATAATAAACACTTCTTTTTAAAGTACTTTCTTTGCATCCATTCCACTTCCACTTTTCTCTCTTCCATATTACCATTCCATCCCATCACACTATCAATTTTGATGATCATTTCAAAACATTTTTCCTGCAGTAGTTGCCAGGTACCTTCCACATAACTTTGCATGCATTTTATTTTATTCAAGCTTTGTTACGATTTGGTATTGTTTATGTTTGTTCACTCTTGCTTATCCTAGCTTGGTGGGATCAATGCCTTCATTTAGTTGGGGGAGGGGAATATTTAAATTATTATTTTTAAAATTATTTTTTAGATTGCATGTACCTTCAAAGTGCATTGAGATGACTGGAAATAAGTACATATTTAATATCACATGTTGGTAACTTGTCCCACAATTGCGTCATTATGTAATTAAGGACATTAAAAGTGGTATTTTAACTTTTAATGATTTTTTCAATGTGTTTGGGTGAAAAACCTGTACACACACAAAAATCATGAAATTTGATGCAAAGAGATAGTATGAGATATGGTGCATTTAACTTCTCAAGTACAACCATTTTTCCTGAAAAACTAGAGCCAACATTGTACGCATTGATTTGCTAAGTTTTGAACATCAATTTTTTTCTAGAATTTAGCTATAATCAACCATGGGAAAGGTTATATAGAGGAATGAGCTTGTTGATCACTGAGTCCTTTTGGGAGATGCAGCCAGCTATGAAATGTGTAGGAGAAGGGGATGGTTAGATTATTGCCTTCATTTAAATGGATATAATGAAGAAGGAGGCCTTCAATTTATGACCACTTTAAGAGATGGTTAAATATTTGAGAATTTAGTTCTTAGAGGAAATAATAGATGAAGTCACTAGGTTGCCCCAGGAGGGCGAAAACTAGGAGAAAGAGTTTGATTTAAAGATGACTAGGGCACAATTTAGCATACACTAGGATCTACCATTGGAAATTGATAAGAAACAAGGAACTTTGAGGCTATCCTTGAAAATAGATTTTATTCAACCTACTATTTTTATCATTAGATATTTCATGTGTGAGGGATGATACAAATATCTGCATGCTCCGTATTTCAAGTTGTTGGCTCACCTACGACATGATTACAGATAGGTAAACCTTCCCAACTTTTTGTTCAATATTATTAAGAAACAAGCCTCTATGATATAGTTAGGTAGTGGTTAGTCAATCTCTCATCATGGTCTGAAAAATTTAATTGTAGAAAGAGAGTTAAATAAACAAGCAATTGGTTCATGGGAGGAATTCTCATAGATGAAAGAGGTAGAACCTAGTTTGGTCAGCCCTAGAGGCCAAGAAGTAGGAAAAAGGGAAAGAAAGTCCATAGGATTCTATAAAGTTGTCCCTAGAGTTGAGAATACTCCCAAAGCTTCTCCCTCTTGTCTTAAGCCAACTAAGAAATAGATTTATAAGACTGAACCCTCCATTTTTAGAAAGAAGAAAAGTAAAGAGGTAGAACCTGCTAGTGCTCCTAAAGCCCCATCATCTATTAAAAATAGGTCCTTTGCTAAGAAGGACAAAGGAATTTTTTTGGAACTTGAAGTAGAAAAGATAGGGAAATCAAATGAGAAGAGTAACCCTAATGAACCCTTACGCTCTTAAGAAGAGGAAGACCGACAAAAACCTTCTGAAGTGCTCGTGGTAGAAACATCTGTAAGTAGGTAGAAATAGAAGAGTTCCCCACACCTGTCAACACCACCCATGAGGCAAAGTGAAAGACTCTTTAAGAGTAGTATTTGATGGGAGACCCCTCAAACATGGCCAATCATGGCAAAAGTTTTCAATATTGTAATAATGGAGAAAATTTTAATCTCTGGGAACCATGGGTTAGACATATGTTTTAATGGTTATCTATAGTATTTAAGATGTAGTTCAAAGGCATTTCCATTAGAATAGGAAAGTGATCTGCATGAGGAGACAACGTGGGAAACATAGGGCTTAAAAAGTGGAAAGATGGTTTTAATAACCATCAGTATGTAACTAAAAACATCTCTTTAAAGAGAATGGAACCGAATAGAAAGGTAGAGAAAAGAAGTGTGGAGAGACTCTTGGGAGAAATTAAGAAGAGAGCGAAAAGAAGTGTAGAAAAGAGTCGGCTCTCTGGCTGAAGGCCAGAGAGCCACACATATCAATTATGTTTCTATGTATTTCAAGTTTTGGCTTTAATAAATTTAAGATAGTAATTTTTGTTCTCTCTTTTCTCATCTATGTTCCATGCAAGTTAGTTTCGTTTGTTGGCGGACTGCAAAGGTGGCAAATGATAACACCATGTATACTCCGTGTCAACACCAAGCATGAAGAACCCGATTTCTCCTTCGAGATTGTGAATTGCAATTTGTTCATTAAAGGTGGCGACTCCTTCAACCAGCCCAATAACTATGGTGGAAGAGATTTAATGTCTCTTAGTTAATTGCGTATGCATTGGCAGATTGAGTTTTTGTGCTAAGTGCAGCCCGAGTTGGAGGGCTGTATAAATGGGTGCTAAGAATGGAAAGACCTAATTTCAAGTAAGAAATAGTGATGAGGATTTGTTCTTTGGACAGTTAACAAAGCCCAAACTTTACAGATTATTCATCAATAAAGACCCGAAAGGTATGGAAACTCAATGAATGTAAATCATTGTTGGTGATTATGTTTATACGATAAAGAAAATGTGGTCAACATTTGAAATAAGATATTGACATGTTTAATGATCACAAGCCGTGGGTTGGCAGAGGTGATATCTGAGTTGATATAAACATATAGCGGTGAGTTTGGTTATAGAAATGGATGGATGTGAATATTTTAAGCCCATCACATTGATGTGGGGTATCTCCGGTTACATTTTGTAACCATGAACGTAGAATTAGAGAGCTTCAGCAAGCCTGTTACATCAGTATTCTAGAGGCCTCTATTCCCATAATTACTCTTGAAGTGTCTGAAAGTGAAAAGGATCCCTCTCTAGGGGAAAATCTACCACAAACCAAAGCTAGTGAAAATGAGGGCAAAACTTAGAATCTAGCACCTAAAGCAGAGTGTAGTATTAATTATGTCCTTATTGATAGTGATAAGGAATCTAAGGAGATTAAAATGTTTAAGGAATTTGAAGAAAACCCTACTATGCAAAACATTAGTGAAAATTATGTAGAACTCCCTTCAGAAAAGTATCCAGAATTTAGACCTGAAATTGTTCAAGAAGTATTGGAAAAATTGGATCAAGAAGGGTTGGATACATTGGCTACAACAACCATAGAATCTAGTAAGGAGGAAAAAGAGGAAATAGATATTGCCACAAGAAAAAGTGGGTGTTCCACACTATAGAATGTCAACAAATGTCATCAATTGGAGCCTAAATTGATAGACCTCTTTCATCATGAGCCATTGCCACCACCGAATTTATCCACACCTTTGTCTACATGAGTTAATTTGTTTCAACAACTATTATGGGAAAGAGCTCAACTAAATTTAGATAAAAAGAAAGTAAAGCATGTTATTGATGAGCAAAGCTTCCAGTTGAAATAAAGTGCAAATAAGAATGAAGTTTTGAAGAGAAGAATAGAACATATTATAGGATTGATTCTTGAGTTAATGGAATGTAGGTCGCCATCACCAATATATGCCCTATTTCTTAAATAGAAATTTGAAAATCATAAGTTAACTAGAATTGTAGAAGGTCTTAATCCCATTGTCTCTATCCCATATGCATTTTATGATGCATTTTGATCTATTCCTATGGCCTTGAAAAATTTATTGTGTGAATTGTATCTTCACAATATGGTGGTGCCTAATGAAACTAAATGGAACCTGGTCCTGTATGTAGGGGATGTGTAGTTAAGGGCAGCAATGTCATGGATGTGAAATGAAATATGTAGAGAGCATCAAGTTGCACCCTATAGGGAAAGTGATATGACAACACCTTTGTTCATGAGGCCAAAATTCCAATATTCTAGATGAACATATCTAGATATGGTTTCTATTTTGGGCAACCCTACAAGACTTGGTAAGGTGAGTATAGTCCAAGAGTGGGCTTTTATATACTAGGAACAACATTTATCTCAGAATGTAGAAATACCAATCATTACCTTAAGGAAATGATGGGTTAGAATGCTGCATGATTTAAAAATAAGAGAACCCCACTCTCCACAAAATATGACTCTTGGTAAAATAAGGATTCCTTGGTATATTGACTTGGGGAGAAACTAATGCAAACATTGGTTGCCACTAAGGTATCAAACTCCAATCCTCCTATAGCCACTACTAGTAGTAAATGACAATGTAGAAGATTTGACATGAGTGCTAAAGCTCAGTACTGGAAGAGGCTCAAGTCAAATTATGGTTACTTTGACTACATGAGGAATGAGCCAAGTAAAAGGACACCTAATGATTAGAGAGTGCAAACCATGATTTTGAACTTGATGATTGCTGGAGACTAGAAATAATTCAATTGGGGGGAATGATGAGCCTCTAGAAGACCATTATTTTGAGAACTTTTTATCTTTTTTTAACAATTATATTTGGTTTTTTATGGTTTAATGAAAGATATTATGTGCTGGTATATATTTCCTCATCTATGCTATGTTTGGGTAGGTTCCTTCCTGCAGCCATAGGATTTTTCAAGAGTGATAAACTAAACATTATACCTTTTCTAACATTGATGATGAAATGAATACATGTATGTAGAATTTTTTGCATTTAATGCTCTATAGGTGTTGTCGTGCATATTAAAGACAACATTTGAATGCTAAAGTCAAAGCTGACCAAATGATTGATGAATCATTGTATAAGCAGGTCATGGTTCAAATTCTATTATGGTGGCGCACAAAGATAGCTTCTTCAACCTGCTATATTTCTAGGGGAGTTAAAACAAAGTTATAAGTGTTTATGTTGTAGAATTTATGATCCATAATTGATCCTCATTGATGGAGTGATTGTAGGAGTAGGAATTTGTTGAGCTTTCCTTTAAATAATTTTTTTTGTAACCTTGAAAAGGGGATTCTAAGATTTTGATCTTTTCTTGGTTTGACTAAAAGAAAATAAAGCAGATTGTTTTAGCAGAGTGGAATCTTATGTTTGAATGTAATTTATTATTATGAATGAATATAATATAGAGTTTAAGTTTCCACCTTTAGACTTTATTTTTTTCTATTCACTCATCCAAGGGGGCCCACTTGGTAAGTGAACTACTTCGTTCGAATAGATTTCCTCTCTTAGTTTATTTCCTTGCAAAGTAGACTTTTATTTTTCCTATAGCCATTGATAATAAAATCATTGAACTATTCCTATAGCATAGGAATTTAAGTATAAGGATGTCCAATCCTTTATTACTAAGGTATTTAGCTAACCGACCAATTTATACCCTCTTTATAGGCAAACATTTTCATATATTTGAACTCCTTCTGCTTCTTCTATCTGAAATCCCAAGGTATATGTGTTGAATCTTATCTTTAATAGTTTCATAAGATGAGGAACTTGTTCTAGTTCATGTTTCTAACTTGTTGGCTTCTAAATTAATAGCTTTTGAATAACCCAGTGATAAGAACACATACACCAAGGGGTAGCTAATTCCCATGGTTAATGCAACTATTTAGACACTAGTGCCAACTATAAGGCTATATTCTCCTTCTTCTTCTTCAGGCTCTGTAAAACCTAGGTAGGTTGAACTTAAATTATTTATATGGTACTAGTGTAAAGGCATATAACTAGATCTATAAAATAGATTTAAAAAACCCTGAATCTTCTATGTTTATGCAAACATTCAAGGACATGAAATAGCTAATAACAGGGCACATGAATCTGATAAACTAAGTAAGGTAACTCTTTTCAGCTCTTAAATGGAAAGGGAAAAAATATTTGATTAAAGATTTGAATCAACATAACCATGGTATGCAACAACCAAAACATGATATAATCTCCAAGTTGATTAGTCCCTTATCCATTAGGCATAAACTAAGTTAAAACATACACATGGATACCTAAAATATAATCATATACTTAGATATCAGATCTATCTATCTACCTTGCAAATAAACATTAATCTTCAAAATAAATTGTACTTATTAGATCCTCCTATGATCCCTATAATTCTATTAATGCATATCAAGAAAATGACTTAGGTTCTTGACCCAACAGCAAGACACACAGTGGAATACAACTTCAGAAAATAAGCTGCAACTAGACAATATGCACTTTGGGCATATATCAACATAAAACTACAAACCCATAGCAAAGGAGATAAATTTAGAATGAATCTTTCAATGAAACTCTGTATTGATTTCCTTAATATCAATATATCAAGTATATGTGAAAACTCAGAGGATACACAATAGATGACTATATAATTTGAATTCTTCAAAAAACTACATTGCTATTGTTCATAATAGAGAAAATTTGAGGAATATGGTCTCATAGTAACCAGACTAGAACTAAAATCAACCTTGTGGTTTCTTAGTTTCAAAAAATGGAACTGGAACCAACTATGATCTCACAGTAGCTGGGAAAATTCTCTAGAATTGGAACCCTTATAATGAGAAGAGAATAAAGATTTATAGAGAAAAAGAAGGCTCCCAATTCAAATTTTGATATTTCCATGTGTCTTTATAAAGCTCTTCTTTCCTAATGCTATAGAAACTAATCTCTTTCTTTATCTATCAGTAATAAGAATTGATTAATTATTGTTGCAAAATATTTGATATATCTTCTTAAAGTAATGAGGAAATATGTCCTCTGAATGAATATTAGATATCTGATAAGATGTCTAGAAGTTTTAATTTGATTTGGCTTGTCCTTTTTTGCCAGCAAAACTTTATCTTGGCAACTGCCTTTAAAACATTCAATTCTATTCTTTATGGTTGTTCATTGCATCTGATTCCATTCAAATTTGATCACAATCTGATCCCATTCCATCTGAAACAACAAATCTTCAATATCACTAAGAATGCCTTGGAAAAATAAAATTGCTTATAAATTCTGCCCCATAAGACCTGTGCAAAATTTGATTGTAGAAATGAAGAATTTATCTTCTCTTGGTTTTGGTAGTATAATATACTACATATTTCTGACAAAAATGGTACCCCTAAAGTCAATTTGAAAAGTTAGGCCCTAGGCCATGAACTGAGCATTTAAATGGAAAAATTTAAAATGTTGCATAGTTTGAACTACATGATATCATTAAATCATTTCATATTCTTCAAATTTTTAACTTCACCTAAAATGTGCACTTATATTCAATTTATATTCATTTTCCCTATCACTAGATCACACTTGTCAATTCTCCATTGGTCGACTGCCTAGGTGAGCCTCACATCTCCTATGCAACATTTGAAATATTGATCTTACAATCTTACAATATCCTTTGATTTTCATAGCATCTTAACACTTCAAACTTAGCTTTTCAATCTCCCAAAACTCCATAATATCTTAACATTCAAATTTTAACTTTACAACCATTCTGCATTATGATCTTACAATCAAATTGTATCATCTTAACATTAATATTTTACCTTGGCAATCTTACGATTCATGTTTTTTTCATGACATCTTATTAACTTTATTTGGCCTCCTCCTCCTGACCACACAATTTGTCATAGCTTTAGAACTCTTTCCTTTTACCTCCTTCAAACATACGAACCCTTGTAAGATCACAAGTATCATTTGAATGATTCTAGAACTTATGATGGACTCTCAAAATTTACTATGTGGCACTTTATTTCCTATACATTTCAAATTTCATTTTTTTTGGCTTCGCCACTTCCACTTGACCCCAACTAGCCCCTCCACATATGCTTTCATTTCTTTAAAAGATGTGTGTCTTTTAAACACCTCCTTATTGTGTGTGGATGTATAAAAATACCCATAATTTCCCTCGCATAATGAATATGGGACAATTTGTTTCAACTAAAGAAGAGAAAATCCTCATAGCCAATTCTGCCTATACAAACTTCCTCATGTCAAATGGGCCTTTTCTAAAGAATGTCTCTCTGTAATATTGGGAGAAAGTAGAGATTTTTGTGGTGGGAAATTTTTATTTGAACAACCCTTTTAAGAAATTAGTAAATTCATTACAACATGATTACTAGAAGCCCTCCATTTTGTTCGCATTGTCCAACGCATGGAGATAGGGATGAAAACATCTCCATATCTATTGCAAAGGGTACATCATCCAAGCAATGCCGTAGAAGAAAATCCCCCTTTAAATAAAAAATGTTTCTTAACTTAAAACACACCTCTGCTCATGTCTAAAAAGATGGCACAACTATAGACAACCCATCTTGCAGTCTCCTCCATCAAGCATCTAGAATTTCCTATTCTGCTCTTTTTCGATCATGGATTGTTGTGCATTTTCCTTTTCATGGAGCTTTTCCTTTAACTGTGGGCTTCCTCATTTTTTCATTATTGTGGTCCATGCTCTTGCATATCTGATGGCATCCTTCTCCAAATGTAGCTTCTTCATCTAAGCAACTCTTGTCTACTACCTCCAAACATTGGGGCTTGCTTCTATGTGCCCACTCTACTCCTCTTCTACCCCTACAACTTGCTAAGAAAAAGGTGAGAGATATGAGTACTCCCCTTTGCAATGGGGCTTATACTAGAGGTCATTGTCCATACATAGTGATCCAAGTTTTCCACTTATGGAAAGAATGCTTCAATAGGGATTCCCTGCAGGTATAGTTATGAGTCAACGCACCACTATCCCCTCAATTTGTTGTCCTTTCTATTGATGACCACTACCAAAATCTACATTTTTCATCTTATGCATTTGCTACCTCTGAAAATGGATTTCGAAGTAAATTAATTCAAACCACTTCTCCATCAATCCTTTCAATTGCAAGGCATAGGCATATAGGGCTTCCCTTGGCTTCATGCTCACTCTCCCACATTACCAAATATTGGTGATAAAACACATGGCACCTTTTCTATAGATCGTGGCATTTCAAGCTATAACATTCACGTACCTCACCACCATGAGAGTGATAAAGAGTCCTTAGCATGCCTAACCCATTCATCAAATTTTACATAGATTGACTGGTACACTAATGGTTAATTTGAAAATCCTAAGACTTCTATGGTGATGCAAATCAAAAGCAACAAGTTTCATTAATTTCTCGAATCCTATCCATCTACCAGTTGCTTCCTTTTTGTGAAACGTCAAGTAATAATTGTGTAAGTATAATATGAGGGACTAAATAAACCTTACAAGATGTAGCTAGTAATGTTATGTATATGTTTCAAAACTTATAATGACTCAAAAAATTACTACTTTCCTCTTTAAAAACATCTTCTATTCCCTCAATTTTAATCAATCTAGTGAAATTAGTCAGGCCCCAAAGCGGGTCTAGCTAAAATGTTTTTCAAACTAAAACACCTAACATCCTAAAATAATCTAATGAATACCTGGTACTAATCAAGATCAAATTCAACCACTAAAAAATCATCTAAAACTTGGTTTACCTTGTTATTTGCAAACTGTGATCCACTGACTGTGTTGGTGTTTTAAATGGTACTAAAACTACTAAGCGACAAAAAGCTTAATACCAAAATGACAGTACATACACAATCTAAAGACTAGCCTATTCTTATCAAAAATTGCATATGTAAGGCATTTGGACCCAACTTCAACAAAACCACAAATGGTTTTCTACTCTTTTTGCTCTGCACAACCAGGGTGGGTATACCCAGGGATGGTTCAAATATGAAATGACTGTATGAGGATTATTCTTAGTTTCATTCTAATTCTCATTTCAAAATCCTCAAATATATACATATTTCTTACTAACTTGCTAAACACATCCCATAAAAAGATATGGCCAAGAAATCTTCTATAGATCTGCAGACATTTTCAACAACAATGGCTAACTGAAGCTAAAAAGATTTCATGCAGACAAGTGCTGGCCAACTTTGAAGATCTACAGAAAATAAAAGTAAAATTTGATTTGATGATGCATTTGAAAAAACCATTTGTAAGATATTTATCCTTCAGCTGAAACAACTTGATCAGTGCCTAATCCATTGGGGGTTCAGAGTCTACAACAAAATCTAAGATCTAATTTGTTGCCTTACAACAAATTTTATCAGCAATTCTTGTCAGAATTTATCATTCAAAATCCTTTTCAATACTTAAGGCATCTTATCACATTCATCAAAGCTCTTATTTAATCCATTGAATTAATAGCAATGATAGATGGATATACAACCTACTTAGATTGCATTCAATTGTACAGGCTTTTACTCATACAACATCAAGGTAACTAAGTATTGAGAAGGAGACAAAATTTAGAAAGAACTGATATGGGGATAGTTCATAGTTTGTATTCATTTCCTTTGAAAATGGTACATCTTTTACAATAAACTCAGAATAGCCTTCAGAAAGAAACACAATTCATTCTATCTTCATGTATTTTCAGAAAATTTGACAGAAAAATACATTACAAAATTGCCTTCCAAATTTGGACCAAAAACTGGACTAAGCACAATACTTAGAAAAAAAGAATTTGGACCCTTCTTTAGCCTTGGGATCTCACTTAAATAGTGTGAGATGCAACAAGCTTCAGGCTAAAAAAAAATGACAAGTGTCCATTTAAAAACAAGAACAAAATAACAGAAAGGCTAATTACAACAAACATTCCTTGGTGGGTCCCTTTCTATTATGCTTCTCATTCGTTGAGACAAGAAAAAATGATCTGATCTTACAATAATTCTTCATCTTTGAAGTACATAGCCATGAGGTCTAAAAGTGATGTATCATCTTCAGTTACTTGCAAACTCACTTTAATCTAGGGATCTTCCATATCTTCATTACCAATTAAAAGGGTAACTATTACTTTAGCATCTTCCTCCTCATTATCTCCTGACATCTGTTCCATAAACTAATTTTTCCATTTATTAAAAATGTCATCATCTGGCCAATCAAAACTTAGAGCTTCCCTTTGTATCTTTATTAAAGAATTTGCACTTTCTTCTAAATCATCAAATTCTTTTCTCATAGCAGTATAAAACAACTGTATTTTTACTAGCTCTTCATTTGTCTTTGCCAAAAACCAGTGGCCAGTCTCACTCATGATGTTTATTATTCTTTCATTGAATAACTCATCCATTTCCCTTTTCCATTTTTCCTTTTCCTTTACTGTATCAACAGATTCTAAAGCACAAGAAAATAGGGTGAATTTTTCAGCAATATATTTGGAAAAACAGAGTGTTAATCTTCTCTGTAAAGAATCTCTTTCATCACCAAAATTCTCTAACTTACTTAACAAATCAAAAATCTTCTCAACTTGATGATAAGGCATTTGGACTGCAAATATACATATGATTGTAATATCATTATTTCTCTCCTTCCATTTCTGCGCAAGAGGAGTCAGTCTATCCTTTTCTTTATTCAACTCATCCATAAGGGTTATAATTCTAGTCAACTAATCATAAAAAGTTGACCATTGTATTTCATCCCTTAAATATACCACACCCTGCTTCAATTTTTCTTCCTGTTGATTTTTAAATTCTATCTACAACTCATGTAATTTGATTTTTTCTGCTTCAAAGTCCTCTGCAGTATAGAATTGGAGCCTTTTCAGGGTGTTAGGTATTTCAATGATAGGGGTTGATCCAAAAAATGACTGTGAAGGGTACACAATTCTAAGTGTACTAGATTCTCCCACCTTTCTTTTCCCAAGTATCTTCTCCAATTGAGATACCCTGTTTTCCAGCTCAATTCTCTTTTTTACTTCTTGATTGTAGGCATCCACCATTATTTCATACGTACTCTGCAAATCAGTCATTTCCTTTTCTTCTCTTTTTGCAGTGGCCAAGGCAAATTTAGAATAGTCCACATTCATGTAGGCTGCCTATACATTTGAAGTATCAGCGACCCTCCTCAAAATGATATTCCCCATTAATCCTGAATCATCAGGCTGTAATGGAGTAGTCCTGGATCCTCTTCTTAGTGACCACATAACAAGGGCAGCTTGATCATTATTGAATGTTGTTCCCAAGAATTCCTTTTTATTTGGATCCTGTAATCCTAAATTATTTGACACAGAATTAAAAATTAAGGCATCAGCAATATCCCAATTGGGCAATAATAAAATATTTTCATTTTTCACAATCTATCTACCCTCGTCAGGGGTTATATTTTGGAATTCTTGTATCATTTGTTCTTTTATTTGATTCTGAATGGAGGCTTCATTCATTTCTAGATGCTCTGCTTTCATATTCCTACACCTTTGTTCAAAAATGTGCATGTTTTCCCTCCATGCAAACTGATGGAAAGCCCTAGATTTTACAAAACTATTATCAGACAAAAATTGCTGACTGGCTTGTTCCAAAACAGGGTCCAATTCCCTTCCTTTGAAATCTGCTACAGTTAATTCAAAACTTGGCACAGGAGGCTCCTGGGGGTTCCCCTCATCAATTTCTACTTGAGTAACAAAAACTCCTCCTTGTGACCCCATTTGTTCAATTTTCTTATTGGTGAGCTGCTCTTCCTCAATTCTCATTGGAGTTTGGGAAGGTGAGTAACCTTCATCATGGGATTCCTCTTCCCTTATTATTTTTCTTCTTTTGGGAGAAGGTTCAGGGGGTCTTTCTTCAAGGACAGTACTAGTAGATTCAATTACCTATTTTTCTTTGTTTACAATGGGCATCTACTCCTGAATAATAGTATATCCTGTCCTCTTTCGAACAACCAGTAGACCTACTCCTGTGTTAGGGGTGAAACCCAATTTCCTCATAACTTCTCTGGCTTTATCTGGAAAAGAATCAATAAAATTTTGTTTCTTTTCATTCATTACCTCCATTATTTTTGAGAATGTACTCATGAGGTTATTTATCCTATTTGCATTAGTTGCAGCATTACTAAGAGGACTGTAATCTTTGTCAAAATAATTAATAAACTCCAAAACTTTTGAATAGACTCTCCACTTTTCTTTCTTTATTTCTTGCTCCTAGAAGAGTATTCATTCCTTATTATATCTTCAAGGAAGTAGAATTCATGCTGACTTGGACAAAGCTTGATGCTATATCTAAGAGCAGAATTAAAGAAGTCTTCTGTGTCACAAAAATGAGCATGAGATACTACCATCTTATACCGATCCAAAAATTTGTAGAGGAAGATCCACCCTTCTTTAGTTATTACAAACTGGTGAGCTACAGTGCAAGTAGGAAAAATTGATCCTGTTCCCCTTTTGTGCAAAAAGGTCTCCTCCACTCCTCCCAACTGCCATAAAAATTTAGCTACCCCTACCTTTAAAGGTACCTGATAGGGTAGTACATGGGGTGTCCCTTTGAACCCATAGATCCTAATGATAGTTGAGACTGGATATGGGATGATATCTCCCCAATTATGTGAAACTTTTAAACTATGGGGTCTATCCATAGGCCTAACAAGATGCATTAGTGCCTTAGGAATTCTGGGATTGTCACTTAATATGAGGCATCTTAGTTTATAAGCAAAGTGCCTATCAAATCTAACAAAACTAGCATTTTCTGCTTCCCAAGTCATGTCTGCACTCCATAATTGAACTAGTAGTGCCTCCCCTTCTTGTTCCCTATTTAAAACCATTTCTTTACCAAAATATGTAACCCCTTTAAATAGAAACATATGCATCAATAGGGAGTACTGACCCCAAACCTTTTCCACCTTGCCCTTTGCAATCCCCACCAATCCATTGTGAATCTCATTAGCCAGGTAAGATGAAAAATCAAAAAATATTTCTACACCGAAAGAAGAGATTTGGGTGATCATATACATGAAGCTCACCGAAATAAAGTTTTCTTCACCCTCTCTGAAGACTCTGCACAGGGTCCTGTATATTTCTACTTCCTTGGCATTAAAGCATGATTTCTTGAAAGGTTCTTTAGAAGATGATGTTATTGTTGGTAGGTTTCCAATTCTACCTATGTGGGCTTTCAATGCACCTTCTCTAACTACATCCCTTTTGGACATATATTCTTTTTCTAACTCTATCAAATTAATGGGCACATGATACATGGTGAGAGGTGCCAGACTAAAAACCTTCCTAATTTCTTTGGGACTGATGGTAACTAAAACCTCACCATCCATTCTTCTCACTACCTTAGTGGCTTGATCATAACTTTTAGCTACAGTTTCAAGCAGTTCATAATCCATAAACACACTAGGGACAACAAGCTTTCCAAGATCAAAATTCCATATATTGGCATGAGGGGCATATAATTTCCTTTCTACGAACCATTTTTTGAACAAACTCAAACCAGTTTGAGAAGTTTGAGCATCCTGAACCCAATTACCCTTATCATACAATCCATCAACTATCCTTAGCCTAGGGTTCAATGAGGTTAACCTTTTAACTTGTACTATCTCTACAGTGGACTCAGGAAGCAACTCAAGCAAATCATTATGCACATTCCTATCCAAATAATTTACTGCACCTAAAAATCCCTTCTTCGGGAGGCATCTTAGACTTATTTTTTACAGAACTGAAAAGCCTATGAGGATTATGATAGTACTACTTACTTGAATTTTGTCTTTGTTTTCCTCTGTATTTCTGTAAACTTTCCGCTAACAGACAACTTCATAGTCTCTACCAGGCTTTGGCACACTTTCCTTTAGTAATTGCTTTTGCACAAGAATGGCTCCAAATCTTTGCTTGTGTAAGATGAAACTGATGAAATCTCTCTGTATTATACTCTATTTTTTCTCATGGACAATGCTTTCATGTCTAATTAATATAGGGAGTGGCACTACATTCTGTGTTTTAAAACTACGCCGTCGATTTTCAAAGATCCTATGATCATGTGATATGGAGAGAACAACTGGGAGTTGTATTTGACATGTCAATCAATTTACCCAATGAGAACTTACCACATATATAATTCTTTCCTTGATGGCACTTGTATCTGGACCCATTGACAACTGAGGACACATGTCAGCATGTCGCTACTTCGTTATGCATAAAGAACGAGCACCTTGCCATAGAGAAGCAGCGACAATCGTCGATCTGATCCAGAATTAGTCAAATGATATGTTACTGGGTTTTCTCAGAAAGAAGGCAGTGGGCCCTATTTGCTATGTTGCTATAACTGTCTCCCTCACAACTCTTCATATTGAGAAGATGACAACCGTTGATCATATACTCAATCAAGGGTGAGGAAACTGCACGGGGTCTTCTGATTCATATTCGCTATGTCGCATGGCTTAAAAAGCATGCAATTTTTCAAAGCAAGGTAGCGAGGGCCATTGATTCCATTTCAACCTAACGTTCAGGATCTCTTTGTACATTCGGTCAGAAGGGCATTAATGAAAAAGGATCTCTGCATAGTTGGCACCTTACAAAAATTTACTGTAGTCCTAATCATCACTCCACGTCACCAAGGTCCTACCAACCTCCAAATTTCATGAGGCCTCGCTACTTCGCTAATGGTGAAGTATCTGGTTTTTTCGATAGAGAGGTAGCGAACTCTAGCACTCTAATGAATTCTAGACCATAAAATGCAATGGGCAGTAGATAATGATTTTTGTTATTGAAACTGCTTCTAACAACGGGATTTATTACTTGGCATGCCACCTGGTGTAGTCATGGTACTGGCAAAATGCAATGTCACTGCCTCTTGATTTCACGGGGCCTCGCTACTTCGCTAATGGTGAAGTGTCTAATTTTTCTAGTAGTGAGGTGGCAAAGCATCAAAAGAATCATCATTTTGGCTCTTATTTCAGATATTCTACTGGGTCCCCTTTCCTGTTTGGATGGTAGTTGCAATGTATACCTGCATAATAAATCATTCAAAAAACAAAGCTCCGACTGCCATATCTTCACTTTGCGGTCCTGCCTCGCAAAATACTTAGCATTCGCTACGTTGCTATACTTAAAAAGCATGCAATTTTGCATAGCGAGGTAATGACAGTGGTAGATCTACTTGGATCCAACGGCTAGAAAAAATGAGAAAAAGGGTATCTCGGGGAACAAAAAATAAAAAGGGACAGAATATTCATCTCACTCAAAAATTCAAAAGTTTCACACCCAAAAATTTATGAATAGAGAGAACATAGGGTTTTTATGAATTTTTTCTTTATGGATGGATTATCCAAAAACCCTATGTTTCACTTAGAAATAAAAATTCTAACTTTTCTACAATTGAACAAAAACTTTTGTTACACAAAAATTTAGACCAACAGACTGGAAGGCCTACAGGCTGGCTTTAAAAACTAACCAAAACAAATAATTGAGCTCTAAGAACTAACATGTTGATTCTTTGTTATGCATTCTTGTACCCTATTAGATCTCATGTAATGATGACACTCAGGTCAAAATATATTGACCATCAAAGTTACCTACTTGAAACTGCCTACAAACAAACAGGTTAGAAGACACTAAAGTGCATTTGGTTTTGGCTTTGAAAATAGGGTAAATGGATACTTGAGGCCTTGAAAATGAGGAAATTAGTTCATGATCATGAGGAGAATATAAATCTATGATTTTGGCTCATGATGAATAATAGGGTGCATTTTCAAAGCGTGCAAAGTGAGGTTTTCGTAAATGGAACTAACTTGGGAAGGTTTGCAAATGGATTGGTCAAGACTCAAAAAATGGCATACTTGAAGTGGTTTTGAATTAGAACATAGTGGTACAAATCATTTCATCTCATATATTACAAATTCAAATTTATGGCATCTCGAATAGGGATACTGATCAATTTGCATTTCATGACACCAGTAAAACTTCACAAATTGCATTTGGAATCACATTTGAAAACTAATCAAACTAATTTTTCATAGGATAAAATATAAAAAAATAGAAATTTTCTAACCCCTAGAATGAAATACAAAAGAAATTTTCTCAGTATGGTGAACTAAGTCAAAGTTATAATCAGTCAAATAAGGCCTCCTGGAGTTCAGAATAAATATGCATCTGCATGACAGAGATATGTAACCAACTTTGAGGGATTCAAAACCTAGTGGAAAAATATTGAAATGACTCAAAAATGGAAACATAGGTTCTTTTATATGTTTTCTAAACAATCCCAAAGAAATGAGTCATGAAACATAACTGGGTACAAGATATTTAAAAGCAAACTAGGCTTCATGTTGTTGTTTGACACATGCAAAAAAGTAGATCTAAACATTGCTCAAAGAGACTTCACGGAATGACTCATAATGAAAATTTATCATTATAGGATGCATGGATAAACTAAATTCAAGGTGTTAGAAACATAAAACACCTCTTAGGCCTAGAAAGGATAGTCAGGTACACAAGCAAGAAAATGGGCTTATAGGGCTCAAAATGACTCAAAATTTTGAAATGATATTGAAAATGTGAATGCAATTTTGAGTCCCATCAAAACCTCTATATATTTGATCTTTAGTGTAAATTCCTTAATCAAAACTTACCTGGGACTCCTTTGAAGGTGAAGGTTACCAGCTTAGGTGAGATCTCTCTTGTTGTTGATAATGAAGATGTTATGATAATCTATGCACTTGTGCATTATGTGCCACACCTTCACATTGTGCACACTTGCACAACTTCATGTTATGCACACTTGCACACCTTCATGTTATGCACATCTTCATGCACTATGAATTCTATTACTTGATTGTTATTCTCTCTAACTGCTTGATCCTTCTTAGTTAGAGACTAGGAAATCCAGATTATCCAAAACAATCAAATGTTTGAAACTTTTCCATATCTTTTTTAACAAGCTTTTCTAGGTCATTTTAACTAGCATTTTCAGAGTTATTTTGCTCAAATTTCCAATTTTAAACTTTCATTTGTCTCTAAAATTGGGAAACTAAAGGCTCGCTATTTTAGAGACTGAAATTAGATAGAACAGTGTAAATGGTTTTGAATTCTGAGCTCTAGGTCAAAATTTATGACCCTGACAAGTTAAGGATGCCTATTTATCTACATAAAGAAGTAAAAATTAGTTATATTATGTTAGCAGACCCAAAAGAGGACCCCACAAGATTTATTGGTGAAAAAATGGGTCAACAATAGTCAAAATAGAAAAGACAATTGATTTTTTTCTCCCAAAATCTAGTTTTGCGCACTAGCACACCTAGTGCACCTTGGAAGGTGGTCTAATTTTTTCTTGGACATGAAAAGTGTACAACTATGCACTAACACATGTGGATACCTTGACAAGCTGTGCATCATGCAATGTGAAGATGCACACCTCTAAGTGTGTGCACATGTGCATGTGTGCATCCTTAGAGTGGGGGTGAAGTGTCCATGTGTGCACTTGGTGCACCTGTAGATGTGCACATTTGAAGCACATGAAAGTCTTAAAATTTATCTTTTTTTACTTTTCTAACTACCCAACCCTTCTCAATTAGAGATTGAGGTTTGACCTAGACCCAAGGGAGAGTCCAAAATGATCGAGGCTTCAGACTAGATGTCTTATAAGGAATTTTGAAACTAGGGGGTCCCCATTTTGTAACTCAAAATGGGGCATACATTGTGAAACCACAACAATTACCCGAGTTCATAAGGAATTCTTTGATAAATATGATTTACTACCATCTATTCAACCCTAATAGTAGTGACATAAGTGCTCAAAAATAAGGGGGAAATAAATTTGAATAAAGTAAAGGGGTAAATAGTCTTAAATAAGGGGGAAATGAATTTTTTATTCATTCTTACATTGTTTAATCAATATTCATTGACATAAGTCATAAGGCATAGGGGGAGAGCTCATTAATAGATTGTATTGTAAAGATGTATATATGAAAAAGTGTTTTTTCCACTAATATCAAAAGGGGAGATTGTTGGTATCTCTAACCTTTGTTGTCTATTAGTGTCAACCACTTAGTCATTTACAAGGTAGAGTCAGATGGTCATCATTAAGATTGAGCTACTCTATATAGGTCGGGTTATGTACATAAGCAAGTATGTACCAATATGTGTCAAGTAAAATAAAAACCAAGCAACAACAATGTGAAGCATCTGAAAATAGTAAAGGCCAAGCAATGTAGAGTTTACATAAAATTTAGAAATGGAATAGATTTTGAGGTAAAACATTTTTCAAGCCAACTTGGAAAGAAAATTTAATACATGCATAGGTTGTTACACAACATTTAATGTTTGTAGAGAGTTTTATGTGTTAATGATGTGGATCACAGATCTCTATGTTGTGTGATCAACAATTCAGATGAAGATGCAAAATATGGAAGCATCTAAAAAAAATCTTAAGGAAATTCTTTAAATAGAAAAGATCTTAACCTAGTTTGTGTGGCAAGGAGAGGGAGATGAGAAGAGAAATGTGTGCATGTGAACAAGGAGTATTATGTGATTGAAATCAAATCAAAAGTCAATGAAGGGTTCTATTATCATTTTACAAAGAAACTGACCTAATCAAATTAGTGAAAGGGAAGATAAGTTTATCAGATCAGAGGAGAGAATTACTTAGCAAGGAGAAGACTCAAAATTAGCTTACAAAGAAAACCAAGAGTCGGGTAGTGAATCAATTCTAGTCAACTAAAATCAAGGTAAATCTCTTACAGAGTGGTCTTATCATATCTTTGTAAATTTCCTAATAGAGTCCTTACTTTTTTGTAAGTGTTAAATCCTCTAACAAGGTGAGACCTAGTAGTCTCTTAAACTTTTAACAGGGCAGAACCCTCACAGGGTAGATCATATATTATGATCAAACATTGTAACAATAACTGGTTAACTATATTACTATAGTACTGAATATTTCTAGGTGTCATCCCCACCCTAGTTTTACCTTCACATTGGAGGGTTTTTGGGTAACAAATATTGTGCTGTGTTTACTTTCATGCATGTGATAGATTAGATTTACATGCTTTTGATTAAGAAAAACAAGTTTTTTATAGGGGTTCCTGAAACCCACCAGTTAACAACATAAAGACTACTTAAAGTTCAGGTCTAACAATCAAGCAACAAAAAAAAGAGCAAGCCAAACCCATCCAATAGAAGAAAAAAACAAAAGGCCAAAAGCCAAGGAACTAGCAAATAAACTAGGAGAAACAATCAGGGTACTAATTCTCTAGCCAGCTCCACTTTCTTGAGTTCCAACTCTTCCTTGGCCTCAGCCTCATTAGTCTTTGATTGGCTATCATCATAGGAAGCATCCTCAACCCTCTTCCTTTTTCCCACTCTCTTTTTTCTACTCAATCTCTCAATTTGCAAAGATGCTTCCTCATTAGTTGCCTTGGTCTCCTCTTCATCCTTTTCCTCCTTTTTAGTTTCCTCCATCATCCTATACAACTGGACAATGTTACCATTAAGACCTTTAATAATGTTGAGGCTCTGGTTAGCTAAGCTATGGAGTGTGGCATCCATCTTTTCCACCCTTTTTTCAATCTCAGAAACCCTAGCATCTAGCTTTCCAATTCTATCATTCTCATTCCCCCCATTTGACCTTTCCTACCACTGCATCCTAAAATTAATCTCTTCAATTTCATGGAAGATCCATTTAATGGACCAAAAGTTGTTCACTAGAATATTTTGAGTGTTGTTAAGGAGGTTCATGACCATTTCCCAAGAATTGTCACTTAGAATCACCAAAGCTAGGTCAATTAGCTCTTCCAGCTAAATTTTTCCCTCACTTCCCTCCAAAACCTTTGGGTTGATATGTTCTATCACTATACCCATTTTTGTAGTACTGGTTGATATGTTCTATCACTAGACCCATTTTTGTAGTACTAGCATGAAAATTCTTCCATGTTGTTTTGCTTCCCTTTGCATCTAGAGACATAGTAGTGTTAGCCATGCCCTCTTCCCCTTTCCTCTTTTCTAGTGCCTTAGAAGAGCTCTCCTTACCCTTTCTATGAACCCTCTCAATTTTCTTCTCCCCTCCTCTTTTCCTTTTAACTGGTCTATCCACCTTCCTACTTACCTGTGCCTTACTTGTTCCCTCTTCTCTTGCATTGACTTCCTTATCTATTTCCATCCCCTCTTCCTTATCATTACATTCATCCTTCAAGTTCTTCTCCTACTTAATCCTTTTCTTCAATCCTTTCCCTAGCTTCTTTTCTTCTTCTTACCCATATCTTTCATGATTTTTGCCACCTCCTCTTCGTCACCTGAGTGCATACTAGCACTATCCTCTATGTTTGACGAGAGGTACGAGCTCTCTCTTTCCTCAGAAGAAACCACCTTCTGGGCAACAACCCTTCCATGAGCTTGAGCTTTAAAATGCTCATATAAGAGTAATAAAAAACCCTCATAGAAGGAAAGATTAGTGTACACTTTCTTCTTATAATCCATTATACTCTTAGTAGCAGAGAAAAATAGATAGAAGGGGATGGAAATTTTGATTCCATACCTGAAATAGTTTAGGATAATGAAATGGTGGGTTCAAATCCTATCAAACCTAGTGTCAAGTGCTATGTAGGAAATAATTTCCCTTATGAAAAACCTCCATAGTTTCTTAACAGATGTGGGCTTATAGTAAACCCTAGTCTTCACAAGGTCCTTTATCTCCTTTGCATCCTTTGCAAAATATTTCACCACATTCAGGGATATTTTCTTATCTCTATAAAATTTTATGCCCTAATTGGGAAAGTTAATCACCTTGGCTATCACCCCTTCATTAACCTTGAAGTCCACTCTATCTATCTTCAGCTTCCCCTCTCTCCATGTCTTCACCATAAGGTCAATAATCTTTTGATCCCAGCCATGATGCTTTCAATGAACGATGAGATGCCTCCTTCCCTCAACTTCTCCAACACCTTTGAGAACCTCTTCCACTTCTCTGCTTCTCCCTCTAGCTTACTCCTATGTCTCTCCCCAACCATTCTATTGCAAACAAAAAAATAGAGACACTGCATTCTCTAGACACTGTGACCCAAACCCTAGTTTTTCTTCCAAAGCATGTACTTGCCTTCAACCTTAGTAAAGAAATAGATGTAGTAATTACCAAAATCCCATAAGATCACCCATAAAATGTGCCAATAAACCCCCCAATTATGATGCCTCCAAAATGGCTTGTGCCAAGCTCTCATTGCTTTATAAGATTGATTGACAACATTAACTGCCATAATTACACTTTATGTTACATGTTACAACAAATTTACATTACTAGTTTTACATGTACAAGTTTGCTGATAGATGTGAATGAACTGGTAAAAATTTTAAAGTTTTAAGATTTTGATTCACCCCCCTCTTAGTATCTTGTTTATCCTATTTATAGCTCCATTAATCAACAAACCCTACACTATGAATGAGCATCAATTGCAGTCTATCTGTAGTTCTTGTCATGTTTGCAGTTTGCACCTTGTTATATTTTGATCTAGGAGAGACTTGCTACTCATGTTATTTTTATATTTGAGATGGCCTTCTTGTCGGATTTTATATTTTTATTTCTAATATCATATGTGTTAGATTACTATGTTGTTTAGTTGATCATATCTGCATGATAATGCCCTTTTTGAGATCACAATATGTTTATGATGATATCTGATTATCTAGTTTTTGGACATATCCTTTGGAATTTATATGTTGGATTTGATGCTATGGTTATTTACTTCATTCTTGCTTTGTGATGCTTTATGCAAAAGTGAGTGATGGAAATGGATTATTTCAGTATAATTAAATAAATGGTTAAATTAGGCCATTTAATGCATTTATTTCTACTACTATGTTATTATATGCAATTGCACTTGATCATGTGTTTTAGTGTGTAGGATTTATGTCCCTCGTAGTGGCACATGGAGTTAGTGATTCAACTATTCATATTTAACCAATGTAATCCCTATGTGGTCGACGTATCCTATTCAATTGTTTAAATTAAACCTTCCACTAATTTAATAAATCTGTAATCATTGGCATTATGTGATTAGACCTGTGAGCATGTTTGTGCATTTACAGGTTCACATTTGTCGCAAAAGTTATTAAGAAATTCTATAATTTTGGTTTAAGGGAATTTTGAGCTTTATTTAATTTAATTTAATTCCAGCAGCTTTTTCGTAGAGGAATTCTAGTTCCTTGGAATAACCCATTTTCATTTGGGTTGATTTAGCATTTAACTAGGTGACTTAGTTATTTACCCCAATCGATTATTCACTTGAAAGTGAATAAGTATCCAAAAAAGAAAATTTATTCCTCACTTCTCACTTTCTAAAATAACAAAATTGAGAGCTTTTTCTAGATTCTCTTCTGTAGGATTGTGTTTCTATTCATTGTAGGAGCTATGGGTGTGGGATTGTCATGAGATCAGTCTCGTTGGATCCAACTTGGGGAGACCTTGGTTTGCCACAATTTTTAGCAACTTTCACATGATTTTATTTTATTGTTTAGATTCCCATTTTGACCCTTTTGGCTATTAGGTAGGGCTCTCCTATTTTGTTGTTTCAGCTCTATTTCTACTTCTATTTCTGGTAGTTGTATGTTAAGAGGTTGAGAACTAGTGTTCCACTCTGTTTCTGATTGCTAGTTCTACTCGGTTGATTAGGTATGAACATTTCCCTAATTTTTTGGATGGGAGTTTGGGGTTTCCACCATTATGCTAGCCATTTTTGCATATGGTGTTTGAACTAGATTTTTATTGGATTTATGTGGCTCATTCATCCTTGGGTTGAATGGGTTTTATTTTTGTTGATTTTTGTCAATGTTGGTCTTCAAAGGATTGTACCTCGATTTGTGTTTCATCAAGTTTTCTTAGGTTTTCTTGGCATGGTATTGGTCATGGATTTGGATTATCCATAGGATGCCAATCCAACCTCTATTGCACTCTTATGTTTCATTGGGATGCATGTCACATCCATAATCCTAAGCTTGTATTCGGTTGAGTGTTATTTTGCTTGATTTCTCATCCAACCCTTGTTTTATGATCTTCATGATGTTGGTGCAACCACACACAAGCTTGTGCCTATGCATTTTTTAGGTGCTTGTGAGGCTCAATCTTTTGGATGTTATTGGTGGAGTTATGTTCATTAGGGTTGGGTTGGGAATATGCATTTCCTACAAGTACTCATCGTATGATGAACATGGGTATGTAGGGTAGAAACTTGGAGGGTCTTCTCTCGCAACCTTGGTAACTATTTCCTAGGTTGGCATGAAAAAGTTTTTTAATAAGTGATAATTAAATAAATTATTGGGTAATAAATATAAGATAATAAAAAGGTGAGCAATTGATTTGGTTCGAGGATACTTAAAATGTGAGCACCTGGAGTTGATCTAAGGAAATAGTGTGAGAGCCTCCCTGGGGAGTTGAGTCTGCATGATATTTAGCTTGGGCTAATTGATGCCAAGAGACTTACCCTCCATTGAGTTATTACATATTTGACTGATAAAGTGTCTGACTAGGACCTGTTGTACTTGCATTGTCTCATGATCTTGGTTGCAGTCCTCTTTATTGTCTGGTGTGAGTGTTATCCATCAACATTTTCTTTATGTATGTTTGTGATTGGATCATTATCTTCATCAAAATAGCAGGAGTGGGCCTACAAGTTCCACATGGTTGGGAGGTGTAGCTACCTATACCACTCCTATAGACCTATGTACAAAGATAGTCTATTTCTAGTTGCGATCGATGTCTGATTTCACTTGGTATATTTGGGTTTCTGGAGTATGTTTCCTTGTGATTTATGCTTTAATTAGAATGGTTGGATATCATGTTTAAATGATGTTAGTTTATTTGATGCATTCCTTTATTATGATGTTTAGCATATGGTTAGATGATGTGATTCACTTAGTTGGAGTATCTATTAATTTATTGGATTAACATGTTAGATATTCTTGTTCTAATGATATTATTATGTTGTAGTAGTAACACCCTCATAAGATAGCTCTCACTATCTAGTTGGAAATTTGGGATGTTACATGCAGGGGATTGCTAGGACCTTTGAGGTCTCATGATGCCATTATGATTGGGAGGAATCACATACAAGTTCAATTTTTTATGTACATTGTGATGTTTCTTTCCACATGTTTTCATATGGTGCTATGGATTTGGTGTTTCTTGAGTTTGAGTGTCCAAGCCTCAATTTTTTGATCTGATACTCCCTGGTGTGGAGGAATTGTTTTTCCTATTTCTCTGTCCTTTGTTTTCCCCTTTTTTTGTTGTCTTTCCTTGCATCAGAGAAGAGTTTCCTTGTGAGAGAATGCATTCTCTCATGCAAGAAATCCATTCTCTCACATGAAGCATGGTGGAAGGTCATGCGATATTGTACTCTCTTAAGCAAGATATGGAACTTCCTCATGCAAAGTTGGACATTCTCTCGCATGAACCTCAGTAGTACGACTAAGAGATTTACTAGTCATTCATTGCATTTCCTCACATGAGAAGGTATTTCTTCATACAACGCGATGCTCTTCCTCACACAGAGAGGTACTTCCTCATGTGAAAATGTAGGTTACATTTCCTCATGTTCAAATCAAGGGGTATCTCTGCTAGTTTTCTAGAAACAAATCTTGGTGTTTTGAGTACCCTTTAGGTTTGATCAATTTTATAGGCTTCAACAGATCAAAGATTTTATGTTCTATTGCTATCTCTTTTCTTGTTTCTCAGTTTGGACAAATTTGTTGGTAGTGATGCTTAGAGATTCATTGGTTGCCTAGATTGGTTGGTTAAGTCTTTCATTGTGATCTTAAGATCGATTGCATGTTGATGTTTAATTTCATGCTTGTTGTTTAAAAAAAAATACAAATCTTGGATTATATTTATACTTGTTCCAAGGATCTCCAAGTGGGGCATTACATTATCAGGGAAGAAATGGTGGATATTCTCTTGAAAAAAGAGATAGTGAAGGATTTTAAACATTTTACCCAAATGCAAAAGTATGTGCGAAGGCAGGCCACGAGTGTTATGTAGGGATAATATGCAAGAAAAATCAAAAGCACTAGTACATTTGGACCCAATTTTCAACCAAGGTTTTTTGCTATTTTTCTCGTCAAAATTTTGACCAAATTGCAGGTTGGTCAAAATTTTGATGAATACATTTGTTGAAATTTTGACCAACCTACAATTTGGTCAAAATTTTGATGAGAAAAATAGCGACGAAACTTGGTCAAAAATTGGGTCAAAATTTACTAGTGAAGAAATTATGAGTGAGGATATAATGAGGGAAAAGGATAAGTGCAATGAAGGCATTTTGACTACATGAAACATGGGTATACTATGCATGACGATTCTTATAGGAATCTTAAATATACACAAGGACTTGGCCTAAATTCCAAATTGACACATGAGAAAATTTATAATCTTGATCATTCAAATGAATCAAGGATTGTGAATCAAAACATTATATAAATACAAAATATGGAAAGAAGATTTTCAATCCTACAAACAAAATCACATCCATGCCTCTCCTATGTCAAAATTTTTTTGATGCCCTAGTAGATTCTTCTGTAGAAAATGATGCAAAACCTCAATTAAAATTGGAATAGTCTTTATCAACAAAGGAAAGAGTCTGTGTACCTCAATGGAGGGATCTTAATAGGTATAGGGAAACCATAAAACATAGAGAGAGAAATATATGGATAAAATTTGTAAAAATAAGGAGAATTTAAAAGTACAAATTTCTTATTGACAAAAAAGGATTCAATGACAACAAAGGAGTGGATCAAGGATAGAAATTTATTCAAAATAAGAAATTTTTGTGACTCAACCTTAATCAATAGAAGAAGAAAAATAAAGATGATTGGTAGGCTTGTTACAAATAAACCAAGGAAAGAAGACAAAAACTTGCAATCATAAGCAATTATTTTTCAAAAAACTGGTGGTTTGATAAAAACTCCATATGAATTTTATAGTTTGGAATAATCCAAAAACACTTTGACAAAATCGTTGAAGGTAGTTTATGAGGGGTAGGTAAGTATTATATCTCTCTCTTATTTTTTATCATTCTTACATTATAATAATAAGAAAATAAAAAATGCACTACTATATTCTCAACATTTTCTTAAAGGATATGACATAACCTTGTGTAATTGGCCGCCCAATTTCAAAGGAACAAAAATTAATAAAATGAATCAACCACTTTGGATTATAATAAAAATAATTCCAGTGGGACTTAATCATATTGAGATACTTAATAGAATTGTAATTCTATAGGTGATCTCCAAATATAGAAATCACAAGTACAAATTCAACCCTCAGGTATTTGATCTCCCTGATCTCCCCCTACTTGTTGCCCCCTAATCTAAACCTAAACATCCTATTTGTTATTGCCAAAATGAATTAAATAATATTATATAGAATTAAATAATATAATGCTGACCTCATAATGGTCTACACATATCCCAAGATAATATCCTATCATTAAATTCTCAACCCAAATTGAATACACAAGTCAACTCAAACTAGAAACTAATCACAGAAAAACTTGGTCAAAGAAGGAACTGAATATTAGCAAACATTAACCAACAATGTTGAATAGTAAATAAAACCATATACATAGAGAACTCATAACATCATTATTTGTTTACTAGGGAAACCTTGGCCAAGGGAAAAGCCTAATGGTGATGATACCCACAAAATGATCCACTAAACAAAAGAATCCTGTAAGGATATTGACCTTGTTAGGAGTCTATCAAATATATATAGTGTCTTGAGTCCTTGTTAGAGGACCAAGCCCTATTAAAAGCCTCAAACCTATTAGGAGTTTCTTCAACCCTATTAGGAGTTGGTAGATTAAATACAATGTATGCAAGAAGATCCCACTACCCTAACATGCAATATACAATAAATTTCTTCACAAGAATAGATATACATACAATACTTGTCTCACTATTGTATCTTGAACTTTTTTTGATCATACATCAGATTTTTCACCACATAAGGCTTGCATATCACATATAATTTCTTCACAATAGTTCACATCCCATTCACACTTCTTATTAGTTGTGCAAGATATGATCTTTACTTATACCTTACAAATTATCAAAACTCTTTTTAGTCAACCTTGATGCTTCCACACGCTTGGTTGATTATAAAATAACTTTAGGATTAACATGTAGGATGTTAGCCCAACATGTTTAAGTAATTATTTTATTACCAAAATTATTCCTTAAGCTGTACTATTTATTTTACTGACATGCTATGTTATGCTGTATTAATTACCAGTACTAGTAATTCTTTTGTAACTAATGTCATACTATCTATATAGATCTACACACTAACATACATCATCATGATAATATCAACTATTGATCCTTAATTTCATATGTGCTAATTTAGAATCTATCATCCATACATATTGAATCTTTCTCTGTGTTGTAGAAAACTATCCAATGTTTAGATAATTTTCTATCTCTGATTACACAATGAAATACCAAATATATATGTTTCCATAAATTACAACACTCATACATCTACCCAACCATATTTCCAATAATCTTCCCCTTTGGCATTGATGGAAACATTTTGAAAAATTGGCTAAGTCCCAAAATGATGTCATACAAAACAACAATAAATACAAAAACAATTACTCAAAATTGGCAACCAAAACTTGAAAATTTTATTCATGTTTTGATGGATCATTGCATTTCTTATCTCTCCCTTTTACAATAATTCCCTATATACATAGAGAAGCTCCACCTTACATATATACATTCTTTATACAATTTTCTTTAAATACTTCTCCCCCTTTGACATTGATGACAAAGGTGTCAAAAATGTGTACAAACAAAACTGTGTTGCCTTCCTCTATTCAATTTGACATTCTAGATATACAATCTACAAAAAAAAGTTTTAGTTTTTCAAGCTCCTTCTTCCAATTATCTTTAACTATATCAGATATAATGATTAGTGTGTAGAGTGCATACAATGCTACTATAACTATGCCGAAGTCTGTATAGGTGAATTTATCATAGGATGCCTTTGTTGCTAGATACTTCTCCAATTGCCTCTGTAAAATGCTAACTTTATGATGTAGGAGCATCTAGTGTAGTAAGGGCAATCCTGTATCACCCAAAAATATGCTTAGAGATAGTTTCTATATAATGTGTTTTTATTTCTAGATACCCATTCGGGTCAAATAAAGGTTCCAACTCTCACAGTTCCACTATTAGTTTTATGGGTTAGAGTTTTTAAGCACCTTGGGATATGTGTAAATGTAAAAAATGGGTTATTTTGTAATAGAGAAAAAATTATGATGAGTTAGAGGGTGTAATTTGGATCCGATTATACTTGTAATTTAAAGTGCTCCAGAAAAAGAATCAGGTCAAAAGACTTTATGATTAGAAAGTTATTACAATTTTAAGTTTCCTGGAGACCTCCTAAGAGTGCCTCAAAGTCAGATTCGGGGCATTGAATGGCCTTATATGGGGCTAAAAAATGAGGGACAAGAAAATCTGGTCCACATTTCTATAGATCACTTTGAGAGCTTTCTAAAAATATAAATAGTTCGTCAATCGGAGTCCCGGTTCAAAAGTTATGCCTCCCAAAAGTTGGACTACCATTTTTGGATTCTTCTAATTTTACACCAACTTCTAACGTGACTTCTAGAACCTTCTATTTTGGTATTGGATGCCAAATGGCATATTCTAGAATGTATTCCTAACCCTAAATGAATTGGGGCCTATTTAATAACATTTTTGGCATTGTAAAGGCAATTCTTAGTGGAATTAGAGAGAAGGTACTGTGTGGAGGATTTCTTTCTCCAAAATCATACTATTGTAAGCCCATAGGTCATTTTTTATTGATAATAATATTTCCCTTTTCCTATGTGTTCATTCCGGTCTTTGGTTGTGTCTCCATCAAGTGGTATTAGAGCAGGTTTTCTTGAGTGTGTAGATAAAGCGCTAACTGTGAGGTAGTTTGCACCAAGACTATGTGGTTGTGGGTTTGAGACAAGAAGATGCCTCCACAAAGGGAACATGGTGGAATGGCCAAAGTTGTTACTCCTGGGGTTAGAGCCCTCTAGAGACAAGTTTAAGAATTGCAAGTGGAGATCCGCAAGGGACTAAATGTTGCTACAGGTAAAAAAAGTGAGGAAGAAAATGAAGAAGAAGAAAATAGTGGACAACAAGGGGAAGGTGAAGGGGAAGTCCTAAATCAGGTAGAGAAGAGGCTTTTTAGGGTGATTTCTAAGCTTTGAAAAAGACCTAAAATTGATGTGGGTATGTTTTCGAGAAATCTAAACCTAGATGAGTTGATCATATGGATCAATGAATTATAAGAGTATTTTGTGTATGAGGATATCAAGGACACAAAAAGGGTTAAGTTTGCGAAGGCCAAAATGAAAGGTCATGCAAAAATATGGTGGCAAGAGATTTAGCTAGAAAGGAATAGAAGAGGAAAGGAAAAAATCACAAGGTGGGATTGCATGGTGGAAAAACTAAAGAAGTAGTTCATTCATGTTGATTATGAGCTTGATTTGTTCAAGAAAATGCAAGGGTTAAAGCAAGAAAGAAAATCTATCCAGGAATATATAGAGGAATTTTATTGACTTCTTATTAGGGTAGGGCATGAAAAATCTAATAAGGATAAGGTTTTACATTACCTCAGTGGGTTATGACCTAGCATTCAGAAGGAGTTAAGTCAGATTAGAATGACTAGCATTAAAGAGGCATACCATTTTGCCCTATGAGTTGAAGAGAAGCTAAAAAAAAGGTTTGATGGAAGGCAAAAAGGGCATGGTCAAGGAGGAAGGGGCGATGGTAGGTCATTTGGAGGCTGAAATGATACTAAGAAGGAAAATGAAGATGTGGGTACTAGCAGAAACTAGAGGAACAAGGGTTTCAACCGCTCCCATGATCAAAACTTTGGAGATTAGAGAGGAAGAGGTAGAGGACATGGAAAAGGTTCAGGAAGAGGAGGCTTTTGTGGTACTTATTTTCATTGCAATGAACAAGTTCATTGTGCATTTGAATGCCCTCAATGACAAGGAAGGACATATAGGAGAGTTGATGGTCAAGAAAGTGTTGCTTATGTGGATGAGGATGCATAGTCATCACATTCTAAGGATGTAGAAAGAGGAGAGGTTCTCATAAATTAAAGGGTCTTACTAAGTGGTGAGACTAAACCTAGACAAAGGAGGAGTTTTTTTTGTACTAGGTGCAAGTGTGAGGATAAGTGTTGTGATGTGATTTTTGATGGTGGTAGCACTGACAGCTTGGTGTCTGAGAAGATGGTCTCAAGCTAAAGCTCAAGAGGGAGAAACACCCCCAATCCTATCGAATTTCTTAGGTGAAGGATGATCATAAGGTCTTGGTCAGTGAATAGTGTTTGGTAAAGTTCAAGATTGGGAGTTACCATGATGAAGTTCTCTGTGACATTATTCCAATGGATGTCTACCATTTATTTTTGGGAAGACCATGGCAATTTGATAGAAATGTTGTACATGATGGTCATGAAAATACATACTCTCTAACAAAAGGATGGAGTTCACCACAAACTGAAGCCCTTGATAAAGGAAAGCAAAAAGTTATGCATTAGTGCTAGGATATGTCTTGTTGATGGAAGAATTTTTTTGGATGGTATGAAACATCAGCGTATGTGTTATGCTTTGATTCCTAGAAGAGATAAGGAAGGTAGTAGTGAAATTCCACCTGAAGTTCTAGGCCTATTAAGTGAGTATGGAGATGTCATCTCTAATAATGTTCCAGAAGGGTTGCCACCAGTAAGGTGGATCAATCATCAGATAGATTTTATCCCTAGAGCTAGTTTGCCTAACAAGGCTGCTCATAGGATGACTCCTACTAAAACTGAGGAGCTAAACAGCCAAGTTTAGGAGCTATTAAGAAAGGGTTTGATTCAAGAGAGCCTGAGTCCATGTGTAGTACCTATAGTGCTAGCACCAAAGAAGGATGGAGAGTGGATAATGTGCACAAACTCTCAAGCTATAAATAGAATAACCATCAAGTATCAGTTTCCTTTGCCAAGAATGGATGATCTTATGGATTGCTTGAGTGGAGCTCAGTACTTCACAAAGATAAATCTCAAGAGTGGCTATCACTAGATATGGATATGAGAGGGATATGAGTGGAAGACTACATTCAAGACCAAGGAGGGTCCATATGAGTGGTTAGTCACGCCCTTTGGACTGACCAATGCACCAAGCACCTTCATGTGGCTTATGAATGAGGTACTAAAGAAATTCTTGGAAAAATTTGTTATTGTCTATTTGGATGATATTTTAATTTCCACTAAGACTTTGGATGAACATTTATTGCACATTTTTAGTGTCCTTGAAAGGTTGAGGGAAGAGGAAATGTTGATTAATTTGAAGAAATGTAGCTTTGTAAAAAAAAAGTTAGTCTACTTGGGATTTGGTGTATCATATGAAGGTCTCAAAATGGATCCAGAGAAGGTAAAGGCCATCTTGGAATGGCCTACCCCAAGGTCTTCTACTGAGGTGAGATCATTTCATGGTCTAGTTAGTTTTTATAGGAAGTTCATTAAGAATTTCAATGGCATATGTGCACCCCTCACTAAAACAATAAGGGGAGATAGGAAAGAGTTCAAGTGGACTACAACAACTGCAAAGAGTTTTGAATTGTTGAAGAACAAGGTGATAGAACAAATTGTGTTGGCACTTCCTAATATCATTAAAGTGTTCTAGGTAGGTTTTGATGCTAGTGGAAATGCTATTGGGGTTGTATTGAGCTAAGAAGGTAAGCCTATTGCATATTTTAGTGAAAAATTGAATGATGCAAAGAAGAAGTATTCCATTTATGATTAGGAGTTTTATGCAATCATTCAAGCCTTAAAGAAATGGATGCATTATTTGTTACCAAAAGAATTTGTCTTGTATACTAATCAGTAGGCATTATAGTACCTAAATAGCCAAGGTAAATTGAACCAGAGATATATGAAGTGGGTAGAGTTCATGTAGAGCTATACATTTTTGTTGAAACATAGAAGTGGAAGGTCTAATAGGGTTGCAAATGCATTGAGTAGGAGACAGTTGTTGCTTATAGTAATGCAAGTTGAAGTGGTTGGGTTTGATGAACTCAAGAATCTATACCTGGAGGATCCTAATTTTGCTGAAGCATGGAAGGCTTGTAAAGAACTTGTTACTGTAGACAGAACCAGGTGGCTAGATTATTTGATTTAGGATGGTATGTTATTCAAGGGTAGTTAATTATGCATTCCAAGGAGTTCCATGAGGGAAAATTTGATCAAAGAGAAACATAGTGGGGGAATGGTAGGACACTTTGGTTAAGATAAGACCATTTCCATTCTTAGAGAACATTATTTTTAGCCTCAAATGTCACAAGATATGAAGAAATTTGTGCAAAGTTTTCAAGTATGTCAAGTAGCCAAAGGATTTAGTCACAATATTGGACTTTATCAGGCATTTCTTGTTCCATCAAAGCCTTGGGAGGACATAAGTATGGATTCTATTCTAGGATTGTCAAGGACACAAAGGGGTAATGACTTAGTATTTGTCGTGGTTGATAGGTTCTCCAAGATGGCACATTTTATCCCATGCCACAAGACTCGTGATGTTGTACATATTGCAAATTTGTTTTTCAGAGAGGTGGTAAGACTACATGTTTTTCCAAAGAGTAATGTTTCCTCGTAGAGATACTAAATTTGTGGGGTATTTCTAGAGGACTTTATGGAAGAAGTTGAGGATAGAATTGAGGTTCAGTTCTACACATCATATGTAGTCTAACAAATAGACTGAAGTGGTAAATAGAAGTCTGGGCAATTTGCTGAGGTGTTTAGTGGGAGATAAGCCCAAGGGATGGGATTTGATTCTGACACAAGAAAAATTTGCTTACAATAATTCTATAAATAGGATTACTAGTAGATCACCATTCCAAATTGTGTATGGAAGTAGCCCAAGGACTGCACCAAAATTAAGGAAAATGGAGCAAGAGGAGAGGACAAGTGTCGAGGTAGAAAAATTTGCTAAACATATCAAGAGCCTACATGAGGAGGTCAATGCACACATCATCAAGATGAATAAACGGTATAAAGCCAAGGTAGATCAAAGGAGCAAACATAAGGAGTTCCAAGTAGGGGATCTAGTTATGGTACACTTACGAAAGGAATGGTTTCTAGTGGGTACTTACAACAAGCTGAAGATGAAGAAATTTGGCCCCTATAAAATTTTCAAGAAGCATGACTTAGGAAATGCATATGAGGTGGAGTTGCCAGATGGGATTCACATTTCTCCTATCTTCAACATTGCAGACTTAACAAAATATCATGATGATGGTGTAGATGAGGGGTTGATGCTGGAGCCATGTCCAATTCCTACTTCTAAGAAGGAAGAGATAGAAGAGATTCTAGATAGTCGTGTGGGCAGGAGTACTAGAAATAGGTAGTATGAAGAGTACCTGGTGATGTGGAAAGGATGACCAATAGAGGACTCGACTTAGACATCAGTAGTAGAGGTTGCCCATTTGGGTTTTCCTCTACCATAAAGTGACAGGGTCACTTTTCAATCTACCTTGGGTGTTTGATGTAAGAGCATCCAGTGGTGTAAGGGCAATCCTGTATCACCCGAAAATATGCTTAGATATGGTTTCTATTTAATGTGTTCTTATTTCTAGATACCCATTTGGGTCAAATAAAGGTTCCAACTCTCACAGTTCCACTATTAGTTTTCTAGGTTAGAGTTTTTAAGCACCTTGGGATACATGTAAATGTAGAAAATGGGTTATTTTATAATAGAGCCAAAATTATGATGAGTTAGAGGGCATAATTTGGAGGGATGATTATACTTGTAATTTAAAGCACTCTAGAAAAAGAATCAGGTCAAAAAACTTTACAGTTAGAAAGTTATTGCAGTTTTAAGTTTCTTGGAGACCTCCTAAGAGCACCTCAAAGTTAGATTTGGTGCACTAAAAAACCTTGTACAGGGCTGAAAAATGGGGGATGAGTGAAGCTAGTCCATAAGGATGTAGAGCTCTTCAAGAGCTTTCTAAAAATGTAAATGGTTTGTCAATCAGAGTCTCAGTTCAAAAGTTATGCCTCTCAGAAATTGGACTACCATTTCTAGATTCTTCTAATTTTACACCAACTTCTAACGTGACTTCTGGAACCTTATGTTTTGGTGGTGGATGCCAACTATCATATTCTATAATTTATTCCTAATCCTAAATGAATTGGGATCTATTTTAGAATATTTTTGGCATTGTAAAGGCAGTTCTTAGTGGAGTTAGAGAGAAGGTATTGTGTGGAGGATTTCTTTCTCTAGAATCATACTATTGTAAGCCCATAGGACATTTTTCATTGATAATAATATTTTTCTTTTCCTGTGTGTTCATTTTGGTCTTTAGTTGTGTCTCCATCACCTTAGGACACAAATATTGAGTGTTTGAAGTTTACTCATTCAGCCTTTGATCAGATTATCAAATTTTGATAGGTAATTATATGACATTGTACATTGTCCATATAATCTCTTACCTTCATCCATGCTCTTCCTTAGATATTTAATGCACACATTCAACATTTGTAAGTCATTTCTAACATTTGTGCATATTGTGTTGAAAAAAAGATTGTTGAAGTATAGCAATCTATTATTGAACAATCATTATTTTGTCACTAATATCAAACCTGCTACTTGCTAGTAAGACAATTGCTAAATTTGGTCAGAATGCTATCATTAAATTGATTGATGAAGAGGATTTTAAAAGAAAGGATAACAAGAGTACCAAGATAAAGGTTGAGTTGTATGGTGTATAAAAGGAGCACTAAGACCAAATTAGACTTTGATGATATAGTGTACTATTTATCTACTTAAGGATACAATAAAAGGATATTGAAGCAAAGGCAAGAAGAAGAAATTACAATAAGGATGTGTTTGCCAAGCCTGACCAAACAAACAATGTGAGTCAAGCATTTAGTGCAGGCTAAGCAAAAAGATGGTATGTGCCAAGTAAAGAAAAATTTAATATGTGTTGAGCATTAGAAAATATCACTATTAACCAAACAAGATTCAGTTTATGACGAGAAACCTAGTGTTGGTCGAGCATTAACAGTCAATTATTGCTTAGTGACATCAAAAAGAGATTTAATGAAGATTTGATGAATCTAAGATAACATAAGTTGATTTCTTGAATTATGTGAATCATTTTGATGATAAGCATGATGAGCTGGTGGCATAGAATTCAAAATAAATCATTTTTTAGATGAATTTAATGAGGATTTTAAGAGACATCTCTAGAAAGAACATAATAAAAAGAAGGGAGGATTCGATGAATCTAACCTAACCCTAAGATGGATGATTATGATTAAGCGGTAAAAGATCAAAATTCTCTATTTAACAAGATACAAGGCTAGAAACAAGCATTGAAGGGAAGTTTTTGTGGAGTCTAGAGGTGTTGCTTCATATGGTGGCTGAAGGAATGAACCTTCAATTGGCATACTAAGAAAGAAAGCTTAAGGAGGTGAAGGCTTGAAGGGTGAACAAGAAATTAGAAATAAAGGGAAATGAATACCAAGTAGAATGGAGAGCTAAGACAGAGATCTAAAATTCACATGTGAGTTATTTTGTTATTAGATTAAGTCTTATTGTTACAATCTAACAATTGTATCAGTTTGGATAAATCCTTTGGATTAAGGTTGACCTAATAGTCATTAGTGAATCCTTTAACAAGGTGACATTCTAATGAAATGTACTAAAGTTCTCTAATAAGGCTCACTCCTAATAGGGTGATTGAAATCTTTTAATCAAGGTCACATTTAACAATGTGTATTGTAGCCTTTAACAAGGTTAGCTCCTCATAGAGCTCACTTTAGAAGAGTGAAAATTGGTACCATGTTACTGGTGGTTTTTTCCAAATTGGGTTTCCAACTTAAATCTTTGTGTCAAATTGTGTGATTTAATTTGTGATAATTCATTTTCACATTTCTATAAAGTTGATTTGACCTAGGATAGTAATATGCAAAGGTTTGAGATATTGGATGATCTAATCAATGCATGCATTTATTTTTGATGAGTACTGAAAAGTTTTATCTATACAATTGGACCTTGGAGAATTGATTCACCCCCTCTTGGTTATTATAAATTATTCCAACATACTGTGTGAAATAATGATGCATCATACTTAATCTGTGCGTGTATTGAAGCAATGTAGTAAGCTCTGGATCAAATGATCTTACCATTTCTTTTTCCTTCTTCTGTATATCAGATTATGTAACAATGGTCTACACTATCTTCTGCATTCTTTCCAGAACTTCTGTTAAGGTTCTTTCTAAAGTCTTCACAAACTTGTTCTTTTGTAGTTGTATGCACCCTAGAATGGTTACCCAAACTATGGGCCTCCATTATTCAATTGATCAATTTATCAATTTTCTGAATCAATGTTTTGCAATATTTTATTAAATCAATTCAATTCAATTTCCTTGATCAAATTCAATTATTTCAATATTTTCTAGGGTTGATCATTTTATCCTAAGTCTTATTTAATTAAAAGAAAATCTCCTTTTTAATTAAATAAAATAAGTCTCCATTTAATTAAAAGAAAACCTCTCTTTTAATTAAATAATTAATCCACATTTAATTAATTAAGAGAAAA